>OY998147.1:16206361-16776806 GCA_963921925.1 Sphagnum tenellum | reverse complement strand
AGAAGTTTCCTGCTGGAAAGGTATGGCCTAAGGATTCTTCTGACATACCTGAGTATCCTGGAGGCCTCTACCAGCAGCATAGTCCTGAGTATTGGCTCACCTCTGATCTATTCACTTCCAATTTGCCCGGTCGGCACACCCCATGTACAGCTTTTCGTGTGGATGATTGGAGAACAGCGGATGTCATCTTTGTCCCATTCTTTGCATCTCTGAGCTACAACAAATTCTCAAAGCCAGAGCTCAATTCTGAAGAGAATGAAGAGCTTCAGAGGAAGCTGGAGCACTACTTGAAGAGGCAACCGGCATGGCAAACTTCTGGAGGGGTTGACCATGTTATTGTCATCCATCATCCCAATAGCATGCACATCATGCGTGATGCTTTGCACTCTGCCATGTTCGTGGTTGCTGATTTTGGTCGCTATACCCCGGAAATTGCTAACATCACTAAAGATGTTGTAGCACCATACAAGCATGTTGTTCTATCTTATCAAGATGACCACTCCACCTTCAACAATCGCAACACTCTTCTCTTCTTCCAGGGTGCTATCATCAGAAAACAGGTAAGGCATCATCATCAACCACACCCATCCTCATTTTCTCAACCCTTCTCCTTGTCATTGTTTTGACCTTCCAGGTGACTAACTGCAAATGGCCATTTCTTAAGGCCTCCCTTCTTAATGTCTAGACAGATAGTCAATTCCTCTGCAAGGTATCCTACTTATCCACAGTCAGATCTGCTTTAGGGTTTTCAGTTGCCTTGCTCAGAGATCATATTCATGCATCTGCTAGCACTGCACCAAAAGCCAGCATTGATGGTGTATGTTATGATCAAGGACTGCACCTCAAATCAAGCTGCATAATGTCCCAATACTCAGAAGTCAGTTTACTTGTGGTGATGGAAGGGGAGTATAAGGGGAGTCTTTTTGTCACAACTTCCTTTCTACTAGTCAAAGAACCTATATAGCTATGGAGCAATGAGAGATTCATGCTGTTTAAATCAAAGCACCATGGGAAGCAGAGAATAAGCACATGGCATTCTCTCATCCCTGTATTGCTTCAAGTTGACTCTGAGGTGCATTTGCTTTGTAGGGTGAATATTCAGGGCATCTCTTTTTCCATTGTCCAGCCCTTTGTAAGCATCTTTGCTTGCAATTTATGGAAACCTACCTATTATAGGTGAGTGTGCAAGTGTGTTCAGATGTAGGAAATCAAGCAATTCTGAATAATGAGTTAGAGTCCTTCATGGTATTGAAACAAACTGCTTGGATATGTGCAGGGGGGCATCATCCGGCAACAACTTTATGAGTTGTTGAAAGAGGAACCAGGTGTCCACTTTGAATCGGGCAACACTCAAAGTGATGGAATTCAAAGTGCAACAAAGGGCATGCAATCATCCAAGTTCTGTCTTCACCTGGCTGGTGATACCCCATCATCAAACCGTCTGTTTGATGCTATTGCAAGCCATTGTGTCCCTGTTGTTGTCAGTGATGAGATTGAGCTGCCCTACGAAGATGTACTAGACTACACAGAGTTTTGCATTTTTGTAAAGTCAGAAAATGCCCTTCAGAAGGGTTTTGTGGTGAAGCTGTTGAGGAGCATAAAGAGTGAGGAATGGGTCAAGATGTGGAAGAGATTGAAGCAAGTGGAGCTTCATTTCAGATATCAACATCCTTCAGAACCTGATGATGCTGTTAACATGGTATGGAAGGCCATAGCTCGCAAGGTGCCTCCTCTAAAATTTTCCCTAAACAAACAGAGCCGTTACAAGAGGTCAGAGCAAAGTTCCCCTACTAACCATTAGACTGGCATTTCCTTGGATAACAAGAACAGCTCCCCTTAGTGTACAAATCTATTCATCTCTGCTTTTAGGTCACTGCCCTTCACATGGCAGCTGCAAAGCAACATGATCAGATTCTAGATTGGTTGTCCAGTAGAAGCCTAATAATGCTGTGAATCTCTCAGAACTTGCTCAACTGATTCATTGAACCTGCTGCCTATCATGTAGGTCATTCTCCATCACATTACGCGGAACTTGTGAAGAAACATATTCTGCATGCTTGTATACAAGACATAAAGAGCCCTTGTTGGAAGTCTATCACTAGCTGAATTGTCAGTCCATTTCACTTGGTTGGCAAATGCTTTGTCTCACTGTGATACTTCTTTGAGTAGTGAATATCAACCTTTTGCAAAAAAAAGTGTGAATACAAAGAATATGGCATGTTTGCATAACTGAAGAGTGTTCCTTAGATTTTTGCAGTATGGAGCATTTTTCAGAATGTGTGTGAATAGTAATGTTAGAGAATGTGAGCCATCTGGTGCATACTGATATGTCATGCACCATCAATACTAAAATGTAAGCTTACCTATGTGTTACCCTAAACCTGAGACCCTTTCAATGTTGTTTGTAGTCTGAATCTCTAGTCGATGTGTCAGCTCATGTGGGAGGTGAGTTTGATTTGCTTTGTTATGGAGATGATTAGAGGTTGAATCCATATGTGTTTACATGTGGACTCTGGAGGCATTGATGCTGGCATCTTTTGTGGGTTTCAGTGGTCTTAACTCGCAATGCTCTTATAGTGGAGATTGTAGATTGTCTCTAGCAAAATGTGGTTGTATCTTGTATCTTAAAGAGGTGGATGTACTTACATGAGTGTGTTTTCCAATAGCAAGGTGTAGCAAACTGGTAACAAAACAAGCTTCGAGCAGATGTCAGATGGAAGGAGCTTTTCTGCAGCAGATACAGGTGGAGCTTCTTAAATGACAAGGTGTAGCACACTCAGCCCATTGCAACAAAGTGCTTTTGAATGGATGCAAGATAGAATTGTGTTGCTGCATTATCCAATCTGTAGACAACATTGTGACATTGTGACAGATGTGACTTCATTGGAAATTTGTGCCAAGTCTTTTGCAGCTTCATAGAACTTGATATTCATTTGCCTCACTCAAACTCTTGATTTTGGATGCAGATAGGAGACAGGACTTGGAAGGTAGTTATTACTACTATCTCCATCTCAGAATTTGGGCAGACATGGTCAAGTCTGTTTTGTCAAGGGACAGATTCTCTTCAAAGTCTCTAGGGTCTTTTATGCTTTCATCACTGTCTGATCAAGACTTTCACTCTCAATCTCAAGGTAACTCCAAGCTTGTAAATGAGACTGCCATTGATCTTTGTGTGGTGTTTTGAGTATTTTGAAAAATCCAATCATGTGCATCTAGCACAATTGTAAATCTGATAGTAGCCATTTGAGGCTGTAGGTGACGCTTGGCTGAATTGCATTTTTAGTAGTTGGAACTCACATCTTATTCAATCCTGGGTGCTGAGTCATATGGTGTTATCTTGCTGCAGGCCTCAGTATGTCAATGTCAGAACCATATTACTTTTTTTGGAAATTTTGGAAATGAGCATATCCTGTTTATTTTGAGTTTTGCCAATGGGAACCATTGTCCTAAACTGTGCTTCTGGCAATCTGTGATCTCATTTTTTTGGGTTGCATTCTGGTGCAGCTTGTATGAAGTTTTGCAAGCAAAGAACATCATAGATGGGGTTTCACTTGGTCAACAATGTGCACTTCTGTTGGTGATGATAGGCCAGAAACTTTCCCTTGATCAAAAATCTGATAGCTGATTATACCTCAAAATTGACTTGGACTGACACTTCTCAGATTGGCACCATCTTCTTGCTACTCTGGACTGTGGGAAGAAAATCATGCTGTGAGTCAGCCTGTGCCAATCCTGAATTCAAGGTTTCAAGCAACTGCTGCTCACCCTGAAAAGCAAGTGAGACACTCTGCTACAGATTCAGTTACAACACTGTGATAAAGGAATTAGATGGGTAGAGTCACCACGCCTTCAGAAGCAAGAAGAGATTTTTCGCAAACACCTACCTGGGGTGCAATCATGTTCTAGTATGCAAGGAAGTTGTATTTCCATATTATTCATCCTACAGGTAAATCCACAACTGCTTCAGTCTGCATCTTCTCTTGGTGTTAGAAGCAAGACATATTGTTTTTCTCTGTACGTGGCTGTGGCCTTTGAGAAACAGGTCCCTAATCTTTTCCAATTTTGTCACATCCCAGTTGTTGCTAGCCAGAATATTTGCCAATTTGGCATAAATCGACATCACAGTTTACTGGCTGTGGCCTTCAAGAAACAGATCTCTAGTCTTTTCTGGTTTTGTCACATCCCAGTTGTTGCTAGCTAAAATATTTGCCAATTTTGCGTAATCAACATCACAGTTTACTGGGTGTTGATTTGTCATTTCAGTTGGTTTTGGACTTCTAAGATGCTTCAGAAAAGATTGCATTATCAGAAATTGTTGCTAGGCAAGGGGATTTACCTATGAGAAGCTGGGTAGATTATTGACCTGACTGCATGTTGCAAGCAGTTTGAAGTGACATGGACAAAGAAGTCTCATCATAACATGTACATCACTGCTGTCCATCCCTTCCTGTACATGAGAAGACAAAATACCCATAGTTCTTTGTGTACATCATCTTTTCCCCCAAACCTCACAAGAATTGTGTAGTCATTGAACAACAGAGTATCTGTAAGAGAGCTGTTGTTCAAATTAAAACAGGAAATCTGCTTGAAGTCATCAAAACAGACTGCCAGGCTACCTCTAATACTCAACTCCATTTATATTAGATTTGATCTTCTCATTCTTCCCTACCAAAAAAATGAAATATCTCTTGGTGCATCTTTGACAAATCTTAGGAAATTTGATCTTCATGTACTATTCAGGTGAAAGAAGCTCAATCTCCTCTTCCTCTCTTCTCTATTGTCCATGTACTTCCCTCTACTTCCTCTTCCTCCCTCCACAAGAGCACTTGAAGCTTATACTCTGTTCTCCCATATCCCCCACACCAAACTCTGAAAAAATGCAATTATGCTGCCTGCTTCTTCTCTCTTGCTGCCTCAATAGCCTGTTTGATCCGTTCAGCAGGGCCCAGTTTGATGTGCAGCCGGTGTTTGATCCGCAGTTGATCGATCAAAGCAGTGATATCTTTTGTGTTGATGAGTGTGTTTTCGTCCATATCTTCCTGCACCATAGCATCGATGATAATGCTTGGGATGTTGTATCCTTCAAAGAGAGCCCTTAGTGAAGGGGCATTCACATTCTCTCTTTCAATATCTTTAAGAGCTCTTTTCCTCTTTCCCCTTTCAAACATTGGAGAAATCTTGGGGACAGTCTCTGACACCTGGTCACCATCTCCACCAGCAGATGCCTCCAGGTAATATATCCTCTCTCCCTCTTGCAGAGAAGGTCGAATAGCCAGTGGCTGCACACTATTCTCTAATGCTAATACAGGCAAGTCTAGTCCTCCTACTCCTCGCATGAGCCTTGGATTTGAACCTATCAGCTCCTCCATTGTGTCAAAGAATGGCCACTTTGAGATAGTCGAGCCAGACACTCGTTTCTTCTCCCTCTCCACTTTATAGCGTTTCTTCAGATTGTCCACCTTCTCATCCAACAGCCAGCAAAGTTCATTTTCAGAGAAAGTGCACTAGAGTGATGGCATATGACCCTTCCCTACAAATACATATATCATGTTTGTCCATCTCATACTTTGGGTTGAGGTGGACAAACATCCAGCAACACTGACACTCTGCTGTCATGCAAAACCTCTGCCGATAAGAGAATGAGACTACAAGCGACAATTTTGATAAGTTAAGGAAGCAGATTACTGACCTTTATCCGACATTGTTCCTGGGTTTTAGGGGGTCCCTCCCCAACACTACCACTGTCCACAACCTGTACAGGATTAAACAAAATCACACAACGCTTTCAAAAGTTGTTCACTAGTTATACAACCAACCTAGTTATCTATACACATCATGTCAACAAGCACTACATGATGATGAGTGAACTGATCTGTGAAGACATGCTTCAATGCTACAGCATGAAAAGATGTGAAAGTTCTGGCTAAGCAATCAACATTACTAGCAATCAAGCAACCATATGACTTCCAAGTACAGCAACCAATGAATACTAAATAACCAGCCCAACCCAGTTTATTTTTCTCTCCAGCTGCATAAAATAGAAAGAATCTTGGGTATTTTGTTTCTGAACTTCTCTTTGAGTGCCTAGTCCTCTGTTAATGAATGAGTGAGTAAAACCTACCAAATCCTACAAGGCCTAGAAATGTCTTGTACAAAACTTCACAATTCTGAGGTTCTTTTCAAAACTTCTGAAATACTTTCTTGTTGATGGTAAAGATGAAAAATCAGTCAAAGCATCTGAGAGGCATCACCTATACAAAGAGCTGATCCAATCGTCAACCCTGCCAACTTGAATGCTTATGTTGATTCTAACATAAACATAAACAAAAGAATCACCAGATGTACAAAAAAAAACCAAAGATGAGGGAAGCAAATCCCACCCAGCCAACCAATCCATAAATACAGGCATATCAGCCCTTTGGATGGTTATGTTTGTTAAGAGACTGCACTCTTTAGTAGTACAGCATCTGCCATTCTTGCTCTAGGCAATAAATTCCTTTGTCTCCATGTGCACCACTAGAACTGCATCAAATTCCATATTCTTGCAGTGGGGACAACTCTTTGCAATACTGGGAAGTGCACATCCTCACATGTACTAAACCAATTGAAGATCTCTTCAAAGCTCTGTGCTTGTGCATATGATTTGTTCTCCCTACAGATTTGAACTCTTTATGCAACAGACCAAGGCCTGCCACCAGCACATAGAGTTTGAGGCTTTTTCCACTTCTGTGTCTTTCAAGACAAACCTAAAACTTGGTATGACCTTCTTCCATGTGCACCACTGCTTGTTCTTAAATTGAACCCTCTCTCAATGCATCCCACTCCTATCATATCAGTACTGGTCTCTTGCGTGTTTGATGTCTCTCATCATCAATTCATGATGAGAGCATCACTCAATTTGTCAACAAAATTCAGACTAGCATTTGTTCCATGCTCCCTTTGTTTATGCTCAAATAGAATTTTACTGTGTGTTTCTGCTGTGTCTGTGGCATGTTCAAGGGAAGGAAATTGTGTTTCTGTTTGTTTTCTTCACCCTGAAAGCCAGCACATCAAACAGGAAAGTTCTCAAGACAAAATTTTGGAAATTGTGTTTGGGTTCTGTTCTTGTTCACCCTGAAAGCCAGGGAATCCAACAGGAAAGCTTTCTAGACAAACTTTTTGAAATTGTGTTTGGGTTTCTGTTCTTCTTCACCTGAAAGCCATGACATCCAAGAAGGAAAGCTCTCAAGACAAACTTTGGGAAATTGTGTTTGGGTTCTATTCTTGTTCGCCCTGAAAGCCATGACATCCAAGAGGAAAGCTCTCAAGACAAATTTTGGGAAATTGGGTTTGAGTTTCTGTTCTTCTTCACCCTGAAGGCCAGGGCATCCAACAGAAAAGCAGTCAAGACAAAGCTTTGGCAGTCTTCTTTCAAAACCCTACTACGAGGGGTCTGTCTCTCCCGCTCCCCCAAAGAAATTGAAAACGAAAGACTACACATGAAACCGGACTGGCAAGAAAGACAAAGACTTCACAAGTCCACAAATTCTTTCGTCAAGGATCCATACCGTCATTGCGTAAGCGTTTACTCGCGCAGCAATATCGGCCCAAATCTTGCTGGTAAAATTGCCACGATCCAGAGCCCGGTACTTCTCGCCGAAGGCTTGCAACAGCACGTTGGTTGCGCCTTCGCTCCACTCAATCGGCGGTTCCCGCGACGTCTTCCCTCCTCCTCCTCGCCCAGATTTACCCCCACTACCACCAGCACCAGCCGCGCCACCGCCACCACTGCCCGGATGCGGACTCTGTGCAGTACCAACGTCCACGTCGCTGGCCAGCCTGTCACGGCCATCCTCCCCAACCTTGTTGTTGACGGCATCAACCATGAGCATGGCACGCCCGAGTTCACCAAGCTTGGGCTCCTCCACATCATCTTCCGCGTCTTCCTGCTGCTGCTGATGATGAAGTGGCCTACCACCTACGCCATACCCAGCATCGCCGTTATGGTGATGAGGTTGCTGCTGCTGCTGCTCCTCGCCACCACCATCAATGCTGTTATGATTCTCTCTTTGTTGGTGTTGTTCCTGGTACCCAAGGTGCTGCACAAACTGCAGTTTGTGGGCATTATTACTACTACCATGATGATGATGATGATGATCCACAACACCAGGTCCTCCTAGTCCTCCTCCACCATCTTCTTCTTCTTCTTCTTCTTCCTCCTCCCGCTCATCCTCCTCATCCACAATCACCTTCTCGCCATACAAAATCCGGTTGCCATTGTTGTCCTCCAACAACCGCAACCCTTCCGGACCCATTTCCATCCTACCCACTACCACGTGATGCTCGTCCGAGCTTCCATCCATATTATCGACTGCGTTGTGCATCACCATCCGCATCGATGTGCAAAACCACACCCACCCACCTACCCAAAAATCCAAACCCGGGGGAAAAAATAAATGAAAAAAAAACACACACCCCCCCCCCCCCCCCCCCCCCCCCCCCAGCCGCTTACCTTCCTTCCTTCCTTCCTCTTTTCTGTTCCCGCTCTGTTCGCCCTCGCTGCCGGCCAGCCCAGTATGTAATCCTTTCTTATCCCTCGCGATCTGTGCCCCTCACCATACTTTTTCTGTCGATCCCTGTGCCGATTTCTCTCTCGCGAATTTCATTCTCTCCTGTCGTCGTCGCTCTTTTCCTCTCTCGCCCGCCCGCGCGCGCTGTCTCTCTCCCCTCCGCAACGGATTCATCCACATCCCAACTTTTACCTTACCACCTTCTTTACCCTTATCACTTTCTCTTATCTTTTACATTACCACCTTTGTTTTTACCCTTCCTTACCACGTTCTGTCATCTTTTACCTTACAACTTTCTTTTATCACTTTCTGTCACCTTTTACAATACCACCTTCTTTAAATCATCTTTTACCTTACCTCCTTCTTACCAACTTTCTACCATCTTTTACCTTGCCACCTGCTTTATTACTTTCCATCATCTTTTACCTTGCCACCTCCTTTACAGTACAACATTCCATCGTCTTTTACCTTTTTTTTTTTTCCTCTACCTACATCCATTTTCCATTTTTACCGACCCTCCTGTTGCTTCTGCTTCTTCTGTCCGCCCTCACATCTACTTCGTCATCTTTTACCTAAGTGGTTTCTTCTTCATCATCTAATTGCCATTTCTTTCCTTCTACCTTCTTCATTGACCTACTTGCCATCCTTTCACTACATTTCATTTTAGTCACTTCGATCACTCGCCATCTTTTTCATTACCTTCCTTTTCTTTTTATCCTCATTTGGTCGTCAACTTTTACATTTTCCTTCTGATTTTACCTTCATCTATCTTCCCATCTTACACTTCCGATTTATTACCTTCAATCCATTTGCCATCTTTTTTACCATACCGTCCTCCCATTTACCTTCCTCAAATTGTCATCTTTTACCTTACCTTCTGTTTCTTTAACATCATCCCATCTTTTACATTGCGCTAAACCCCACTGCCCACTTCTTTCCTGCCCACCAACACGTGAAATTTTCAGCATACAATTCCAATCCAATGGTCCAAAAACACACCCCCACACTCCCCTTCAAACAAACAAATGGTTCAGATCCAATCTTGTTTTTTCTCCATTTGCATGTTGAAAAAGCTCATTGCCTTTTTTATTGGTGCTCCCTATCTTTTACTTCCTTTTAAAGGACCCTTTCCGGAACCTTCCTTTTTCCTTTGAATGGTGAAAGTTCACTGCCTTCTTTGTTTGGGCTTGCTTTCTTTTACTTCCTTTTGAGGGAGTTCTTTCTACAACCTCCTCAAGAGTCTTGGTACATTCACAACTGTGTTTGTGGTACCTATCTCCAGTGCTCTACAATTGCCTTTGTCTGCTTCCTGTTTCATGTTTCTGTGCACAAAATCATCAAAGTTTCAACACCTATGACAAGGATGAGAGAGCTGAAAAACAACTGAAGTTGAAATTCTATGAAATGAGCTCTCATTTTATGATCTAATTTTCCTCCTGTCAACCAATTTTGTGATGGATAGATAGATTCCTCCAGGTGATCATGCAATCTATGCTGTGATTTTGTTTGAAGGTGACTCCTGTTCCTCACAGATGATGCTGGATCAAATCTTTAGCAAAATGGACTTTGTTCAAGCTTTATATCATATCTGCAGCAGCAAGATGGACATTGATTAAGCTTGAATCTCCAGATATTTAGTACTAATAGCATGCTCAGAGTAGTGACCAACCCCATGGGTGATTCAGTGATCATAATTTCAAGTACTTTTTTCTTCCACAGTAAAAAAGGTTGTGTTGGCAAGTTCTGTGTTGATTTCATTGTTCTTCCCCAAACCAAAAGTTCTGAGAAGCTGTGAGAACTTACTTGCTAGCCACACCAGTCATCAGAGATATTGGTGGGTGCACTCCCTGTAATTTTGGTGCCTCATATGGTTTTTGTGGTAGACAGGGGGATGCATGTTTGCAGTCTGCACCTGGCACAATAGAAAGCAGAGATCAGAACTTCAGAATCTGAACATAATCAAGTTCCAACAGAGCTATGAAACAAATCTTGAATGGACCTCTCACACTCTCATGTGGTTGGCAAGCCAGACCACCCATTCACAGATGATACTAGTGGCATTTGCAAAACTTTTTTTACATTGCAAATGGGGTTACCAATGTTGCACAGACCCTTTATTTATACCTTTTGCTTTTCAACTAGTGTGATGCACTAACTTCTTTTTCCTGCAGATTCTTCCAGCAAAAAGTAGCTGAAGTGACTCTGAGAGCTTTTGGTCTTCAGGACCCACACCCTCAAACAATTAACAGGTTCCAAGATATGAGGATTGAGAATCAGTCCTTGCTCTGTTGAATCCTTGCAAGAGATAGCAGAAACATTAGCAAGACTCAAAAGCTCACATTTAACAAGAATGTATTCAACAATACTAGCCTAATCTCAATAAAACTTAGAAGGTGACACGTGCTGATCTTATAAATTAAGACTGTAACCTCAGTAGTTGTAACACATATCAATCAACAGGAAACAATCAGATATCAGGTATGTATATTTCATGGTTAGAATCTGAAACAATGTAGGTTTAGGGTTTAGGGTTGAAAAAAAAAGTGTCATTTCCTATGAACCGCAACACTCTTCAATCTACTAATAAGAGAATACATCAAGGTAGAGTTTTCCATGCTCTAATGTTGGACAGCAATGTCCAAATGCAACTACTGCCACTTGTGGGGGAGTAATCCCTGCAAAGAGCCTGAACCCTAGGCAACTTGTAACATTCTTTGTCACAATGTTTAAGCATGCACAATTTTGTAAAAGAAATTCGTTGAGAGGAAACCAAATGAAAAGAGAAGGTTCATGTGCCTTCATGTATGGTTTCAGTGATTTGAGTTTGGATCATGCACAGACACACACGGAGCCCAGTCGAAGCTTTGAAAGCTGCTGCTAGGCTTCAACGCGTTTCAAGTGCTCACATCTCCGTTCTTACTGTAATCATCAGGCACAAGAGTCTACTGACCCTCTCTCTCTCTCTCTCTCTCTCTCGCAATCATCTGACAGCATCTGAGAAACGAGCACAACCGCAACAAAGATTGCTACAGAAAGAAATCTCAAGACTCAAAGCCCCCCTCTCTCTTCCCCAAGAAAAACGAAGAAACTGTTTCTTGGTATGTACAATGTACCAGAGCTAGTAGTGACATCATATTACAACGTTGATGAACGAGTAGCTTAAATCGGTGCTGGTGCTGACCCCCAGGTCGCAGAAATCCGTCTTTGCAATGCTGCTACTGCTGCCATGGAGTGCGAAGACGAATCTGGCTGCTGCACAAGTAGTGGATTTTAGGAAACCCTAATATGCCATGTTAGGGTTTAGGACGCCCAAGGGTGTTGTCAGGATTAGGGTTTGCACTTTGATCTGTGGACCAACAGCACGATGAAGCCCTGAAGTCCTTTAGACATCCTCGTCCTCCTGTGTTTGCCTCTGTACTAGAAAGCAATCAGATTTGTCTCTTTGACTGCTATTGCTACGCACGAATTATCTTTGTTTCAGTGAATCATCAATTGCAAAATGTTGTATAATATCACTTTGATAAGAAATGTCCTGAAGTCTTTGCGTTCTCCTGTGTTTTGTTTCTATGCTTTCTCGAAAAGCAATCAGATTTGTTCTTTGAATGTGATAGCTAGCTATGCATGAATCACTCTTGTTTCGGTGAAGCATTGGAAATGGTGTATAGTATTATATCACCTTGATCTGTATATGAATCCCCACAAGCCCTTACATCTGCCTCTGTTTGCTTCTACACTGAAAAAGCAATTAGATTTGTTCTTTGAATGTTATAAGCCTATACATGAATTTTTTTTCCCCTGTGAATTGTGGCAGGTCTCGCCCATGACCTCGTATGTGGTGCATGCTCACAAGGCTAGGAAGTGATGTCACAGAGGACAATCATGTTAGCAATGCAATATAATGCACCAAAACTCATTGCAGCTACAGAAATTTTGTGATCCCCAAAATCATCCATTAGCAAGGCCTTGACCATCAACAACAGCAGACAGGTACCGGACAGCAGCTTCACCATCAAAGTAGGAACTGTGATTCATTCATTCATGATCCAACAACTATCACCAGATTACAGTTTGTGACTGTCAATGTGACTAAGATCAAGACTCCACAAGGTTTCTATGAATCTACATGACTATCAGCACTTGAAAAGCGTCAACTTAGAAAAAATCAATCTGCAGTATAAAACCTTGATGTTTTGAGAATCTGTAAGCATCATGGTCAGCCGATCTATACCCATGCCCCAGCCTGCTGTAGGAGGCAGCCTGTACTCCCAAGCAGTACAGAAGGTTTCATCTATTTGCATTGCCTCATCATTACCCTCCTCCTTGTCCTGCATTTCTCCCCCACATCCACAGCATCTCTCTGTTGTCACCTCACTAAGAACAATACTGAGATAGAAAACACCTCAACCTGGACTCTGCAGATTCTCTCATGTGCATGTGAAGCCGTGCATGAGACTCCTGAATGTGATCTAGTTCACAGACTAATATCAACCTAAACAAAAGCCAACAGGTTTAAAAACCCAGACCAGGGCAACTAATTTCAGCAGACTATAACAGACAAAATCCCCCTGTGCATCTTGGAATGTACAGGTCTTCAAACGCTAAAAGGGATTCCTACAAGTCAGGATTTAGGGTTTAGGTCATGCCCCAAGTAAAGCATTCTCTTCATCTCTCTTCCTGCACCCATCTTCCCCTAATTTCATTGCATGCCATTTAAGGCAGCAAATCCCTGTATTATGCCCAACATATACCTGGTTCTTGCTAGTAGCAGCTTGCCCCTTAGGAAGCATATGCAGACAGAGTGATAGAACTGTGATAGACTTGGGAAAGATACCCAATTCTCCGGTCTTACTCTTCCCTGCAAGCAACAAAACAATGATGAACATGGGCACATCTCAGTGCAATCGAAAACCAGGATATCCTTCTATGAAGGTCTCACACAGAATGAGAAGGCAAACAACTATGAGACCTTGCCTTGCTGTTAGAAATAAAAAATTGCACCATGGCTCCATAACATCAGCTTGCTAATAAAAGGAAACTCCTTTCAGAAAGAAAGCCAAAAGTACAGGACAGCATGTTTTTGACTAACAAAATCGAAATACCTGGGAATCCTTTGATACCCAGGATGTTACCTATCTTGATTCCAGCATGTAACTTCCCATACTCTGTCTCTGTTGAGCCAGAACACCTTCTATGCAAAAAAGGTAAGTTCTAGTATTCTGATTCCCAGAATTTTAAACAGATCGTTGTGACCAATTTTTGAATCATAGATGCAAATGTTGAGTCTGGTACTCTTTGCAAGTGGCTGCGAGCCAGGCTCCAAAACATGTACACCAAATACCCATCACCTAGAATAACATCTCAAGCTATATACTGTTTGATTCTGCAGAAACAAGCAAGCAATGGACTTGAGCTCAGCAAAGACCTGAGTTTTGATGCCGCCACCATGAAAATCATAAGCTTGTTCTGGAACTTCTCTTGTTCAGAATCTTTCCTATTGGATGATAACAATTCAGGATTGAGTAGTAACAGCAAGAGTGCACTCTTTTACCGTGATAATTTTTTCTTAACCTCCAGAAGATTAACAATTGATCTATCAAAGAAGAATCGCAATACTGAGAGGACAACCAATTGTCTACATTCACCAACTACTCACTCATTTTTGTTTTCCAACACTTGGACTCCAGCAACTCTTCTTACATTTGGATGTATTTAAGATTGAAGTTATTTTCATCAATTTTTGGATTTGTTTTCTTTGATTTTTAATCTTTGTGTATGTGTGTATACATTAAGGCTGTTTTTGAAGTGATTTTTTGTTTGATTATCTTGAATTTATCTTTGTATGATGTAAACTATAAATGTATCTTCAATATAGTAAAAAAATTAAAATCTTTGTACATGTACATGTTAGATATATATTTTGATTTATTTTAAAATAGACATTACATGGAAGATGAATGGTACCTCATACTCTAAGAATAAATTCTTCAATTTAACCACTCTCCACCTCTTATGACAATTATTTCTCAAAATCTCAACACGTTAAAAAAAGAAAAATACCAATGACACAATGTCAATTGTCATTCAATTCATTGCAAACATCAATCATGAAATTCAAATATGATTAATTAAACCTTCTTGCAAGCTCTACATTCACAAATATTAAAAGCTCAAAAAATCAAAATGCTCAAAATGCTAAAACCCTAAAAAGAACAAAACTTTAAAAGATTTAAACCCTAATGTGACAAAAATGGGTTTTAATATTTACCCCTCATAAATGAATTTTTTAAAAAAAAGTTAATATTCACCCTTGCCAACATGTGCTAAAAAAGGGAAGTGCCACTTTTGCCCTTTATTTTCTTATTTGTGGGCAAAGTGGGGGCAAAAACATGGGTTTCAGGGGGGCTTAGATGTGCATGTGTCAAGGCCAATAGGGTTTTGCTAAATGCAAGTGCTTAACCTTTAATGTTGGACAAAGCAACAATAGAAGGTCTTGGATTGACCGTGACTAATTCTAATCTTGAGCCATGCCCATACCAAATTATAATATCAATGGATGGGTAAAAGAAAGCTTGAGGTTTAACCAAACAAGAGATTGTCATTCATGTTAATCCCACCAATCATTTGATTATATCACAATGTGGGCTTGAACTATGGTCATGCATGCTACACCTTAAGACATATTAGTTGGTGAAATGGTTTTATATCCATTACGCATTACCTTGGAATTATGGGAGGTACTTACACATTATTAGCCAAGATGGTAAATTGGACATAGCCGTAAAATGTCGCTACCAATGAAATTCATTGGGGTACATTCAAAAAAATCAAACAAATGAACTTTGTTAATTGAGTTTTCAAACCTTTCCAAATAAATTTGAGTTGTTGGAATTTAACATCCATGATTAGGATGACCCCCTTAATGGTGAATTTGCAACGTTAATAGTAAGCAAGATGCTAATTGTATAGGATTCAACCTTGGATCCCAAGGTATTTTATCGAAGTTATAAGTGTCGTAACCCTAGCCTTGGCCTTGCAACCAAGGCAAGGGCTTGCAAAGTTATGGGCCAAGAGAGGAAACTCGGGAGTGAAAGAAAGTGTGAGGGAATGAACCCTCAGACTCCCAAGGGAGCTTCCACCTTGGGAGTTGGAGTCTTAGTGGACTCCCGAATGTTCTGAGAACAATCGCAGAAATCAAAACCTAATGGATTGAGGAGTTTTTTATGCCATTAGAAATATATTGAAACTTAAATGTCTAAAATGGGCTCGCATGACCCCTTTGGACATTTGAAATACAAGTTATGGCCAAAAAAAGGGTCGGGAGTCAAATTGGCAATTAGACTCCCGACCACTAAAAGTCAGGAATCGGCCCAATTTCCTTGCGTGCAAGTGGCGTGCAACATATCATAAAAAAAGCTCTCAATGAGAGATACAACTTTTCTTTAGACCTCATCTCAATTGGAGGTTTGCACACAAAATTATGGGGCTCCAAAGCTATAGAAGTCCCAACTTTGGGAATTTTGGGACTCCCATTTTTGGAGTCCCGGGACAAAATGCCATTTGGATGTGGGCTTCGTGGAGAGGCACATAGTATACTATAAGGGGGAAGGTGGTGGTTTCCCCCAAGTCCGGGTAGTGGTGAGTTTTATGAGTCCAAGTTTTCCCATGGTTCGTCCTAACACCAAAAGTGCTCCAACTATGCACTAACCACCTTGTGTTTGGTTTTGTGTAGGTCCATGTGAATAGTTGATGTTTTTCATTCTTCCTAGTCCCATCCTAGAGCTCCAACATGCCCCTCTACCCCTAAAATGCTGAGAGTCAAGGAACGTGCCCCAACTCCTTGCACTTCCGATGTTTCACTTTGGACTCATATTTGAGTTTATCAAGGAGCTTAAAAGCGCGTCACTATAAGCATCAATGAATCATTGCATTCATCAAATTTAACACATTTTATCGTCACTAAGCCCACATTTACTCATGGATGATGGTAATGGGCCATTAAAATTATGCCCATAAATATTAAAATTATCTAATGGAACATTCCCAACATGGGTTATGCCTTTTGGAATTGTTTAAATGCATTAATTCAAGTGTAATCGCAATATTTTAATTTGAAATTTTAATTAGGTGGTATCATTATGTAAAGGAGGATCCATAATCTAAGTAAGCTTCCCTGCATCACATTATGGGGTTGCAACAATGATATTTCGTTTTGTTACCCAATGTCCATTGCCAATCAATATTATATTATAGGGCATTGCAAGATTTGAACAAGATTGGGCAAATTGATTTGATTATTTCAAGTTGGTCATGTCAAGTTCTTTCACATGTTAACACAAGCCATGGCCTTTAAGCTCCCGGGTCATGATTGGGAATTGATTTATGTTTTATAATATTTGTAGATTACACATATGCACCCATGTGCACATTGGTTAGAAAATGTTCCACTCTTCGAAGATTCTCGGCCAATTATGTTGGAAAAATGGCAACAAATTTGGGCTTGGATTAATGAATTCATGTAAATAGATGTTATAACAGTTGGTTCGTGTGCCCATCAATTTCGATGGATGTGGATTAACCTTACAATGTTAGAATGACCCAACGAACATATAAATTCATCTTAAAGGTCATTCACATGTTTGGTGAATGACATATTAAATACGGGATTCCAATCATGTATAATTCACCATGATGACAAACTTCCTTTGGTTGTGGTCAATAAGGTAAGCCTACTTTTAAAACCACGGATTCAACAATCTTAAAACTATCAAGGAAAAGGCTGTTGGGTAAAGAAAAGAATAAGAAACAAAATGAAAACACATGAGGGTAAGGCATGTTTTATGTTTGCCTACCATCTTGCAATGCCTACTATCTTGTAATAGTTACCATCTTGCAACAAATATCGTCATGTTGTAACTATCATCTTCTATAAACTTGAAAGAAGAACAAGAATGCTTGCAAACCTCATGTAACTACTACCTATCATCTACAAACCTTCTACAAATGCTACCTATTATCTACAACATTTATAGACCTTTTGTAGCAGCTCCCTACCCTCTACAAACCTTAAATTTAGTAGCTACCTCCTTGTTACTACTTTCTAGTGGCAATTATCATCAAATGGCAAAATGCATTTCCTACTCTAGAAATAGAATAAATAATAGATAATATTTTTATTTTATAAAAGAAAAAATAACTAATACATAAGAGTAACAAAATTTTATATAAGCAAAAAATAAACTATCTCCTTTCTTCCCTAGAGTTCAAGGTAGCAAAAAAACATCAAGAAAAATATAGACTTGAATCCATACAACTTTCAACCATTTTCCATTACATAACGACAACAACAACTTTCTAACACCCACAATGTTTAACCAACATAGGACAATTTTCTACCCTTAACATTTCCACGAACAATCCTATTAAGATTTTTGAGTTTTCCACATTCACATGCATTTTGAGATGAAAGCCTAAGGATGATTTGGGATTCCAATTCATCCAATATGGTGCAACTCAATGCATATGAGAAGGAGTGGACCATGGGTTTTCAAATTGGCACCACTACCATGCCATGTATTTTTTTAAGAACCTATAGGTGGATTTCAAAGCAAATTATGGATTTCAATTGCCTCACATGGATATTCAAATTAAATTTGGCAAAATAAAGTCATTTTGCACATTCATTTGCACCCCGCCCTACACATTCTTTTGTTTCACCTTTAGCTAGGATAACCATGTCAATGCAACAAGGGGTGCAACATAATATGTACATAATTGGCATATGTGGGATCATTAGGACCGCCAATAGGGATGTATGGGTGTTGGAGTTTATGATGTGAGGGTGTTAAGATACTGGGACACATCCCTATTTTCATAACAATCACAATCCATGCCTTCAACTTCAAGTACTAGGGATATTTTGTCACCCCAACCCAAAATACAATTGACCAGGGAAACATGAGAACTAAAGATTGGTCCAATGGTCATAAGAAATGAAAAACATGAAGCATGATAGTTGTTGTGGAACTACACTAGACATTTTGCATTCAATTTGAAATAATTAAGTTAATAAAAAAGACAATAAATCCTTATATATCATACTTGAGAATGATAATTTTACTTTTAGGCAACCTTACAAGCTTCATGAGCTGGATAGGGCATTGGTTCAAGCTCAAATGACAAAGTTATTGGATGCAACTTTGGTGCAATTATCTATGGGTGAAATGTTTCAATAACAATGATGCCAATCAAGAAAGATTTTTTTGGCAATTGGACTAAATGCCATATGTGTGGGGATTACCATCCAATGAATAAACAAACCTATTTAGACAAATATGCCATGGCCCTTATTAGAAAATATTTTTAACACCCTTGGGCAAGCCAAGGTTTTTAGCATTTTGGATTTGAGGTTTGGTTATTGTCAAATGCCATTAAGGAAAGGTGACAAAGTCAAGGCAACATTTTAAGGGATTAATCATAATGCAAAGGATTGTTTATACCAATGATGGTTTTTGCCATGTGGTCTGAAGAACGCCAACCCTACAAAGTTTTAATGAATTATGGATCAGATGTTAATAGGATTTAACTTTGCCAAATGTTATATGAATGACGTCATCATCGTTAGATTGACTGTAGGAATTCATATGCATCATTTGTAGGAGATGTTTGGAAGACTTAAAGAAAATAACATAAAGCTTCATGTTGGCAAATGTTAATTCTTTGACAATTAGGTGGAACATTTGGGTCATATATTTATCCAAGTGGATTGGGGTTTAAAAGGCCAAGGTTGAAACCATTTCTTAGGTTCCCAACCATTGAATGTTAATTGATTACAATTTTTTTTAATTGTGTAATTATTACCTACGATTTGTCAAAAGGTTCAATTATATTGCCAAACCTTTGACCAAGTTAATGAAAATTAATTATAAATACAATTGGGGTGAAGAATTGGAATGGGCCATTTAGGAGTTGAAAGCACACTTCATTTCAATTCCCATATTGTAACAACCCATTCAAGGGTGATCATTCCAATTACACATAGATTGGAACACCTTAAGCTTGGGAGCTTTGCTTACCCAACTAGATGATGATGGTCAAGAAATCATGGTGGCATATGTTAAACATTCCAACAATAAAACAAAAGCCAAGTACAACTTGTATGAAGGAGAGTGCTTTGATGTTGTCTGGGTAGTTTCATCATTCATTGTTACTTATATGGTAGTTCATTCACTTTAATTACATATGATCAACCTTTGACATTCTTGATCGAATCAAATTGTCTCACAAGGAAGTTAATTTAATGGGCATTTATCCTAAAGGAATACAACTTTGACATTGTTCATAAGGTTGGTATGGTTAGTTAGGATGTTGATGGGCTAAATCAAAACCCAAGTTCCAACAAAAAGGATACCACTAAAGTTCATTCACATGGTGATGTTGCACAACAACACAATATAGGTTTTTTTTACTAGTCAAAGAAATGACAACTATCATTTTTGACTATAACTACAACTATTTAGTCACAAAAATCACTATGTAGTTGCAAAGGCCATTGAGATGTCATGTGATGTCATGGTTTTAAAACTATAATTAGTATGACAACTAGTGGTTTTTTTTGGATAAATAAGGCTTGCGTCGAAAGCATACAGGAAATGGAAAGGTTCGAATAAGAGCTAGAAGAGGAAATGATAATAGGTAGCCTGACCCCACTGTGGTTGGACTGTAGGGCCATAGGGCCAAGGCCGCTGGTTGACAGTATGATAGACAGTGCTGTCTGCACTTCATAGAATTGCATAAACTAAAAAAAACAAGCAGTCTCAAAATGATGCATGCGCATTTCTGAGCTACCAAAGGGGCCGCAGGGCGCAGCATATATATTTATTTTTTTTGCAGGCCTCAGTCCTCTTTCCGAATGTTGGGCCACCTATAAGAAATGGCGTGAGCCGTATGCGGGGAGACTTGCACGTAATAATATGTTTTAAATAAATTAAAATAACTAAATTAAAAATACCCTGACTTTTGCAACTAGAATAATGACTTATAGTCTCACAACATGATGATGTGGCATTCATGCACAATGCCAAAACATGTTTTTTACAACTTGTCCTATTTGATTATAATGGGAAAAACAACCAGAAAATGGCATAAATGAATTTTTAAATGATTAGAAAAATGACTATAATCAAATAGGATCCGTCATAAAAGACATATTTTGGCGTATGTGGTGATAAAATACTTGATTATTAGTCAACATGATGACTCATACACTATTTTAGATAAAATGAAACATTTATTGGTCAATCACTATGTTAGAGATGATGTCCAATCCTTCAACATAACTTTTTGCATCAAGACGCAAGTCCAAAACTTTTACCTTCATCACAAGAAATCTTGTCCTTTGAACCATACACAAGAATGACTATTATCTTTTTCAACTACATTTATAATTACTTAGTCATAACAACCACTAAATAATGGCAAAAGACATCAACATGCCATCATGGTTTTGCAATTGTAATCAATATGACAACTTGTTGGTTTTTTTGGTAAATCATCATAAATTTTCAATTTTTGCTCATTAGTTAGTTAGTTGCAAGAACCATCCACCTTTGCAATTAATAACAACTCAATCTCCCATGATGATGACATGGCATGCTATATGCCAACAAAATGATGTGGTCCTATTTGTCAACATCATGATTCATGTCATTAGTTTGATGAATTAATCTCATTTATTAGCTAGTTGGAAATATTGTTGTGTACGTCCTTTGCGATTAATAATGATTCAATCTTCCATGTGATGATGACGCGGCACATCATTTGGCAACAAAATGTAACAAAATTTCATGGCAATCCATGATTTTTTGTGACACCATAAGTTTTTATGTGTTTTGAATTTATGGCACCAATATTTGTCATGGCATGCCATAATTTTTTGTGTGCCACGAGGTTTTTGAAATCATGAATCCACATGCATGTGTATATGTACTAAACAATCTATTGTTAACTTGTAATTATGACTACAATATTAATAGTAGTTTTGAAAAATGTGACACTTGACTTATTAACTATTTAGAACACTAGTTTAAGGTAACCTATGTAAGTTATTTAGTAAAAATGTATTTCATAATTTTAGGTTACCTTGTAAGTTACTTAATTAAACATAAGAAATTTACTACATCTAGTATGTTTAAATATACCTAGAGTAGGTTACCCTACTAATAAATTAACCTAGGTAGGTTTGCTTAGGTTCCTATCTTTAGGTTTTTTTACCAGGTCAACCTAGGTAGCCTCATTACAAAATATTTTATCAAGCTTGTAACCAATTCATGTTTGTGTGATTAGATGTAACTAAACGCAACATAATTATCCTAAAATAATTTATTTTTTAGCCAAAGAATATTGCTTAGGTTAACCTAGGTTAGGTTAACAAGTAATATAAATGGATAGATTAGTTCATTTTAAGTCAATTTAGGGAGGTCGAAGTCTAGGCTAGGTTGGTAGATAGTAGGTAGGTCAACCTAGGTCAACCAAAGGTGACCAAGGTTAATTTAAGGTTAAAATTTTTAAGCTTTATAAGTTTGTGTTAAATATATTTAGTGTTAAAAAATGGGGTAGTGTAATCATTACAACAAAAGCTGTCCCTGTATGCCAAATGATTTCACTGGATTTTGAATGAATTCATTGGTTGTAGTGAACGGGGACTAATGAAGAAGTAGTGAATTCATTAGTCTAGTGAACGGGGATTAATGAATTGCACCCACATTTTGTAGTAATAATTTGATGAAAATTTGAACCCCAAAGTGAAGGTGAGGGGTTTAAGTCTCACTTTTGCAACCTATGATACCTAAGCCACTTGGGTTAGGTTAAATAACCTAGTGTAGGTTTCTTGGGCTAGGATTTTGATGTTTGTTTTTTATTTAAGCCACCTAGGTTTAAGTTAAGTAACCTAGGTTGTTTAGCATGTAGCTAGTTTAGTTAGGTTAATTTATGTTGACTTTTGGTTATGCGAGCTAGGCTAAGTTGTTTAGCCTAATTAGGTTAGGCTAAATCCTAGTTAAGTTATTAACTTTTGGCTACACTGGTTACATGGGTTAAATTAAGTTGACTTTTGGTCACATGTGTTTATAGATTTTTGACACATGTCATCGATCCATCAAGGCATTTTTTGTGACATTTAGTTGAAGAAAAGAACTAAGTTGAAAAGGCATGCACTTTACATGTCATACCAAGGTTAATGATGATTTGGAATTTTATTACAAAAATAAAAATTTAAAATTTTAGTCATTAAAATGACTATATGCAACTAAACATCCCTTGTGACTAAATGGGTGAAACAACATGGGTTTAGTAACTCATTAATCACTAGTCGCATATGACCTTCTTGATTAATATGTAGTTATAACGGCCCATCGCAAAACCCAAAATGTGTTGTGTTGATTTGGAAGAAATTTCAAATTGGCATGCTTCATATACTTGTGTTCATTGTTGGGATGTTATGGGGTTGTACCTCTTAGCGATTCTTGTGATGTGGACATTGAACTGAATGGTGATGGCGCCCTAAAGATATATGAAGATGCACATGTTGTTGCATATATGTAAGCAAATGAAATCCTAGTTGGATTAACAACCAAGGAGTGTAATTGGGTCATGCATAAGGCTAAAAGGTTTTTATGGGAAGGTAATTCCTTCCTATGGTTATGGAATGATGGATGAATGTGGATAGTCACTCATTTGAAACAACATGAAAGCTTTGTACCACATGTTCATCTTTGAATTGGGTCATTTTAGGGTTCAACCAACTTAAAGTTGGTTATAATCACAATATTTGTAGTGTGGAATGCAACTACAGGTTCAATAGTTTATTTTTTGATGTGTGGCGTATGATTGAGTTTAGACATTATTCAACTCACCTACACCTCATTTATAACCAATACTAAGGTATCGACATAACCTATAATAATCAAATCCCCATGGTATCTATCTCTCAGGCCTCCAAAAACCATGTTCCCCAAGGCAAAATTCAAAATGTGAATTGTTAAACCCTTTTTAATTTGATTGAACCAAACAACTTTAACTATTATAATTCCTAATTTTTTTACTATAAATTGTGGTCAAAAGAGACCCATTTTGAACATGCATAAAAAAAACCTTTTAGTCATTTTGGACAAGTTGATTTGAACATGTCCATTGTGATTAGGTCATGTATTTTTTGACCAAGCCTAGGTTGGCATTTTTTACTAGTACTTTTGACTAGTCAAATGATTTTTTGATTGGTCAAACACCATTTTGACTAGGCAAATGCCATGTGGCATTTAAATAGTGGCCACCTAAGTTAATCCACGTGGCATCTAAACATTGGCCACTTAAGTTATGTCATGTGAAATTTCAACATTAGCCATCTAGGCTATGCCATGTGATATTTTAAACATTGGCCATCTAAGTTATGCCATGTGGCATTTAAACATTGGCCATTAGGTTATGCCACATGGCATTTGAACATTGACCACTAGGCTATGCCACATCAATAAAACCTAAGCAACCTAAGATTAGATACCTACTTTTAAAGTCCCTATGTTTAGGAATCTACAACCTAAATTTTTAAGCCTAGTATAAAAGCCCAAAATAGGTTAGGGCAACCTAAGCTATGACCTTTATTAGGCTTAAATGTACACCACTTAAATTAAGTCTACACCTAAATGACCTAGGTAGGAAGATTATATTCCATTTTGAATTTGGCCTTTCAGGTTAAGCCTTTTTAATTGGCTTATCCCAAGTGGCCTTCTTTTTACAAATATTTCTTATGTCTTGGATGCTTATGGTGCATTTATTTATATTGTTTATCATTTGTAAAGGATGACAAACAATATGGGACAAACTTTTGGGAGGGAGAAACATTTTCATCTCCACACAACATTGGAGCTTTTTAGTTCACAGAACATTATTCCTTAATCACTATGTAAGATACATAAAATAAATAAATAAATAAAGGTAGGTAAATATGTATGTTAATTAAGTTAAAATAAAAATTAATTATAGTTAATGTCTAGTTTTTAAGTTATAATTAATAATTACAACCATATTGTAAATCCTTGAATTATATAAAATATCAAAATAATTATAATGTACTACATTGTTGATTGATGATTACAACCAAATTATAACTAATCCTTACAAATTTGACCTATTTCATTATATATTATAAACAATGTATTTGTAATAATTAATAATTAACTATTTATCTACACATTCATTAGCGTATTTTAAGTTTAAAACTAATTAACCAACTAATAATGTATCATAGATATATAAATGGTCCATTTTAGCCTATATAACTAGGTTACCTATAGATTAAAATATAGGAAAATAGGTGGAGTATAAGTAGTCCAAAATGACTTAAATGCTAGTTTATATTATCTTAAACAACTAGTTGGATTTTATAATAAAATCAAGTTGTTTAGGTGTCTATTTTGTTTATAATTTAGTCATATAAAACAACATGAAAGACATGATATGTAGCAGTGATTAGTTGATTGCAAGCCAATGGTGTGCATAGAAGCAAAATACATTTGTTTAATATTGGTTATTTCTAGAATTTGTGCAAATTAAATTTACATAATGTGAACACATCCACTACCCCTCCACAAATGGTATTTTTTATTAAGAAAAGGGCATTGCAATGGATGGATCCACTAATTGTATCAATGTACATGGGGGAATGGCACAAGTCTAATTCCACATAGGAAATAATGAAAAAGATGGTTGTTGCAATAATGTAAATGTCACTTTCGTTGTACAATGCAATGACATGGAAGCCATTCCATGTAGACAATTTGAAATGCCATTCCACCATAAATGGAAGTGTGTAGTGGCACATAACCAAGTTTTTAAATAGTGTAACATCATTGCCATGGACTAACTTAAATTAACTTAAACTTATCATAAGTTAACATAGGTTTAACTTAGGTTAACTTAGGTTTCCCAAGGCTAACTTAAAGCAACCTAGGTTTCTTTAAGATAACCCAGGATAGTTCCTAGAATACCAAGTGCATGCTTAGGTAAGTTGATTTAGGTTGGCTAAACATACTTAAGGTAATTATGCCAACCTAGGTTGACCCTATGTTGATTAAAGGTATTTAAGTTAACCTAGGTTAGCCAATGTTAAACATAGGCTAACTTTCATTAAACCTAAGTTAACCAATGTCATACTTAAATTAAGTTCAACTAAAATTCTAAGGTTAAACCTATGACAATCCTAGATTAACCAATGTTCAATTAAACTAAACATAGGCTAAATTCGGTTAAACTTAAGTTACCTTTAGCTAAACCTAGGTTAAACTAATGGTCATCTTAGGTCATCATGGGTTTAATAATCATTAGTAGAAAATCATGGGTTTTTGAACTATCCAAATTGGATTAATCGGTTTTTAAAAAATTAATGAAATGTCCATTTTGACTAGAGGACTACCATATGAATGGACATTGTAATTATTGACTAATCAATTTGATTAATGATGACTCATTTAACTACTTTGCAAATTGAACATTTAGTCAAATCAATCAAAAAATGATATCCTTGGTCAAGATGGCCAATGGGTTCTAGTCGAATAAAACATTTCATCAAGTTGGACAAACAAAAATGACATCTTACCTACTTACCTACATACTTAAGTACCATAATAGATACCTACTTACATATATATATTTTGGTATCTACCAATGTATTTATCCACTGTGGTAGTTACGTAAGTAGTTAAACAACATATTTGATAGGTTATAAATAAGGTAATAGGTAGTAAACATTTACCTACCTATTTTACCTACCTTACCTGACTATTATGGTACATATGTACCAACCTATTATTTATTACTTACCTATTATGATACCAACCTAGTACTTGTATCTACCTACCTAGGTACCATACTAGGTACCTAGGTCATTTTAAGCTAGTTATTATGGGAATTAAGTGGGTGGGTGGGTGGGTAAGCCATATTTACACTATGAGAAATTACATCCGTCAAAACCATAGTACCTTGCAACTAAAACTCAAAAAACAATTCATATACCACTATTGTGCAACTATCTTTATAAATACAATGTATTAAAAAATAAATTGTCATTTTAGAGAATCAGTTAGTTATATTATAATTGCAAGTGAATTGAAAATGGGTCTTTTATATGATAATTTATACACATCATACATACATATGTAATCAACCATGTTTGACTTTTTAAAGAGTTACATTAGAGTTGCATGTGGCTATTACTTTAGAATTGTTGTAAATGTGTCATTAAAATAATAATTACGTTGCAATTAATGTATAATGTACATACATGCAATCATGCCATGTGTCCACATTCATTATGGCACACATTTACAACTAGTTTTCAATTATGATTTTATTGATACAATTAATATGACCATTAATGCGCCACTAGTAAATTACTACTATTCAATTGTGTTAATACAACTACTTATAATTGAATAAGGATACATATTCATTAATTATTTATATCATCATCATATATGTTTCATTTTGAATGATTTAAAATGTTATGGGAATGCTACTTCAAGCTTTAGAAATCATCTTTGCTGTTGAAAGGAAAAGGAGCAATTAAAAAATAACAAAAAGGGAAATAAGTTTTCCAACTTAATTTTTTTTTTTTTTTTCCCTCTTTGGACCCTCCTTACTTTCAAACCTCGTAACTTTCTTATTTCTTATTCTTTTTAAACGATTTGAAATGTTATATGACCACCATCTAAAGTTCTACAAATCGTCTTTGAATTCTAATAATAACACAATAACATACTTGAGGAATTGTTTTGGGTGTTTGGGAATTGGCTTTTGTAATGTTCAGTGGTTTGTTTTTTGAATTTTTGACCCCTTCTATTTTGGAGGGCTGTAACTTTGTCAATTTTATTCCATTTTTAATGATTTTAAGTGCATCAAATGCGCCAATAGGAGGGGTTCAAGTTTTTTTTGGACACTAGAAATAATGGAGCCCTCCCTTTGGATTTAACTTAATATGAACATTTCAATGTTATAGTTGTAATTCATTTGCAACTCAATTTGCTACTAAGGAACAACTAAAAGATTTAACCCATATGTTTTGTTTTCAAATCCCATGTTACAAACTATATAAAGAAGGCTTGTTATTTTATCTTTTGACATTAAAATATAAGTGACATTTTGGGATGAACTCAAAAAAGTTTAACCTAAAGGCAAAACATAAAATAAAATAAAAGAATTTCATGGCTATTTTTTAGTTCACTTAGGCTTGTGTTTTCCTACCTACTTACCTACTTAAATAATTGAGAAGATCCTATTTCTCTACCTACCTACGTAGGTAGGTAGGTAAGTCCTAGGTAATATGTAGGTATGTAGGTTTTAAAATTTACCAACCTACTTACCTATGGTTATGTAAGACTTACCTAACAATTAGAATAAATATTTTTATTTATTTATTTATTCCAAAATATAATAAATATGCCATGTGGAATTTTTTTCTATTATGCCATGTGTCACAATTTCGAACCATCATTAACAATCATAATGGATGATGGAGATCAATATTTTGAAAAAAAAATTCAATTTTTTTTCATAGTGCCACATGTCAAATATTTATAGATGGATGACAATTAATGATGTCATCATGATATCATGTGTGCAATTATAATGGAGTTACATGATAGTTGAAAATGAGTTGTTTAAACAAAGTTGCAATTGAGTTGTAATAATTGCACCATATATATAATGAATTGTAACTTTTTGATTCATGCAACTTATCATTAGCATTCAGGGTGTATAAATACAGTGAGTTGCAAATGTCCTTTACAATTCAAAAATTGAGTTGCAAGGTAAGTCACAAAACACCTTTTTTTCTCATAGTGTTAGGTTAGGTCAATAGGTAGTTAAATGGCCAATACACCTCCTACCTACTAAGTTACCTACTTAATTATTTTTTGATTACCATATCATCTAATTACAAAAACCTATTTGAATAAAAAGTTAACAAAAGCTTATTCAAATAAGAAAGTTAACAAAAGTTAACAACTTATGAAGTTGTATTCCATTGGGAAGGACATGGTCTATGACCATGGAGGCAACGGGTTCAATTTTTAATGCTTGAAATTTATGTTCATGTTTAAGGGGTTAGATTAAATTGGTTAGGTTGGGTAATTAGGCTAGGCTACCATTTATCTATCTACCTTTTTAAACTTGCCTACCTACCAATATTTTAAATAAATAAATAAATTGAGAATAAATTATTTTAATTTGACTAATTGAAATGACTAATCAAATGATTTAGTGCCCCAATAGTCAAAATGACTACCCAATCACAACTGACCTATTAAAATTGATTTGTTCGGAATGAAAAGGGGTTTTCACATCTATTTAAATGGGGTTTTTTTAATTGAAATTTTCATTTTAAAAAATTGAGTTTTCTATTAATGAATGCTTAACCTAAGCTAAATGTAAGTTAAACTTATGTTAACCAAAATTAAACTTAGGTTAAACTTAAAGTTTAAATCTTAGATTAACCTAGAAGCCAAACCTTAAACTAAACCTAAGCTACATTTAGAGGTTAAATTTAGGTTAATCTAGACAAACCCTAGGTTAAACCTAGTTTAAACAACAAATTGTTTTTATTCTTTGATAGGTCAAGGACCAAGGTTTTGCAAGAATATTTCTCATTTAGATTTAACCATTATTATTAAAAATTTTAAAAATACCATGGATTAATGGATTTAATGTTATCCTATACCCACTATATTATTTTGTATGTGTGTGTGTGTATGGCTTGATGGTTGTATATAACTTAATTCACATATGCAAGAAAGGCTATGGATGAAATTACATGAACGATGTGAGTATGTTGGAATTAAATAATGTAATATTGAAGTGTTTCAAACATGCATTGTGCAAGCCCATGTAATCAGACCCATTTTAAAAAAATCTACATCAATGGTTGAAAAACATTTCCAACAATTCCAAAAATAACAAGAACAAACAAGTGTGAAATTCTACCATGAATTTGGCATATGTGATGGCAAAAAACAACACCTCCATGCTCACACTTTGAACATTACAATGGGGATCCTTTGCTTTGTAACTTTTGATCATTATTGTAAAAATAGATCCAAGGTTTGCCCTTTTGAAGTAATCCAAATGAACCTCAACAAAAAAAAAGATAAACATTTTAATTAGCCTTGGCAATGGCAACACATGAATTTGCGATGGTAGTAGGTTGTTACAATAATGGAGATTGCAAAAGATTTCCATAACATAAATATCTCATTTAATTATTTTGATTCAAGCTTCACATTTTAAAGGTGTTTCCAACGTGTTTTTCCCAACAAAAATTCACCTCACTATCATGTTGTTTTATTCTTGGTTGTGCATAAAAATGCAATAGATCTTTGGATGTGTGAAGTTGCATTGCACAAGTAGCCAATACAAGGAATGGTAGAAGTCAGAAAGTTAATGTAGTCATCCTCCAATCAAGTTGATGGTGATACACAAGCAACCAACCACACTACAAGCTCTATGATGACCAACTTAATTGCTTTGATAACATGGCTGGTCAAATCTTGGAAGGCAAACTAATAGATTCCAACAACAAATGATTATGATTCAACATTCTCCCATGCACCAGTGACCAAATTTCTTTCCTAGTTTTTATTTCTAGGACCTTGACCATGACTTTTCTTAGCTTGTTGGTTCGAGGCCATGTTTGGGGTTCAAATTATCAAAAGTTTTCAAGACAACAAAAACCATGAAAAATGAAAACAAAGATCCAAGGTTCAAACTCAAACAAACTTGAAATGTTTTGGATCTTGACCAAACTTATTCTTTCAACCACATGTTTATTATCTTTTGTAAAATAAAATAAAAGTCCTTCGCAAAATATGCAAACAAACTTGAATGAAATTTATCATGATTTGATTAATCCTAAAATATTATAATGAAGCTGTTTATAACAAACTTCCATGAGTTTCCAACATAAACTAGATCAAATTATAAAATCAATTATAACTTGGAAAAAGAGAAATAAAGACCAGAAGAAAGGTTTTTATAATCTTGCTAAGCAAGCTTTGAAATATTGTCTTTCACATTAGATGCAAATTAACACAAGGGATGATCCTACACTAATAAGAACAATAGAAATCTATACTAGTAGAACAAGTCTTCTCTTTTTTAGCTTACTTGAAGGAAAAGATGTGCTGGGGGGATTTCAGGAAATAAAATTGATTGAAGCTAGAGGAGGGAGATTGACAAGAGGAATAAGCAATGTGCTAAAAGGTTGGAGGGGGGTGCTAACAGTAATTTCATTTGCTGTTCCTAAATCTGTGAGAGAGACATTGAAATACGAACTCACAATGCTGAAATTCTCATTTGGGAAAAGAACAAAAGAAAGGAGAATTTTGGTTCCATTTTGTGTGGCTGAAGGGCATGCACACCGCAATGGAATAGTAACCTGGCTACCAATCTGGAGATCAGTGGGCACTAAAGTGGGATTTGCGGCTTCTATGGCTTGATAAGTGGTCAAACCTGCATACGTATTATTTGCAATTAGCCAGAATGTATTGCCACTGACTATTTGCCAAGAGACAATTGCTTGATAGGTTCTGCTCACATTTCCTTGGTAGCTATTTTGCACACAATTGCAAGCAAGAGGAATGTAAAGAGGCGTCCCAACAGGCAAAGAACCGATGGTGACGTTCAAGCCACTAATCCCTGCGATTATGCTTGTAGGTGTGTTGAAGAGTGCGCTCACAGTTGTAAGATCTTCTTTGCTGCTCTGCGTTCTGTACAAAGTATAGGAAGTACAACCCTGGGATTCTGCTGCCGTACAAGTGTAGCCATTGACATTGTTGTAGGCTTGTTGGGCGTTAGATCCCTGCAACATTAAAAGCAACAACAAAAACAAAAGCGAGACCTGTGTCCCATGACACCGCTGAAGCCAACAAAGAACAACACACCCATTCAGACTCCTTCTCAACCCACGACCTGCAACAACTTTGCTTGTCAGAAAATCTCCACCCTCATGTACAAAATTCATTTGAACCATTTCTGCTTGCTGTTGCAACGACCTCACTACACCCAACTGCCTACCTATCGTTCCACACGGTTTTCCAAATACTACTTCCATGAGACCACTATGTTCTTTCTTAAACTCAAGCAAGATCCAACTACTTTCAGTCTAACAATTTGTCACATATCAACCTGAACTTCCCAACTCCCAACTGCAGCACCTGCTTCCTTATTTGTGACCCAATCGACAATAACACAATGTCATGACCTGTCTTGATTCCGTTCAGATAACCCCCATTCTCTCACCAAGTTCCCTAGCAGAAAAATGAATACCTAGCATGTTCATTATATATTGCCTGCCCTCTACACCTACTCGCTGCACTGCACTGCACGTGAAGAAGACTTTTTCATACCCTAGAAACTATGTACCCTTGGCAGCCTTCACGCAGGTTTGTGAGAATAATTAATTAATTTTGAGATTTTCATTTTGACAGATTGAAAGTTGAGGTGAACCGGTTGAAAAAAATTCTATCGATTTTGAACAAAAATGGGGATTTTCCCAGTTTGCATTTGCCCTAACAACTATTATAAAACCTGTTAAAGAAGAGGGAAGAACCCCTCCAGCGCTGGCGTCGAACCTCTGTCGTAGGTTCCAGTACTGGCTAGGAGAGAGAATTCTGCTCATTGTTTTGTCGTCATCAAAGGTAAGTATGCTGTGAAGTTTCTTCAGTTCAATTCCTCACAGAAATCGCCTGTTGAAGGCACATGCCTAATGGGTTGGAATGCTTGATGTTTTACAGACTGACAGAAGAAAATTACATTCAAATCCTGGTAATCCTGGATCACGTGATTAGGATTTGGTACACTGCCTGCCTTCTATACCCACTCCCAGCACTGCACGTGAACATCATGAAGACTTTATGGACACCCTAGAAATTACGTACTGCAGCTTAGCAGCTTTCACACAGGTTTGTCACAAGAATTAATTAATTTTGAGATTTTCATTTCGACAGGTTGAAAGTCAAGGTGAACCAGTTGATAAAAAATTCTATTGATTTTGAACAAAAATGGGGTAAGGATCATTTTTCCTTGTCAATATGTAGGCAGGAGGAGGTTGTTGATAATTTGGGCCCAGCCAATCTAGGAGATCAAGCACCTTCTCAATATGGTTTCGAATTTCAAAGGGAGTTGACAGCAGCCTAGGGCTTTCAAAGATGTCCACTACGTCACTAGCCTCATAAAGTAGCCAAACGACCAACATGTCAAGAACCAGATGGTGATTTGACCACGGGAAGATGGCAGTAGTTCTTTCAGAGTATGGTTTCAACTACCACCTTGTCATTATGGTTTCAAATTTCAAAGGGAGTTCACACCAGTTGAGGCCATTCAAAGATGTTCATTATGTCACTGACTCACTAGCCTCATAGAATAGCCAAACAACCAACATGTCAAGAACCAGATGGTGGGTTGGTGAAGGGAAGATGGCAGTGGTTCTTTGAGGGTAACGTGCAAGAGAGTCGTATGTGTAGGGTAAAGCCATACAGTGGGGGCAGTCTCAAAATAAGGGACCTAGGATGAGGCGATAGTTGAGTCAGGCCCCACATTTTGGGAATGTCCCCAATCCATGGGATATTTTAAAGCATGATACAAAATTTATCATGAACCAAACCTACATGAGGCTTATGAATGGGAGGGTTCTTATGCCTCCTCAATAGTGATAGGGTGATTACATCTATGAGTAGGCATATTTTCCCTTCCACCCTTGAGGAGTATGCATAATATCCCTCACAATTTGTAGGAAAGAAAGTCATGGATATAAGGTGCCCTTCACATATATTACAAATTTTCTCCAAGTGCTTTAAGGTGCCCATGGAGAAGACTTGGATGCAAAAGCAAGGGGGTGAACTTTCTTGGAAGCTCAAACCCAGACAAGCCACAAATGTTGTCTAAACGCAACTTGAATGCAAAAGCAAGGAAAGCAAGGTGTGAACTTTCTTGGAAGCTCAAAGCCAGATAAGCTGCAAATGTTGCCTAAAGGCTTACACCTTTAGTTGAATAATCTATCCACAATTGGCTCTTCCACATAGGTCATATGATTAACCCACACCTATTTTCAAAGAGGTGGGTCTGGCATGCAATCCAAGATTAGACCATAAAGTTACATGGTCCAATTCCAAACATGTAAGACTATAGTTTCAAGTTTTTTATCAATTCACATTTTCGAAAGGTTCCAATTTGTATATATTTACAATTTAGCTTATTTGGACATAAGGACATTTTTATGGATGATTGTCACTTGAACAACATCACAAAATTGATGATATTTTTAAAAAAACATTTTGTAGCACCTTGCAGTGCTTACATTAATTATATTATTTTCAACAAAAAATGTTGTCAAGGAAAATTCAAATATTTAAGATGTCCCATTTTTACCATTGAAGCTTTAAAATGGAATAATTATTCAACAATGATATGTTGAACTTGCCATTGTATTAAGGTATAATTCCAAGATACCCAATGCCTTTCACTCAATAAAAAGACGTCAAACTAAGTGCCTTGTTCTCATTTCACCTTGTTTTGTTAATAGAATGCCAAACTCAACCAAAATTAGTAAAAAAACCATTTAAAATTTCATAGTGTATTTTCAAGTTGATTATACATCTACAGATGCCAAAGTTGCCTAATGAAATTTTTGTGTATTTGGAGGGCATCTTGCATTTGAATCTCCCTTTTAGAAAAGAAGAAGGATTTTGCACCTAATTTTTAAGAGAGCGAGGATTTTAGTGAGAAGGATTTTATGTTTACAACTTAGAAATAGGAATACGTCACAAACACCACCATCACCCATCACTTGCATCATCATTTGCATCATTGTTAACTTTCAGTTAACTCCTAATTCATTTTTAGTTAACTTTTAATTAATTCCCAGTTCACTTTTAGTTAATTTTCAGTTTATTCCTAGTTAAGTCCTAGTTAATTTTCAGGTTACTCTCAATTAAGTCTTAATAAAGTCCTAGCTAAATCTTAGTTAAATTTCAATTAAGTTTTAATTAAATTTGAATTAACTTTCAATGAACCCTTAATTAAGTTTTAGTTGACTTTTAGTTGACTATTAGTTAGGAAGCTTCCTTGGTTGATGCACACATAGAAGCTTGGATGCTTCCTTGAGCTAGATCTTTAATTGGGTATAAATAAAGTAGGACCTCCCATTACCTTTAATATGTTCAACACTAATTTTGGGTTTTTTTTTTGTCATGTCCTTTGTTTTCAGATGTTATTAAAATAAAGTCGTGTTTGAATCATCTTCTAGCATATATTGTGTTTTCGTCTTACATGTTTGTGTTTTTAATTTTGGTTTAGACTTAAGCTTGCATTTCTTATAATTTATTTTTCTTGTTGTGTCTTTGGTTTTGTTTTTGTTTTTATAGTCTTTTGTGCACATGAAAAAATAAAATCTACCCACTCCTAAGGATTAAATGGAAGAATTGAATCCCTTCTTACACTTAATGATCTAGGCTTGTTTAGGTTTGTGGTAACTTCAGTGTAGTATTTTATGATGGGTAAAGCCCACAAGTGGGGGACACTATCATAGGCCTATTCTATGGTAAAGTTCAATGGTTTTTGGTTTTTGATTTTAAAAGGAACATTAAGTCTTGTTCAAATTTGATGAAATTTTTAATTTAGTCTTGAGACCAGTTCTTTGAATTTTCAAGAAAAATGTTGTTTTTTAAAAAACAAAAGTGAAGCCTAATTCAATTCTAAATCAATTTCCATTTCATCTCCATCATACAACTAAACGTAATTTTTTTGGTTTTATATTAAAGCCACCTTAGATGAGGGTCCAAGGTCCAAGGTCTAATGAAATATAATAAAACTATTAGTTGAGAGCCATAAATTGGACCCATGGCCTTTATATGAAGGTCCAAAATTCAAAAGTGGTAAATTGAGGCTAAAATTACATGGCACCAATTTGAGGGAAAGTCAATTGGTTTAAACCAAAAAAAAAAAAAACTCGAAATGCTCATAATTTGGAAAACCAAAATGCAAGCTAAAGTCCAAGGCAGGGCCCAACTCAAAGATTCAATTTGCCTCATAAGAGTTCAAATTGGTTCTTAGGAATTTGAACCTTGAACTAAAGTGAGCTTTAGTTTGTTCAATAAGTCAACACAATCCAAAATGGAAATTGTGTAATATTAATTATGCACAAGATTTTAAAGCTAACTAAGGTAGATAAGCTTGTGAGCAAACATTTAAAAATTCTTTTCAAATCAAATCCTCACACATTGTTCCTTTGTTTCTAAAGCTCAAAAAACATTTGTAGCCCTTCACCTAGTGTTTCCAATGCCACAAAAATGGAGGTTCAGTGCTTAACGATGGGTGAATTAAAACAAACTAATATTTCAAGCTTAAAACCTTGGATCATTGCATTTTTGTCTTTGAAATACATTAAAGTTTTGTAAAGCCCTAGTCAAGTGCACCTATTAAATTCTTAATCACTCAAAACAAACTAAAATTGAGGAAGATATGGGGCTAAAACTGAAGAGAGCTCAAGAGTTTTTTTTTTCAAAACATTTAAACAAACTATCACACATTCTCTTCTTACATTTTTTGAATTGTTCTTTTACTTCTACAACTAAGAGAATATTTCATGCTTAGAACATTGGTAGTTTACATGTCCAATGACACAAAAATCACTCAATTTGATTGAGGATTGACGAAAATATTGAAAAATATTCAATAATAGGTATGTGTTTGCTAGCAGGCGATTTTTCCCTATTTGCTTAAAAAGTAGATCATGTTTTTGTTTTATCCTTTCAAGAGTTGTACTTATCTACCAAAAGAACTTGAACCTATTTTAAAGGTAATTTGCATGCTTTCAGTTCTAAATTGATTTTTTAAAAGGCTTGGTTGTCTAGTCCCATTTTAATGCCAATTTCAACAAAATTTGAACCTTCAGTCTGGATACACTAGAACTTAACCTAAAACTACTTAAAATCAAGAACATGCCAACATTGGTTTAAGTCTTAAAGTGGAGACTTTTACCCTAGATGAAAAGCTCTTAGCCAACCTAACTTTACACCTTTCCAATTTTGGATGCTAAATCTTTTTGTGTACATTTCTTTGGGAATTGATTTTTTTGTTTATTCATCATATCTTTCTTTATAACCAATTCTATATGGAAAGACAAGGAAAATTTAGAAAGAAATCTCCCTGGTCTTTATCCTTCACATGTTCCTAATCGGCTTTGGTGTCTAATGAATTATTTTTTATAACATTATTTTCCTAAAGGGGACATGCGGTATGGCTTGCTAGTTCCACATTAGTTCAATTCTAGTTTTTGTTTTTAAAGAATGGAACTTGGAATCCGGTTTCAAGTCTAGTTTTTAAAAATCAGACCTAGTTCTAGTTTGGTTCTTGGCGACTTAGACCAAAACTGGTGGTTACCTGTCAGTTAGTCCCCCAATTCTTATCCTTTTTTTTCTCAAAAATCCTAGATCTAGTTCTGGTTCTGGTTCTTTAGAAATTGGGATCTTGGTTCTGATTCAATTTTGGTTTTTAATTAAGAGCCTAGTTTTGTTTCCAACCTTGGTTCCCAAAACTGGACTTGAATATGGTTTGGTTTAATTAGTCAAAACTAGAATAGGGTTCTAACCTGCCAAACTACCTACCCAACACTAGTAGGTACCTCACAACCTCCTTCTTTCCACATTTTATGAAATGTATTCCATCTAATGGAAAAGATTGAAGAATATATGTAAATATTATAGGGTTATTATTATACATTAATTATGCACATATTGTAAGTAATCAAAGAAAATAAATAACGATGCACACCAATGTTTTTTTTTGGGGAGAATTTTTACATGTTGGCAAGAAAAGAAAAGCCATGGTGAAAGCCCTTATTGATATTTAGCTTTGGCTGAAATTGCACAAAATTAAAGGTGTGGGGTGGGCCATTACAATCTTTTCACTACACCACTTCCACCGATTGTTCCAAACCCTTGGATGCCACTTCCTTTTTGGCTTGTCATTATCCTTCGCCTTTCCATTCTGTTGTAGGAGGATGCCATCACCATCTCCATCTCTAATTTGTTACAAGAGGATGCCATCATCACCAACATTAAGAGCTGGGGTTTCTAGACCATTTAAAAGACATATTTTGTGATAGCTCTTGTAGTAAAATGATATTTTGGTTGTACTTGTAAATTAATGTAAGACTAAAAAAATTAGACCAGGAAACAAAGTGATTAAAGTCTACATTAACAAACATAAAAGTCAAGATCAACTTGCTTACATTTGATTTACTATAGCCTACAACGTGTTTTTTTTGTTTATTTGGTGTGCATAAGTTGGTACTTTGCTCAAAAAGGAGGGGTCTTGAATTTCAACATTTGGCAATGTTGTGATGCAAAATGGACAAATCAGAGGTCAACAGAGTTGTTTGACTCAAGGTGCACATTACATCTTTCTTTGAAGCTTTCTTGTTTATATATGATGTTCATAAACTTTTTTGTTTTACGTTTGTCAAGTTTTTTTGTTTTCATTTTGTGTTTGTTATATTTAGATTTTGAATTTGAATTTGTGAGAAAAGGCCTAGTTGAACTTCATGTTTGTGCATTGATGGTTTTTTAGTGCCTACATTTGTGAAAACCCTAGTTAGTTTTTATTTTTTTTCCAACTTCACCTAGTTTCACACCAATGTAGGTGGATGTTGTAATAATCAATTCACATGCCCACCACTTTGAGTGGTTATGGACTAACCTAGTTTCACCAAAGGTGCTTCAAAACACATATTAATTCATTGCAAGGTCACTGACATGCTTGGTGGATGACATTTTGGATCTAGGATGACATTCTTCTGTTGTTCAACATGATGATCAACCACCTTTGGTTGTGGTCAATAGGGTTGGCCTCGAGCTGCACTACCTACTCTTTTGATTTTTTCATGTTTTCAAGCATTTTGAGATGGTGGTCCATGCATGATTTGGGACACCGACTCATCCAAGATGGAGTAGCCCAATGTTGATGAGCGAAAGCAAGCTACGAGATTTCACATTTGCACCACAACTATGCAAGGGATTTCCAAAAGTGCTCGTAGATGGTTATTCATTCATGTCATGGATCTTACCTATTTCACATGGATCTTTAATGTTTGTTGGGCTAAGCAAGTCCGATTTGCATAGTCTTTCCCACCCGCCCACCTTTCCTCTACTTTTGTTACACCTACATTTGGGTCAACTATGTTGGTGCAAAAGGGGGGGACATCCTTGGCATTTATGGGATCACGGATTTATGGGTAATGGGAAGGAGGTTTTTGATGTGAGGGCGCCAAGGCATTTTGGTGTTACGCCACCTTCTGCATAACAATCCGAGGTTTCACCTTCAACCTCAAATGTTGGGGTTGTGTCATCATTTCAACCCAAGGTATAGGAAACCGCAAAGTCATGGGAGCTAGATATTGATCATGTGGTTACAAGAGATGAGGTGTAAAAAGTACAACGACTATTACAAAATCATGTTGGTTGTTTTGCTTTTAGTTTGAAAGAATTGGGAGAGTTGATAGGACATGAGGTACAAATTATATCAAAAGATGATAATCCTTATAGGTTGAATGAAATGAAGAGGGCCTTGGTTTAAGTTCGGACAACTGAGTTGTTGGATGTAAGTTTGGCATAATTATCAAAAGGTGCCTTAGCCATAGTGATGCCAAACAAGAAGGATATTTTTGGCAATTGGACGAAGCAACGCATGTGTGGGGATTATCACCCAATCAACAAACTCACGCGTTCAAACAAGTATGCCATGCCTTTATCGGAAGAGATCTTTGATGCCCTTAGTAAGGCCAAGGTTTTTAGTACCTTGGAATTGAGATTTGGCTACCATGAATTGCCATTGAAAGAAAGTGACAAGGTCAAAATGACATTTTGGGGAATCAATCCTCAAGAGAAGGATTGTTTATACCAATGGCAGTTTTTGCCATTTGATTTGAAAAATGCCCATATAGAATTTTAGAAGGTGATGGATGTAGTGTTGGCAGGACTTGGTTTTGCCAAGTGCTACATTGATGACATTATCGTCTTCAACCCAACATTAAAGGATCACGAGCATCATCTGCAAGAAATATTCAAAACATTTAAGGATCATAACCTTAAGCTTCACCCAAACAAATGTTGGTTTTTCTAAACTCGAGTGGATTGGGGGTACAAAAGCCCAAGGTTGAAGCCATTTCATAAACAAATGTCAACCAATTACAAACCTTTTTAGGCTTGTGTAATTATTACCAAAGATTTGTTAAAGGATTTAACAACATTCCTAAACCTTTAACTAGGTTGATGCAAATTGACCAAAAGTATGTTTGGGGTGAAGAGTAGGAGTAATCATTTCAAAAGTTGAAGGCCTAACTTTCCTCAACCCCCATTTCAAGGCGACCCATTTGAGGACATCCTTTTAAATTGCATACTGATTGGAATACCTTAAGGCTGGGAGCCATGCTTACCCAATTAGATGATGATGGTCAAGAGTTCGTGGTGGTGTATGTTAATCAATCCAATAATAAAACAAAGGCCAAGTATAATTCATATGAGGGGGAAGTACTTCGTTGTTGTTTTGATAATTTATTTTTTTAGGTGTTATCTATACGATAGCCCATTTACTTTTGTCACCAATCACTAGCCCCTAAAGTTTTTGATGGAATCGTATCGACTCACATGAAAGTTGGCCAAATGGCACTTATCCTTCTAGAATACAATTTCAATATTGTTCATAGGGTTGGTAGGGTTAATTAAGATGTTGATGTGTTGAGTTGGAACCCAAGTTCTAGTGAAGAGGATACCATAGGTGCCAAGTGGCATGGAGAGGTGGACTTGGAGGCAATACTTGGATGGCATGCCTCTGCATACTTGTGTACTTTGTTGGGATGTTCTAAGGATGTATCCTAGGGCAACATGGGTAGTGGGAATTCCCACATTGACAATTATGAATTAGAGGGCAATGGTGCCATAGACATCCCTCTAGATTTACCTATTATGCCATATCTATAAGCAAATGAGGTTCCAATAGGATCGACACCCAAGGAGTGGGATTGGGTTGTTCACAAGGTGAAATGGTTCCGATAGGAAGGTAATTTCTTATTACATGTGTGGAAAAATGGGCGAATACGTGTAGTACCAAGCCCCAAGTAGTGTGAGGGCCTTATACAGCATGTTCATGAGGAGTTGGGCCATTTTTGGGTCCAATAGACCTATAGTTTGCTCCAAGCATAGTACTTGTGGCATGGGATGCAACTACAAGTTCAACAATTTGTTTTTCAGTGTGTGGTGTGTGATAAAATGCAAGCATCATTCAACACACCAACACCCCAATTATAGCCCTTCTCAATTATGGGGCTAAGTTATCAATGGAGCTTGGATTATGTCAACCCATTGAGTTTGACTGCTTGACATAACCAATATGTTATGGTTATGATTGTGCATTTCTCCAACTGGTTGGAGTTGGTGCCATTGCTAGATTGTAGTAATGAAAAAGCTACATATGCATTTCTAGATTACATGTTAAGCAAGTTTGGTGCTTCAATTGAGGTTTTCACTAACGAAGGTATAAAATTTCAAAAGGATTTTCAATATTTGTGTGAGAATGCATCTATAGATCATTAAACTGTTTCATGAGATCATCTTAAGGCAGACATGTTGGTTGAACGAATGGTGCATATGGTGAAGCAAGGATTATGGAAAGTATTAGAAAAGCCACATTTGAAATTGGGACTTGTAGTTACCATGGTTGGCCATGGGATATAGGTTCAATCGGTAAGCTTCATTGGCATCTTTTTCATCGTATTTTTTATTATTCCGTCAAGATCCCGAACTACTAGCCTCCATTCAACGTGATACTATCATTGTGATTAGTTTCAATGATCTTTTAGTGTGGATTCAAACATGTGAACAATGAATTGCTTAATTTATTTAGGCATGTGATGCGTATGGCTATGAAAATTTGATAATTGTTTAACATTGATATATTCTTCGGTATGCCATGATTCATGGAAGAGGTTATCGACCTCAAGTTTGTAGGTTCAAACTAGGGGATTATGTTTACCTATAGCAAACAACACCCACCACATTGAATGTGATTGCAAGTCATGTGATTTTGCATGTTTGGAAGGTCCTATCTTCCAAAGTATTGTTGTTGGAAGGATGAGATGGTCAAACATGGAAAGGCCATGTGTGTAATTTGCGTCATGTCATCTTCCCAATCTGGATGGCTAAATTGACCCATCTTTGGTTGTTATACTTATTGGTTTACAATGTATGTTGTGTGGGCAATCCATAAGAGCTACCACTATGTTGGTTTGTGATCAGTGATCAAGAAGATGGCACATGGCATGTTTGACACTGCTTTTGGACCAAGTACAAATTGGAAAATGGTTTTGCCATCAACGCACCCAATAGATGTGGGTCCCACAATCACATAATGGGACTAGTTTAAAGTTTTCTCCCATGATGTTTCACCTTTGGCTAAAGATTTGAAGGGTTCCATATAGGCGACTAATGATGGGGCTCACATTTGCACCCAACCTAATGATCCTTTTAGCTTGGAACCAAAGGATTCATCCATGGTGGATTGCTTAAGTAGTTTTATAATGTTATTTAGCGTAGGGGGGCCTCATCCCTAAATAGGGGGCCAATTTGGATGTGGTGTACCACAAAAGGTGTTAGTGTGTTATGTGTTGTGAGAGTGATAACAATGATAGTTGTAGGCAGTAATATTGGTGCGCATGAAAGCTACCAAGAATTTTAACTTAGCTACCTAGTTAGGTTGCAATTAAACTAAATTAGGTTAATTAGGTTAATTAGTTTGTCCTGAATCAGTTCAAGTGTGAGCACCATTCAAAATATTTGGTTTTGGGATAAAATCACATGGAGTGTCATCTCACATCACTTTTGGTGATTTGATATTCTAGACATGGTTGTTTCATATTTTTGCAAGTTTTGTGTTATGCACGGATTTCTTGTTTTTGCAAAGTGTTTATGTTTCTAATTTGTCTTTTTATGTTTGGGCTTGGATTCCTATGTGTTTGTAGGTGAGCTTCATCTTGGCTTAAATGTGGTGTACCATTTAGGGTGTTAGAGTGTTATATGTTGTGAATGTGATGACAATAATAGTTGTAGGCACCAAATATTAATGCGCACAACAAAGACCCAATAACTTCCACACCTAAAGCAACCAAGGGATTAAAGTTGTCAACATCCATCTAGGTAAGATATTCCCATATAATGTGTGTAGATCATTGCCTAATGTAGACTCAGTCATTATATAATGATTCAAGATGTGAGTTTATTTTTATAATTAGACATTGGTTTGAATATTGATGCTGAAGGTTAGATTGTAGGATTTTGTAATTATTAAATCAACCAAGATCTCCTTGAAGCTTAATGGAATGCAAATAGTAAAGTACTATTTTGTAACTTTAGGTCCATTGTTGTTAAATGTTCAACACCGTATCCCCACAAACCTTTAAAGGCTACAAGGTTTTAACCTATTTTCCATTTGTAACTTCAAAATATCATTGCATGTCTTTTGGTGTGGTGAAATAATATCCATGGGGTCCATTCATGGTTGGGGTACCAAAAAAGGAAAGAAGGACATAAATACTTTTTTAGATTATTTTTTACAAATAACATTTACATGAAACAAACTTAAATGATTTAAAAAAAAAATCCATATAAGATAATTCGTGTGTTAGTGGTGATTTTTCACATTCAAATACATAATTATGTATGGATACTTCAAGGTTTAATGCCAAAAATGCAAAAAATCCCAAAATGAGTTTCAATGGACAACCAAACATGTTTTTTGGCAAGATCATTTTTTGTACGTGTGACCTACATCTAAAGTTAAACATTTTGAACCCATTGAACATAATTTTTTTATCAAATGGTTTTTTAAATGAGTCCTTTGCCTTATAACCTTTTCCTTCAAAATTTTAAAACTTTGAAATTTTTATATGATTTGGTTTTTCATCAAGTTTATCTAATGAACATGTACTTTCATGGAAGGGGGCATTATTTTGTTTTACAAAAGTTTTGAAATCAATTGTAAAACTTTATGCATTCCTTTTTATTCCTTTTTAAAAAAATGCAATTTAGACACTTCATATAGTTAATTTACAAGACTCGAAATGACATTTAGATAATATCCAAATTATTTTTAAATATTTTTATTAACTTTAAAAAACATCATGTTATCTATTGGCATGCAACATTCCATTACAATTATAATAATGTAAGATAAAAAAAAGTCCAAAGTTGTCCTTTATGGCCCTTAGAAAGTTAGACACTCCTTTTTGGTACCCCAATCGTGAAAGGACCCCATGCTCATGTCATAGTCCATAGATTTGGCATTAAAATTAAACATATTCATGAAATCTAATAGTGTTGCATGACATGTTGAATATCATGTGCACATTCACATCAGTGTTGAAGTTTTGTTGACATACCGAATCTCAAAATGAAAGGTTGCAACAACAACCATTTTTGCTTTAAATGGCAGCAACATTAGTGATAAGGAAATTCCCACATTTTATGTGGATGCTAAATTGCAAGAGGTGTTTAAGCTTGACTCCACTATGGCATTTGGTGAAATGATAGTGGATTCCCACAAATCAAAGGCAAATAACTCATTAAAAAATGTCATATTTTAGTCATCAAAGTTCTTCATTATGTGTAGTAGCCATAATGATTGATGCATTCCATAGAATTGATAAATCTTTAAACCACTTTAGATGCCTATATTACAATGCTAGACATTGTCATCAAACTTGTCAAAATCATGGCAAAAGCCATGAGTCCGAATTTACCACATAATCATGTAGTAGTAAGTAATAAAATTAACTACAAACAAAGTATTATGTGGAGTAATATAAAACATGTTTTGGTGTAGTGTTTTGATTAAAGATCATTGGCCATATTGATTAAATGTTTCACTTGACTAAATACCATTGGCCATTTTGACTAAGGTTATACAACTTGACTATATGTATCTAAACAAATTAACAAGTATAGTCAAGTTGATTGGTCAAAAAATACATGTGTCAGTCAAGCCCTTAACCTTTAGTCAAATGTACATGTTCATTAGTCAAAAATGACAAATTAGTCAACTTGAACCTCTTAAAAACCCATGATTTGTAGTAGTGTCCATTAAGGGCTTGTAGACATAAGATTGAAAGTTCATCAACTCAAGCTTCTTAGAAAAAAACCATATTGGGTGTAATGTGATTCAAAGGGAAAACCAATTGGGCCAAGGAGGTATATGTGGGAGTCTACTCCTAGAAGGTATCCCCATGGATTGGATCTAAGAATCATAAATGTGGATGAACATCCATTTATTGCAATCATTGCCATTTGGGATTGGTTGGCAAAATCTTGGGAGTATATTGATTACCTTTTCTTAGACAAGGTTTTCAAAATATACTTGAAGATGTGCTTGAAAAGTAAAAGGCACAATTTGAAGGTTGGAATAAAAATTGGAAAACACCTCCCCGAAACTTGCACTCCTACACATTGGGAAACATGAAAGGTATGATTTGTAACCCCTTTAAAGTGGAAGGGGTTGTTTGATTGAGCTTAGCAACTAGAGGATGTCAACAAAATTCGTTTCGTTTTAAGGCGTGGTGAGGATGAGATTCAAACACGATTGGCAAGCTTGTTTTTTGTTTTTGGATTATGTGTTTGCAATGTATACATCATTCAAAACTAATTTGAGGGTTTTGTGATTATAATGGAAGAGGATGTTGGTAGGGCACCCACCTTTTTAGGAGTTAATTAGGAATTATGTAAACAAAAGAGATGTGGAAAGCACGAAAAAACAACAAATTGCAAGTGAAGATTTTGTCATAATTTCATTACACCAAAATGCGTCTTAGTTCACTCTAATTTTCACTAGATTTTTAATGAATTTGGACATTTTTACCATCATGAAACTAGTCAACCCCCTAATGAATGGGAACTAGTTGCTATAGATAGTGAATTGGTCCACTAGTACTTAGTGAAATACAAATTGACCAAGCCATTTCATTTGTTAGTTAACTAACTAGGCAACATGGAAATCAATTAAATTTAAATTATTTAATATTTAATGTAATATTTAATATTATTGATAATTTCATGATTTTTAGCCCATTAGTTATTAACTTGTGTCACTACCTATGCTAGGTTAAAATTTTAGCCTAAGTACATAGGCCATGTAATCAACCTGTCGTGACGTGTAGTGTCGTGACATATAGTGTCATAAGGGTGTGAATCTGCAAGGAACTCTACTAAACAAACAGACTAAAACCAATTAAAGGTGGAAACTAATCAACTAAAAAAATATGCATGCACACACATATATATATATACATTGCAAAAGAAAGCTGAAATGAAATTCTCATATATATTGAATTGAATGAAGATGTATGTAGACGGTGGCCGTGTAATAACCACCGCGAGCATCTAGAAAATCCAAGTAAACTATGGAGGCAACTCTCATATAAGGAATTCTAGAAAAACGAAAGGAGAAGGGAAGGGCTTGGCCCTTTTATACAACCACCAAAAGCTGAAACCCTAAAAACCTAATAGCATACAGTCACTTAAGAACGTACATTAACCTTACAACCATACATTAACCCTAAAAGGTATGACTAGCATGCCCGTAACTGGCCATCATGTATGAGGCTATGCATGCGGGCATGATAGCTGTCGTGACGTGTAGTGTCGTGAAATATAGTGTCGTAAGGGTGTGAATCTGCAAGGAACTCTACTAAACAAACAGACTAAAACCAATTAAAGGTAGAAACTAATCAACTAAAAAGATATGCATGCACACACACATATATATACATTGCAAAAGAAGGCTGAAATGAAATTCTCATGTATCCCCCCCCAGACCTGAGCCGGGAAAAGCGTGGCATGGTCTGAGTAGGAATCAAGGTGCTATAGGAGAGCATGATGAACAGTACCAATTGCCGACGGGAACTTGAGTGAGCTCCGGCTTGAGGCAAAAGAGGTGGTATCCACCATTACAATTATCGCAAAGCAACATCTGATCAGCATCGTCTATCCTCTAACATACTTGACATGGATAATCAAGTGGAGGGATCCAAGTCAACGTGATGATTATAGGATCCAAGTTTGGTAGGTGGCAAGGCGCACAATTTTTGGAATGATCCTAAATTGTGCGTCCATTAGTTTTTTGCAACTCCAACACACCTGAAGGCCTAATTGCTTTAATCCTCAAGATAGTGCGACTGGAAAAAGTGTTTAGAGTATCATTAGGTTGTCGCTGGAAATACACAAAGTCACCAACATCAAATTGTTTCACCTTAGGTTTGTAACTGCCACCTCGTGTGTGTGCATACCGTAAGGTGTCTCGATGTTGTGCAATGGACAAGTTCTCCATGGCCATGGGCATAACCCTCCTGAATAGGGCAGCCCTTTCTGCGATGATCTTAGCCTAAGTGGTTGGAGAATCCAAGTCCACAACTTGGTCCATTTGAGTTGCAATGGAAGATGGTGGAATGGGATGTCTCCCAAAAAGTAGAAAATAAAGGGAGAAATGAGACAAAGAGGCATGTTTGGACATTCTATAACCCATGGCGATGTAAGGGAGGGCCAGGTCCTAATCCTCTTTGTTCCTAGTGAGGCAAATCTTCCGAAGTCCTTTCTTACATGTCTGAACCATCCTTTCTACAAGGCCATCAGCTTGGGGATGATCCTTTGAAGTCCGCCGATGGTCAATGAGAGCATGGTCAAGTAGGTCTTGGAATTCTTCTCTGAATTCTAATCCTTGATCAGTAAGGCATTCGGCACAAGCCCCAAACCTATTTAGGACTTGTTGTAAAAAAACCTGACTGGTGCTATGTGATGATTTGTTTGGTAGTGCAACAAGCTCCACCCATTTTGAAAAATGCTCAATCATAATCATGATGTAGACATTACCCCTGGAGGTTTATGGTAACTCTCCAGCTAAATCACATGACTAGCGATAGAACATGCCTTGAATAGGGAGTGGAGAAAGTGTGAGTTGTCGAGAGGAGAAAGAAGTTCTCATTTTATCACATTGTTCACACCTAGCAATGACGTTTCGGACTTGAGCATACATACCTCTCCAATGGTAATGAGGAGCGAGAAGGCTATAGGTACGTTTAACTCCAAAATGTCCAAGCTCCGAATGTACCTTCTGAATAAGACCATGTCGTTCATGTGGTGGAGGAACCACTCTGTCGCCTTGTGGTAAGCATCGAACAAGGTGATTGTCCTTCCATGCGTAGCGTTTGGATCGTTGTTGTATACGATCCCGAAGACTTGATGTAACTTGGGAAGGGTATTCCCCATGCTGAAGAAATTTCAGGGTGTCCAAGTCCTCCCATATATCCACAATGGGATGCTCAACCAGGTTACATTGTAGTAGTGCAAGATAATTAGATGCATAAGATACATGTATTGTTGGAATTTGGTCGAAGTCTTGCCTGGCTTTTGAGAAATCTTCAGAGGTAGTGAGGGGTCTTCGCGACATGGTATCTGCGTTTTGATGTGTAATACCAGGTTAGTGAATAACCTTGAACTCATACTCCTGAAGTATAAGTGCCCAACGAGCTAACTTATCAGTAAGCTTGTCGTTGGTCATCAACCACTTGATAGGCTGGTGGTCCGTATACAAAGTGAAATTGGTGCCATAAAGATAGGGCCTAAAATGTATGACAGCCCATACAATAGCAAGACATTCCCCCTCGTATGAAGAATAATTGCTTTCAGCCTTGTTGTTGCTTCGGGATGCATAGGCAATAACATATTCCTTGCTTTCTTCATCAAGTTGGCCAAGAATAGCGCCAATACCAAGAGCACTCCAATCAGTGTGTAGAATGAAAACCTTGCTGAAATCAGGTCTCCTTAGAATGGGGAACTCTGAAAGCTTTTCCTTGAGTGTGTTGAAAGCTTCATGAGCCTCTTCACTCCATGTCCAAGCAACATCCGTCTTTAATAATGCATAGAGAGGATGAGCAATAGTAGTAATGTCTTGGACATAAATTCTATAATAATTACATAGTCCGATGAAACTCCTCAAAGTGTGAACATCAGTAGGATTGGGCATCTCCAAAATGGCTACTACTTTGGCCCAATAAGCCATAATACCATTTGGTAGAATTCTGTGTCCAAGGTAGACCACTGAGGTGACAGCAAACTCACACTTCTTAGGATGGATCTTCATGTTGACTTCGTGGAGCCTGTTGAATAACTCCTCAAGATGAGCCAAGTGCTGCAAGAGTCCCTTACTATGCACTAGGACGTCATCTATGTAGCATTTCAAGAAATTTGCCCCTTCAAGAACCTGGTCCATGACTCGTTGAAAGAAGACAGGTGCATTCTTCAATCCAAAAGGCATCACAAGCCATTCCCGTAACTTGTTACTTCCATGGAATGTTGTTTTCTCGTGATCCTTCGCAGAGAGCACAATCTGGTTAAAACCTTGCCTCAGATCCACAATTGTGAAGATGTTTGAATCTCCAATGCTATCAAACAATTCTTTAGGGATGGGCATGGGGTACCTATCTTGAGGTGTAACTAGGTTCAAAGGCCTATAGTCCCCGCACATCCTTTTCTCAATCCATAATCCAGCTGAATCTTTCTTTGCTGGCATTAAAGTGGCGGCTGCAAAATCAGAACTTGATGGCTGAATGAGACCGGCCTCATGGAGCTCTCTACATCTTTCATCTACCAATTCCCATTCATGTTTGCTCAACCTATGCCTCCTTTGATAGACGGGTGTCTCATCTGTAAGGTCTATAGAGAACTGCATGGTCTTACACCTACCTAAGTCTTTCATTGAGAATGCAAACACATTCTCATACTTAATTAACAAGTTTATGACTTGGTCTTTCTCCTTCTTGGTGAGCCGGTTCCCAATAACGAAAGTGTAGTTGGAAACACATGGAATGGAGTTGGAAAGTGTGTTTGAAGAACTTGGTGTATTGGGTTTTCCATTATCCAACTGCATAGATTCGTAGAAGGTTGTAATTGTTTCTCCAGAAGTTGATGTACCTCCAGGTGTATTAGACATAACTTGAGTCAAATTACATGGTACCTCCTCCCCCCCAACACCGAGAATGAAATGTAGAGTGTTGAAGATAGGCAAGTGTACTTGGTCGAGGTGCCATGTGGTTGCATCGCTAGAACTGCAAGTTGATTGAATCAATGTTGGTGTTGTGTACATATGAAAGAGTACACAAGTTACCAACAACCATGTAAGGGAGTTTAGGTCCATGCCTCTCCCTAGTAGAGCATTACGCTCCAATCTAGTCACCTTAGTGTGACTAGTAGTGCCAGCTTGGAACCCCATAGCCCTTTCTCTTTCTTCTGGGCTTGGTTCATCCCAAGTGGCTGAAGCATGACGATACACCAAGCCTGGTCCATCTCCTTGAAAGGCATGTGCTCCTGGGAAGGAGACAAAGGTGGGCCAAGCACCTCTTGGTTTTCCTATTGTGTCCGCAAGAAACCAAGGAGGTTTTTCTTGCCTTGTAATTAGTTGGCAAGAACTTTGATCATCCAATATGTGAGAAACTTGTAAGTTAGGAACTCTGATAATGTATTGCAGAGCTAGTTGGAGAACTGATAGTGGTGCCAAGTTGGTCCACCAATTGCGCAGCCGGTGCGCATAAGAACTGCATTGTGCCGCATCAAGTAGGAGCGACTCTCCAAGGTAATGCTTGACCAGTGTGTAGTGTTCCTGGACTCTCTCCCTCTAATCAAGCTGAGAAGGAGTGTTCTCAATTACATAACCAAGTGTAGGAGAAATGGATTGAGCCCAGGTGATTAATCATATCATGTCCGTGAAAAGACCAGATCTTGTGTCACTCAAGCCTTCTCCAACTCCAGCTGCTAAAAATCCTTGACACTCCTAACCTGAAATGATGAGGTCGACATGGCCAAGTAATTCCATATGCTTCTTCTGAATTAGTTGTATGTTAGAGGCCAAAAATGTGAAACTAACCTTCCATGCATTGGTTGCAAATTGTTGTGGAAATCTTGTTGTGAACTCCTTCATTCTTGATGCCGCCACTTGCCTTGCAATAGGATCAATGTCTACGTAGAAATACCTCCAAACCACCATCCCTGACTGTAGTAGGGCTTCGAGACCTGTACCAATACCACCAAAGAGCTCTAGTAATGTAATCCCTTCCTTAGGTGGTGTCCAGGTGATTGGCTGACGAAGGAATGGCTTAATTGGTTTTCCATGGCTCTCCATGCTTTCAAAACTAGACAAAGCTTTGACCAAAGGCTGGTGGGCTACTTTGAACCTTTTGTAAAACCTCTGGTCCATGTTGAATGTCAGTAGGAACCACCCTCAAGCTTTCAGTAGCTTGAGCATAAGCTATCTCCTCCTCATCTCCTTCTATCCATTCGTGGCTAGCTTGTTGGATGTAGGAAATGGTGTGTGCTTCCTTGAGCATACAATGGTGAGCCATAGGACTATGGTTCCCATGCAAATCAAGGGGTATGTATCCCAAGTGGTGGCCATCAGTCTCCCAATCCATTTGGTAGTATGCATGTTCAAACCAGTTGTCAATTGTGAAACCTGGTGGAAACAGGGCCTCTTGCCCCATGAGCACATCATAACTAGTGGCATTGGTGACTAAACATCTGACTTGTAAGCAAAGCTCTTGATCTGTACCTTCATTGAACTTAAGTGTAATCAAATCTGAACTTTCCCCAAGTACCTCCTCTACGCTCCCACTAGCAGTGCGAATTTGCCACATAGATTTGTGTAGATTGGAGTCAATCATGCCCATCTTCTTGGCGAATTGAACTCTAAGAATCACTGGTTGGGCACCTGTTTCAAGAAGTACCACTCTAGGTGTATGTCCTCCCACTTGGATTACTGGCTCGGTATTATCGACAATGGTAACTCCAGTGGCAATGGAAGTCCTCTCACTAGGCACCACCTTTAGAAATGAATGAGAGACTTTATGGAGAGAATGGCTATCAACAACACCTTTGCTAAGTAACAAATCCACAAGGGAGGTGTTTTGAACTCCCTTCTGATATGTGAATGTAGAATCAGAGGTAGGAAAACCCACTAGTTTAGCCATGGTAGAACTAGTGACCAGATCATGAACGTCATCTACAACATGTGAGCCAATGGAATGTCTCTCCAAGGTGTTGGATGGAATTTCTGTAGCATGTGGTTCAGGGGTGGTAAAGGACCTGATGTAGTGTTCAAGGTATCCTCTAAGATTGCAATTATGTCCTTGGTGCTTAGCTTCAAATCTTGAAAACTAAACAATGGTGTATTCACAAGCTTTTGCGCCACTTCATGCATTTGAAGTTGGCATTCCATAAGCTGATCACTGGAAAATTGTGTGTTTTCCTGATGTACATGTAATCCTGGGACACGAGAATTTGATGCCCCAACAGCTTGTGGTGTAGTAGTCTCCTCCTCCCCCCTCGCCAACAAGGTGCGTTCTTCTTCCATGTTGAGAGGATGAAAAGATTGTGGCATGACTGCTCGAGCTCCTCTAGCCCTGAAAATAGGACTTGAACCAGATGCGAGTCCATTAGTCTGAATTACCTGCCTTGTGGTAGAAACTCTGGGTGCCACACTAGCTTCATGTGCCATGACATAGGAAGGGCAAAAAGACGTAGCAAATTCTGGTGTGAGACCAAAATTGTGTGGAGTGGAAAGAACATACTCCCCAACCATGGCATCGTGTGGAAGGCCAAAGAACGACCTAGGAGGTCCTTCTCGTGATCCTGAACCTTGTACAGGTTGGGCATGACTAGCTGGTTGGGAGGACTTGCCTTTTAGATAAGCAAGTTGGGCCCTCAATGATTCGAGTTCATTTTGTAAAGTCTGAACTTGAATTGCATGGGCTTGAAACACCTCCCTCTTACCAGCATTTTGCTCCTTCTTCTTAGCATTCTTGTTGGAATTACCCTTGGTGGGCAAAGCTTGAGTGGAAGGCTGAGGTGCCTTGGCTTTTGGTTGAGGGATAGCGGAAGATGTTGGCAGATTTTGTCGTTGTAATCGGAGTTGCTTCTGCTCTGGGAACTTGGCAAAATAGACAGATTCTTGATGTCCCTCTTTCCCACAATAATCACAAAAGAGATCCTCGGAAGGAATGTTACACTCACTAGCTTTGTGGGCAGGATTGCCATAGTAGTTGCAAGAAGGTAGGATGGGTGTAGCTAAGTGCACCTCTTTAGTCCTTGAAGAAGAATGTGATGATCTAGTAGGCGCAACTCGTGTAGGTTGAGGCCTTGAACGTGATGGAGGCCTCATGATACTGGCCTCATAGTGTGCATGAGCCAATTCTAGCTTTTCGGAAATGTTGTACACATCCAACAAAGTGTATGAGTCTCCAAATTCTACAATGACTCATTGCAAAACCTGCGCATGCAGTGTTGGAGTACCTTCCAATGAACGAAGATACCGGTGGGCAGCTTCCAGGTCTGTGATGCTCTGGGGGTTCCGAGTTTGGAAAGCTTCCTATAGAGCATTTTGAGGGTTTCATCCTTCTACCGTGAAAAGGTGGCAAGCTGTAAAATTTTTTCATAACTTTTGACTAGAAATTCTAGCTCAAAAATTCTAAAGAATTCCCCCACTGGATCAACAAAAGTTGGCGCATCTGTCGTGAGAAGAATGTTTGCAGTAACAACAATGAGTTGTTCAGGAGAAAGGTTTACTGAGGTAGGTACCGGGTCTGGATTATTCGGCACAGTCCCGTGATGTGCAATTGCAGCTTGAGAGGCAATGGCGATGGCTATGGCGTAAGCTAGATTGGGAGCTTGGGTGACACCCAAAATTCTTGCAGAATGTTGCGCGTAGACATCCAATGCCTCATAGTGCACATAACGGGCCAATTGTTTGAATGCAAACGCTTCAGTGTAATTAGCGCCATACTTGAGCTCTAATTCACAAACCACAGTTGAAAAAGTTGCCTTGAACTCCCTCAAAGAAATAGTACCTAGCCTTCCGCTGAACTTCTCAATTCTCCCCGACGAACTGTTGACCTCCATGGTGTATATTGGTGTTGAAGTCATAGCTTGCAACGGAGTATACAGTGATGGTGTGAACGTAGGTGCAGCCACAAGCGTACCCCACTAATTAACCCCTCCAAATGGACTTTGATGTACTGTTGAGTAGTGTAACCTGAACCTGAATTCCTGATAGGAGTAGTACTAGATGATGATGGTGCTGTGGATGCTTGATGGTACTGACGTGAAGATCGTGAACTCAAAGATATTGGTTCAAAGGCTTGTGTGTTACTTCGTAACTGATACCTTGGTTCTAGATGAGTAGTAGTACTTTCATCATTCGAGGACATGGTGTTGTCCCATGCCCCAAAATTTTGTGATAGTACGTAACACTAATTACAAAATTCTAACACAACGTACAATTTGAAAAATATAGTGCGTTGTTGCGAATGATGTAGGACGGCAGGGCGCAGGACGTCAGGACGCAAGACCGCAGAGTGCGGATGTCAAGATGCAAGATGTTAGGGCCTGAAAGAATCGTCCGACAAGAGTCCGACGAAAGTCGGACGGACGTCGGACAAACCAAGGTCGCAGCGATGGCAGCGTTGCCGCTTGGAATGCTGCAACAGCGATGGTGCTGCAGCTCGCAACGTTGCTGTTGTTGCTGCAGCGATGGCGCTAGGGCGCGACGCTGAGGCGCAACGTTGAGGCGTGATTGCTGCGCGGCGTTGAGGCGCTACTGCTGTGCAATGCTGAGGCCCGGTTACTGCGCAGTGCTGAGGCGCTACTGCGCTGTTGTTGTTGCTGCTGTTGCTACAGCGATGGCGCTCCTGGTGCCACAGCGCTGCTGCGTTGTTGTTGTTGTTGCTATTGCAGCGATGGCGCTGCTGGTGCCACGGCGTTGCTGCGTTGTTGTTGTTGCTGTTGCTACTATAGCGATGGCGCTGCTGGTGCCACGGCGCTCTTGCTGTTGTAGCGATGACGCTGTTGGTGCCACGGTGCCGCTGCTGCCGCAGCGCTAGCGGTGCGGCGTTGCTGCTGGTGCAGCGATGGTGCTACAACGTTACTGCTGGTGCAGCGATGGTGCTGCAACAGTGCTGTTGTTGATTTTTTTTTTTTAAATGACTCTTGGTAAGTTCAAAAGTTTTCAACCTCTTTTCTTGTGCATGCGAGAAACATAGAGCAAGAAAGAACAAGAGAGAGCTTTGAAACCTGTTTTGGTCTTGCAAGCTCCTCTGCTCTCCTCTGATCTTAGCCTGTTGGTTGGCAGAAGTGTAAGAACATAAGCTCCCTCTAGCCATCTCCCTCTAGTAGCGCTAACAATAGTAGTAGCAAAAAAAAAAATTTAAATTCAACATCAAAAGAATTTTGTGGCTTTCAACTTTAAGTAACAAAAAATAGAGTTTTTGTAGAATTGAATTGAATTGCAAAGTAGGAATGAACATGTATGTAGACGGTGGCCATGTAATAACCACCGTGAGCATCTAGAAAATCCAAGTAAACTATGGAGGCAACTCTCAAATAAGGAATTCTAGAAAAACTAAAGGAGAAGGCAAGGGGCTTGGCCCTTTTATACAACCACCAAAAGCTGAAACCCTAAACACCTAATAGCGTATAGTTAGTTAAGAATGTACATTAACCTTATAACCATACATTAACCCTAAAAGGTATGACTGGCATGCCCGTAACCGGCCATCATGTATGAGGCCGTGCATGCGGGCATGACAAACCTAAATAGGCACCTACTATAAGGAACTATATAAGAGAATATTCGGTCAACTTACCACTATTGACCACATACACACCATTTGTGAAGTTTGATCCTTTGACCTTTAGGACCCTTACCATCAAACCACCACACTTATTGTGATGATGTGTTACATTGCATTCTATTTATCAAATACTTCATTTTAAACATTATAAAAACATAAAATTAAAAAATTCATATCGTATTTAAATTTTGTCCAAATGAAATGATTAAAGTTTGATTTTATTTTTTTGTTTTTGAATATCATTATGCAATAAAATTTCAATGACCATTATTTTGAAAAAAATAAAATTGAATAAATGGATAAGTTTTTGCTAATATAATAATATTACCTATGTTAGGCTATTTTCAACTATTTTAAAGCTACTTTTCATTGTTTTAAGTTATTTCACCTTAAATTATTTATGGTTGTTTATGGTTATTTTCAAAAAAATTGGTTATTTCGCCTTAGGTTATTTTTGGTTATTCTAAGTTACTTTAAACTATTTTAGGTTATTTCATATTAGGCTATTTTTTGTTATTGTAAGTTATTTTGGGTTATTTTATGTTAGTTTTTGCTATTATAGGTTATTTCACTTTAAGTTATTTCATTTTAGGCTATTTTTGGTTATGTGAAGTTATTTGTTGGTTACTTTTGGCTATTAAAGGTTATTTCACCTTATGTTATTAATCGGTTATTATAGGTTATATCACCATAGGTTATTTGTGGTATTTTATTAGTGGCTATGGTTGGTTATTTTATTGTAGGCCATTGATGATAATTGGTTATAAAGTTAGTTGAATAATTTAATTTATAATAACATAAAATAATAAATTTATAATAAATTATTATACATTATTTCACATTGATACTTCAATGTGAAATAATGTATAATAATTTAGGTTTTAATAATTTATAATAACATATAATAACTTAGGGTATAAGTTAGAATATCTAAAGTAGCCTTAAATATTATAAGGTATATCATAAAACAACATAGGGTATTTAAAACAATATAAAAATAAACCTATTTATCACAATAAATTATAATAATGAATTATGTCAACTAATAGTGAAACATGATGTTTACATAATGATATTATAGTGAAATAACTTTAACCATGGTGAAATCACTAAAATGCAATGAATTTATTTCATTTTAAAGTTCTCATGGTGATTTAAACTAATGAACAAGACCCCACTTTTGTACTAGTGTTTGAATGTAATGGTAAGTTTCCAACTTATAGATTATTGACCATAATTTTATTTGCTAAGTTAAATCATATTTTGATAACATACATGTGAATTGTCTAATGTGTAGGAGGCTCAATCAAGGGATAATGCATATAATGGGGCATCAAATGTGGTGTTGGAGAAAACACCCTTGTCCAAGCAACAACAACCATATACTCATATGAAACAACAAATGGATAATATTGAAACTTTTTTCCTTAAGCTTGGCATGACATCACAATTGGCTTTACAAAAAGTAACCAAACTTGTAGGTGAATCTAACAAAGGAGGTGAGCTAGTTATGTCAAATGAAGTTGAATAATTCAAATGTATTAAGAGGCTTATCTCCAATCCACCTACAAAAAATCAATTGATGGAAACCCACAAATTGGCCTTGTGTGCTTCGAATCGCATTATAGGGTTGATTCATTCTTCAAACTCGATAGCCTTAAAGACGATGTGGATGACTCTTCAAGGAATGTCAATTTCCCAAGCAATAAGTCTAGGAGGATATTTGTTGTCTTTTTTACTACAAATTCCTTAAACGCAAAAAGAACAACAATTGTATAAGCTTGAATTCAACCACGATGCCATTTGACTCATTTTGTAGCCACTTTTGCACGCTAGAATGGTGTGTCTCAATATTTTCAGCAATGGAGTGTTAACAAATTTATGATTAGTATGTTTTCACGAGTCTTAAATTTATGTGTATGTTTCAAGTTTTGTTGTCCATTTTAGATTTTAAATTAGTATTGTTGTAATTTGCAAGAGAAAAAAGTTTGGGTTTTTGAGCTTGTTCCAATGGACTTGTTTGACAAGATTGAAAAAAATTTACAATGACTAGTCTATTGATTTTATATAATACAAATCCAATGCCCCTCGCAATTTGTGCTTTGACTTCGACTATAGATCCTAAACAACAAAGGTTAGGTGCAGAAGAAGAAATGTAGGAAGTGGATACATTCGTTCCTACAAGAAGGAAAAAAACAAGAGGAAGATTATTCGTGGGGTTGTTATCAGATAGGTGAACACGAGAGCAAGTAGTAGTAATTTGTTTTCATTGTTTGTCATTCTCACTCTCTTGGAAAAAAGAGAATGACAAATGATGAGATACCATCTAGTGATATATTAGCACGACTTGACACCTGTTCTATGGAACCATTGTAAACGGCCATTGTTGATAAGGAGGATGATGTTGAGGATTTCAATGATGACGATATTGGTAGAGAGATGAATAGACAAGTTTCTTTGGAAGAGTTGAGCCCACTTAGAGCTAGATTAAATTTTGATTAATGGCTCTCTTAATTAAACATTGTACAATTCCTTTAAATTATGAATACATTTACATAAGATATTTCATAGGTTTACTCTAAAGTGTAGTATGTATATGGTGGCCACCAAGTAATTTTTTATCCTTCTTTTATTACTTCAATTGCCAGATATTCTACATCTAGTGGACCACATCTATGTTTATGTAATGGTTAGTAGAAAGGTGCACCTAGTGGCCACCACATAGGTCAATTAATTTGCACCAAATACAACAATCCGGTGGCCACTAGATCAAGTAACTGGTGGCCTCCAAACATTGCAATTTGGTGGCCGAATCGTGTTAACTTGTGGCCACAAAATTGGCATGATGTTGAAGAATTAAATTTTTTTGTCATGCAACATAAAAACTAAGGCCTTTTGTTTTTCATACATATATTTATTTCAAACTTTCAACCTTCCAATATCTGGCTTTTGCTTCCATCCTTGCCATTTGTTTATCTATCTTCTTTTTATTTCTTAATTTGTTTATTTTGGCATTTTCTTGTTTAGTTAAAATTTGACCCTTTTCTACTTTATGTTTGCAAGTCAATGTGATTTTTTGTCTGATGATTCTAGTGAGTATACATCTAAGAATTCAGATGATTGGGACAAGCTTGGGTCTTTTTTTGACCTTGGTGGAATTTGAAGGACAATTGTTCAATTATTTGGAGAATGTGACGAGACTGAATTACGTTGGAAAAGGCATGAAAAAAGGCAAGAAATATGGAAGAAATCAATGTCATTTCTAGTCCATCTTTTGCCCAATCGAGGTTTTTTGTCCCCACCTTTGTCTCTCCCATCTTTCGAACGATTAGTCCTATTGCATTTGCATTCGCCCCTGGTGGGATTTGATGGGGCCAATGATGATGGTGTTCGTGGAATTCTCCATGAAATTGCCGAGGAAAATAAGGGGAAAATCTCACTTTTGGAAGTTTCAAGTCTCCTCTTCATGTGGATGCAAAGGATGTGGAGGTGAGTCCTTTGTACGTGATTTTTTATTTGAAAGGGTCCTTATTGGGAAGGAATATTTCAAAATTAATCACCTCTTGCCTCCAATGCTTAACTTGGCTCGAAGTCCTACTCTACTAGGCAAGAACATTGTACCTAAACTAGATCTAAAGGAATTCCTCCTTAGGTGTTTAAAGTAGTTTACCGTCTATATATGGACATCTACTTAACTTGCCAAAATGAATGCCTACTTGAAAAAAATAACAAAAGAGACGAACATTGAGATTGACCCAGAAAGGATTATGGGTCGAGATCTATGCAAGATTAACAAGCACTTTCTGTAGTTTCCCATCAAGTTAAACCATTATCGTGTCAATTGTCTCATTCATGATAAATTAATTTATCATAAAAACCTTTTTAATTTCTTCCCTAGGTATCCTAATACTCACCTAGGGAATACATTGTTGGTAGATGATACACTTTATAGAACCTACTTGAATTCGCCCTTTAATGTCATGTTTGGTGAGTCTTATGAGTATGCACCAAAAGAGGAGAATTATCTAATCAATGTTCTTTTTTCGTACTTAGAATTCTTTCATTACTTTGGGCTTAATGTTCCCACCTTTGTGGAATTATATCCTTTTGGCACCATCAAATGTATCAATGAAGACGATGTTAGATTTTGGACGTTGTTCAAAAAACACACCATGGCATGTTCTGCCAGTTTATGTAGAAATTGCTTAACATCCGTAATAAGTAGTCCAAATATTCTTTTTTGCTCCTTTCTTCCAATTTTATTTGGGATTGTCCAATTTCATTGATTTTTATGTTTAGTTTATTTCTAGACTTGTACAACTACTATTTGTTTGAAAATTTCAAATTATTGATGCACCCTTTCCTAAGGAGGTGGAAAATAGGGATGAAAATAGGGAGTCGCTAAATTCACACATGGTTGTTGAATCTAGCTTGGATGAAATTCCCTTGATTTCGGGCTTTAACTCTCAAATGCCTAAGGTGGAAGATGCAAAATCACCATTTTCACGCATGGTTGTTGCAATTGATTTGGATGAGACTCCTTTGATTTTGGGTGTTGACATTGAAATGCTTCATTTGCTTATGGTGGAAGTGAGTCTATTTCATGTGATCTTTGATTTGAACAAAATTCTGATCGCAACATGCTTTGATAGAGGTTCTCACATCATCATTCTTCCTCCTGGATTAAAAGAATTTGTAGATAATTATTTTGTTCAATTCCAAGTATATATTTGGTCTACAACCCAATGTCACAATATTTATAATTATTTGAATCAAATCTAGCACAAAACAAAAATTTGTATACATGCTTCCAAAGTGCTTGATCAAGAGTTTTGCATGCAAAATTCGCATTTCTTGCAGGATAAACCTAATAAACCAATTTTCCACAAAAACCTTGACATTTTATTTTTCTGCTTATCCTTACATTCACATAGGCAACACATTGCTTATAGGTGATACACCATACAAATGCGTGTTCAATGCCTATATAGTGCCATTTTTCTAGAGTCCTTTGACGGCCATCATGGGGAGGATTAATATTTGTTGGGGACTATTCTCCCTTACTTGGAAAACCTTCATTAGATCAAATATTGTGTTCCCACCTTTGTTGAACGCAATCCTTTTGGTAGGATTAAATGTATTGATCAAGATAATCCAAGACTTTTTTAAATGTTATTTTTGAAATGTAATTGGACTTGCCAACCCATTTCTTGTAACAATGCAAAATTGAGACCAAAAGTACCTTATTAATTGTTCATTGTCAAATTTTGCTTGTTTGAATATCTACAGATTTTCCTTTGGTAAAATTATTAAATTCTTTAGTTCTATTACTTGAAAATTGCTTGTATTTTCTGCCTTTATTGCATCTAGTATTAGCCTAGTGGGCCTTTGGTTGAACCTCGCACTTTTCCAACCATTTGGTGGCTACTAGGTGTTCTCTAACATCAACTTGGTGGTTATTCGGTGTTCTCCCTCATCTACTTAGTGGTCACTAGGTCATGATTTGAGTGTCTCAATCCATGTTCTTACCAAATTCCCTAACAAAATTGTCCTTCCATGTTTTAGATATCAACTTCATTCTTGTATAATATGTGTTGGATTAACACCTCTTATGACAAGGATGGAGGCCTACTCATTCTTGAATTTATCTTTGCTTTAATTCTATTTTTTTGGGTAGGTGCATGATGCTTTTTAAAAAAAATGCAAAGATGTGGATTTTGATTTTTCAACCTCGATCTAACACAATTAAAAAGCTTTTCATTCTCATTGTCAATGGTGTCCTTTGTTACTTTCCAAAGTGTGCGTTTTTTCAAAGGGATCAGTAAAAGATTGGGAAAAACTTAGATGTATCCAAGTTGGAAATTCGTGCCGGAGTACAAGATTTCTTATCTCAAACATTTGAACATTTTTACATTGTTATTTGGTCGTGTATGTTGTTAAAAGATGTCCTTGAAATTCTACCTTTGTTAATGCCCAAAGCACGATGAGCTCAATGCTTGTCAACAACTAGGGACAACGTTGCTTGCATGAGACCAAGCTTGTGGCAGCGAGCAAGCCTGGCCTTCCCTACCACTACAAAGATACATTAAATAATTGATGCATTACTCATTATTTACAGTAAATTGTTAATATAAAAACATAAAATTTAATAATAATTATATAGTAACATAAAATCATTGTAAAATCATCGTAATTACTTAATTTATTTGTAATTTAGAATTACAATGCTTGTAGAATTAATTTTTAATGAAACTTTATTATTATAATCTATAATTTATAATTTATAAACTAAGCTCTTATTTAATTTTCTAGAATAATCATAATTTAATTAAAATAATTAATGTTATGACCATAACTACATGGATTTTAATGTAATAAATTAAAATATTTATTCCTTGTAACTACTTGTCCATACTATATCACTTTTATAAATAATTATAAATGATTATATCTATAATTATAAGTTACACTAAATAGTTATTGTTACAACATACATTTTTATATTATATAATTTACATTCTTACAATAAAATAAATTATTTACTGTAATTGAACAAAATTATTCACAGTCAATAATTTATAACTTTAAATCTGAATTAAAATTTTGGAAAAATATAATGTAGTTAAAATTATTATTGTAATGATTATAATTGCAGGAATTATTATACAATATATTATTTTCAACAAAATTTTGTAATTATTTATTTATGATGAATATTTTATAACAATAAAAGTAATTTAAAAATATTAATGTATGTTTAGTAGATTATTATATTTATATTTATTAATTATAATACAAAAAAATCTACTTGACTAATTAAAATATTTAGAATAATAAATGTAATTATATAATAGTTAAAATAATTAGTTTAATGTTACTTTTAAAATAAATATTTATAATATTTTTTTAGTACAATAGTTAAATAATTTTTACATTAATTATATTATTTATAATTCAATTAGATTTAAAAACTAAGGAAATATTTTTAAATATTATAGTTATTTATTTATTCATGAGTTGTGTATTGACAAGTTGTGAGTAACTAAATAACTAGTTAGTTAAATTTTAAAAAGTGATTAGTTATTTAAATATTTGATAATCAATACTTAATATTTGTAATGTACTGTATAGTTTATATTTTAAATATATGTTAAACTTTATCATTATTAATTAATTGATTATCTAATTACTTAATGAAAATGTATTTGAATTGTTTAGAAATCTAAAAACAAAGGGAAAAAGGCACAAAGAAAGTTTTGAAGTTGTAACTTAGTTTGTGAGGAAGTTGTAACCTCAAAACTTATCCCGTATTGTTTTTTTTTCATTCCTAATTTGAACATTCTATAAACAAGAGGTGTGACCATCCAATTTCACAATTAAAAAATGTGCACATGGGATGAGCCATTCAAATGTTTTAACCCAAAACAAAAAGCAAAATTTTGCACAATTTTAAATTACCTACCTCCCCAACCTACTTATTTGCCTAGTTAAATAGGTGTCTAGTTTGACCTACCTACCTACCTTTTTATTTAAGTCGGTAGGTAGGTCTTTAGCCTAAGTTTGTAAGCACCTACTTATGTACCTACCAACCTAATATTAATATCTTGTATTAAATTTGTTTAAAAGTGCCACATGGCATATTTGCATTGGGCCACATGTCGTAATATAAATCATCCAAACATGTGAATTAAATGTCCGAATTTTTTTCAAAATAATAATAATAATAATAACTAAAATATTGGGACATGTGGCAACACATCATTTGCCCTCAATAATGACCAAAATAATTACATTTTAGTTTGATGTGACAATATGTATACAATGGAATGAAAGGATGAACTTGTATTTGTTGACTTTTTTTCATTTAATACCTTTATTGATTGTGACTAATGTCACATGCGACTTGTGCAAGGTGAATAATGGGATTTTAGTTGCAAATGTTGTTGGACACTAAAATTTGGTTACAGAGACCAGTTGAAAATAAGTGTTTTTCTTCCAATGAAGGTATGTTATCTCTTAGTCCTAGATGTCAATGGCTTGCTTTCTCAAGTTGTGCATTTGAGGAGTGATAAGGACTAGAAACCATTGTTGCCTCCCGTGTGGTGTGGGAATAAATTAATGAACTAACGATTGAATTATAACCAATTTTTAACCTTGTGTTATTTGAGATTTGACATTGGGTTCTGGTCATCAACAATAACACCCAAATTTGCTCCCCATGGTTGAGTTGTTATTAAAAGGGTTAGACATTAAACCCATATTTGTGTGGGGCAATGAGAAATGTGAACAAACTCACATTCGCCACCCATTAAATCTAAATAAGGAGTTAGTGTTAAAAAACATGAATAGGGTGTTCAGTGAAATAAGCCCAAGGTTTAGGCCATAGTCTATTAACAACACTTTGTTAATAGATGATTGGCCACTCAAGTACATAAGTAATGCACCTTCATCTTATATTATTCCCCAAATGTGCAATATGAGAAAAATGATCAAAGCTACTTATTAGGATGCTTGTGGCCTTATTTGCTTGGATTGTTCAAGGCTCTAACCACCTTAGGTTATGTCGGCTCACACCTCCATGGGCAGAAGCGAATCTCAACCCACATTGGAGAGCCATAAAAACCTATGCATGGCAGCCTCCCCCATAGGTGAATGATAGTGAACCTCAACCTTCATTATATCATTTGTTTAATGTTATTGTGTTTGTCACTAGATGCGATACATCTCGTAGTATACGTTTTTCTAATCTTTTTAACATCCGCATTTGAACATACATGTAGGTTTCACGAACTATCAAAGCTAGCCATACCATAGTGGTTACTTTGACACTAATTTTGTCAAACACTCAAATGGCTTGGGGACATACCCATGGCCTTCAAGGCACCTGGATAGCTTTAAAGTTACAAATAAACCAATCATATGCTCAAGTAGTTCAAGATGCTTGGCCAAAGGTAAAAGGCCTTACATTCAATTTGTTTCTATTTAACATTGTTAGTTTTCAAGAGATTAACAATGGTTTTTGTTTTTGCATAATTAATTTCCAATGGTGCAACAAATGTTTATTATGATGAACAAATGATGGGAGAATGAACACCTCAAGTTCCATGGCATCCTGAGTTTAAATTGATTGGTCTAGACTTTTTGTTCAACTTGTTTACTACCATTAACACATTCATTATCTTTGTATGTTTTGTAGTACAAGACAAATGAAACCATCACCCTCATGACCCAAGGCAAGAAGTTTTGTGGACTAGGGACTTTTGTAAAATTTGGAAGCAGAACTACATAGTTATAACATGGCAGCTTTGGTTGAATATCAACATAAAACTAGCTTGCAAATTGTTATTCCTTTTAATATGTGGTGTGACAATATCCAATTTTTTAATTGTTTTGAAATTGGTTTATGTATTGGAATGCCATTTTCACTTATTTGTATTCATTTTGTGCTCATAAATGGTTTATTGGTAAAAGGATTATTTATTGTTGTTATAAAATGTATGTCATTGGAGATCCAAACAACATTTGCAAAAAAATATATTGATACTTACATTTAATACATATGTTGAAAAAAATTACAATATTGGATTGGTTTGTTTAAAATTGTATAGATTTGTCATAAAAACATTAGTCATTATTATCAAGATAACATTCATCAAGGGTTTTCATATAGGATATCTCTTCATTATTTTTGACAATTGTCTTTATCACATTAGGCTAGGTCATATTCATATGCCATCCCACATAGCCTAGCATATTATTTTGCTATTAACTTGTGTTAATTTGCATCTAATGTGAAAGAGGATATGTCAAAGCTTGCTTAGGAAGATTATAGAAGCCTTTCTTCCATTCTTGTATTTCTCTTTTTTCAAGTTATAATTGATCCTATAATTTGATCTAGTTTATGTGAAAACTCATGGAAGTTTGTTATAATCAACTTCATTATAATATTTTATGATCAATCAAATCATGATAAATTTCATTCAAGTTAATTGTATATTTTGGGAAGGAATTTTATTTTATTTGACAAAAGATAATAAACATGTGGTTGAAAGGATAATTTTGGTCAAGGTCCAAAACATTTCAAGTTTGTTTGAGTTTGAACCTTGGATGTGTGTTTTCATTTTTTTATGGTTTTTGTTCTTTTGAAAGCTTGTGAGAACTTGAACCCCAAACACGGCCTCGAACCAACAAGCTAAGAAAAGTCATTAAGGTCAAGGTCTTAGAAATGAAAACTAGGAAAGAAATTTGGTCACTCATGCATGGGAGAATGTTGAATCATAATCATATGTTGTTGGAATCTATTAGTTTGCCTTCCAAGATTTGACTAGCCATGTTACCAAAACGACAAAGTTGGTCATCATAGAGCTTGTAGTGTGGTTGCTTGCTTGTGTATCACCATCAACTTGATTGGAAGAATGATTACATTAACTTTTTGAATTCTACCATTCCTTGTATTGGACTACTTGCCCAATGCAACTTAACACCTCCAAAGATCTATTACATTCTTATGCATAGCCAAGAATATAACAACATGATAGTGAGGTGAATTTTTGTTGTGAAAAACACATTGGAAGCACCTTTAAAGTGTGAAGCTTGAATCAAAATAATTAAATAAGACATTTATGTTATGGAAATCTTTGCAATTTCCATTATTGTAAGAGCCTACTACCATCACAAATTCATGTATCGCCATTGCCAAGGCTAATAAAAATGTTTATTTCTTTTTTGGTTGAGGTTCATTTGGATTAATTAAAAAAGGCAACCTCATATCTATTTATACAATAATTGTCAAAAGCTATAAAGCAAAAGGATCTCCATTGTAATGTTCAAAGTTTGAGCATGGAGGTGTCTTTTTGCCATCACTTATGCCAAACTCATGGTAGAATTTCACACTTGTTTGTTTTTGTCATTTTTGGAATTGTTGGAAGTGTTTTTCAACCATTGATGTAGATTTTTGAAAAATGGGTATGATTACATGGGCTTGCACAATGCACATTTGAAACACTTCAATATTACAATATTTAATTCCAACATACTCACATCTTTCATATAATTTCATCCATAGCCTTTCTTGCATATGTGAATTCAATTATATACAACCATCAAGCCATACACACACACATAAAATAATCCAATAGGTATGGGGTGAGCATTAAATCCATTAATCCATGTTATTTAAAAAATGTTTAATAATAATGGTTAAATCTAAATGAGAAACATTCTTGCAAAACCTTGGTCCTTGACCTATCAAAGAATAAAACAATTTGTTGTTTAAACTAGGTTTAACCTAAGGTTTGTTTAGATTAACTTAAATTGTAACCTCTATGTGCAGCTTACGTTTAGCCTAAGGTTTGGTTTCTAAATTAATCTAAAATTTAACTTTTAAGTTTAACCTAAGTTTAATTTTGGTTAGCATAAGTTTAATTTATATTTAGTTTAGGTTAAGCTTTCATTGATAGAAAAAACAATGTTTTCGAATGAAAATTTTAATAAAAAAAGACCCCATTTAAATAGAAGTAAAAAAACCCTTTGTCATTTTAAAACAAATCAATTTAAATAGGTCCGTTGTGATTGGGAAGTCATTTCTATTGGGGCACCAAATCATTTGATTAGTCATTTCGACTAATCAAATTAAATATTTATTTTCAATTTATTTTTAAAAATAAAAATAGTGGTAGGTAGGCAAGTCAACAAAGGCAAGTAATGGGTGGTAACCTAGCCTAATTACCCAACCTAACCAATTTAATCTAGCCCCCTAAACATGAACATAAATTGCAAGTATTAAAAATTGACCCCCTTGCCTCCATGATCATCAACCATGTCCTTACCAATGGATTACAAGTTCATAAGTTGTTAACTTTTGTTAACTTTTTAATTTGAATAAGCTTTTGTTAATTTTTAAATTTGAATAGGCTTTTGTAATTAAATGATATGGTAATCAAGAAATAATTAAGTAGGTAACTTAGTAGGTAGGAGGTGTATTGGCCATTTAACTATTTACTAACCTAATCTAACACTATGAGAAGAAAAGGTGTTTTATAATTGGCCTTGCAACTCACTATATTTATATGCTAAGAATGCTAACTGACAAATTGCATGAGTTGTAAAATTCCAACTCATTATATATATGGTGCAACTCAATTGCAACTTTATTTAAACAACTCATTTTCAACTATTATGCAACTCCATTATAACTACACTCATGATGTCATGTTGACATCATTAATTGTCATCCATCTATTAAAATTTGACATGTGGCACTAAGAAAACTTTTGGACATAAAATTTATTTATTTTTCAAAATATTGATCTCCATCATCCATTATGATTGTTAATGATGGTCCGAAATTGTGACACATGGCACAATTAAAAAATTGCCACATAACATATTAATTATACTTTGGAAAAAAAAAGAAAAAGTAAAAAGATATATTTTAGTAATTAAGAGGTTGTACATAACCATAGGTAGGTAGGTTAGTAAATCTTTAAAACCTACATACCTAGGTATTTACTTAGGACCTACCTACCTACATGGCTAAGTAGAAAAATAAGTTCTACTCACTTACCTAGGTAGGTAAGTAAGGAGGAAAACACAAGACTAAATGAACTAAAAAATAGCCATGAATTTATTTTTTAATTTTTTAATTTTATGTTTTGCCTTAATGTTTTTTTGAACTCATACCAAAATGGCACTTATATTTTAATGTGAAAACATAAGATAACAAGCCTTCTTTATATAGTTTGTAACATGGGATTTGAAAACAAAACATATGGATTAAATCTTTTAGTTGTTTTTTAGTTGCAAATTGAGTTGCAATTGAACTACAACTATGACATTGAAATGTTCAAATTAGGCCAAATCCCAAGGGAGCGCTCCATTGTTTCTAATGTCTAAACAAAACTTGAACCCCTCCTATTGGCGCATCTAATGCATTTAAAATAATAAAAAATGGAATAGAATTGAGAAAGTTATAGCCCTCCAAAACAGAGGGGGTCAATTGTTTTTTAAAAAACCATTAAATGTTACAAAAGCCAATTCCCAAACACCCAAAATATTCTTCAATTATTTTATTTTATTGTTATTAGATTTCAAAGATGATTTGTAGAACTTTAGATGGCGTTGATATAACATATTAAATTTTTTAGAATGAATTTTTTAAAAAAAGTTACGAGGTTTGAAAGTAGGAAGGGTCCAAAGAGGAAATAAAAAAGGAAAAAAAAAAGTTTTATAAGTTGGAAAACTTATTTCCTTTTGTTATTTTTTCATAACTCCTTTCCCTTTGCACATCAAAGATGATTTCTAGAGCTTGAAGTAGCGCTCCCGTAACATTTTAAATCAATCAAAATGAAACATATATGATGAAGATATAAATAATTAATGAATATGTATCCTTATTAAATTAGAAGTAATTGTATTATAATCATAACATAGTTGAACAATAGTAATTTAGTAGTGGCGCACTAATGGTCATACTAATTGTATCAACAAATTCATAATTGAAAACTAATTGTACATATATCCCATAATGGGTGGTGGAAATGTGGACACATGGCATGATCGCATGTATGTACATTGTACACTAATTACAACATAATTATTGTTTTAGTGGCACATTTACAACAATTCTAAAGTAGTTGCCACATGCAACTATAATGTAACTCTTGAAAAAGTCAAACATGGTTGATTACATATGTATGTATGATGTGTATAAATTATCATATAAATTATCCATTTTCAATTCACTTGCAACTATAATACAACTAACTAATTTCTGACATGATAATTTATTTATTAATACATTGTATTTGTAAAAGGATAGTTGCACACTAGTTGTATTACCCAAAGGATAGTTGCACAATAGTTGTATATGAATTTTTTTGGAGTTTTAGTTGTAGGTTTTGACAGATGCAATTTCTCATAGTGTAAACTTAGCTTACCCACCCACCCACCTACCTAACTGCCATAATAACTAGCTTAAAATGACCTAGGTACCTAGTATGGTACCGAGGTAGGTAGATATAGGTAGTAGGTTGGTATTGTAATAAGTAAGTAATAGATAATATGTAGGTACATAGGTACCATAATAGTCAAGTAGGGTAAGTAAGGTAGGTAGGTAGATATCATAGTAGTTAGGCAAATGTATATTATCTACTACCTTACTTGTAACCTACCAAATATGGTGTTTAATTATTTATTTAACTACCATAGTATGTAAATACATTGGTAGGTACCATAATATAAATATGTAAGTAGGTATTTGTTATGGTTCCTAAGTATGTAGGTAAGTAGGTAAGATGTCATTTTTGTTTGTCCAACTTGATGAAATGTTTTATTTGACTAAAACCCATTGGCCATCTTGACCAAGGATATCATTTTTTAAATTATTTGACTAAATGTTCAATTTTCCAAGTAGTTAAATGGGTCATCACTAATCAAATTAATTAGTCAATAATTACAATGTCCATTCATATGGTAGACCTCTAGTCAAAATGGACATTTCATTAATATAAAAAAAAACCAAGTAATCCCATTTGGATAGTTAAAAAAACCATGATTTTTTACTAATGCTTATTAAGCCCATGATGACTTAGGATGACCATTAATTTAACATAGGTTTAGCTGAAACTAACTTAGGTTTAATCAAATTTAGCCTATGTTTAATGTACTTGAACATTGGTTAATTTAATATCATCATAGGTTTAACCTTGATTACCTTAAATTCAGCCTTAAACATAGGCTTAACCTTAGAAATTTAGTTGAACTTAATTTAAGTATAACATTGGCTAACCTAGGTTTAATGAAAATTACCCTATGTTTAAGATTAATTAACCTATGTCAACCTAGCTTGGCCTAAGTTACCTTTAGTCAACCTAGGGTCAATTGAGGTTGGCCTAGGTTAGCTTTAGTATGTTTAATCAACCTAAATCAACTTACCTAGGCATGCACTTGGTATTCTAGGAACTATCCTAGGTTATTTTAAAGTTAGCCTTGGGAAACCCAGGTTAACCTAAGTTAATCCTAGGTTAACTTATGATAAGCTTAAGTTAATTTAAGTTAGTCCATGGCAATGATATTACACTGTTAAAATATTGGGTCATGTGCCACTACACACTTCCATTTAAACCCAATTTTGGTGGAATGACACTTGTGCCATTCCACTATGCATACATTATAATGGTTGGCTACATGACAATGCCACATTTTTCAAATTGTTTATGTGGAATGGCTTTCATGTCATTGCATTGTACAGTGGAAGTGGCATTTACATTATTGCAACAATCATCTTTTTCACTATTTCCTATGTGGAATTGGACTTGTGCCATTCCCCCATGTACATTGAAACAATTAGTGGATCCATCCATTGCAATGCCCCTTTCTTGATCAAGAATACCATTTTGTGGAGGGGTAGTGGATGTGTTCACATTATGTAAATTTAATTGCACAAATTGTACAAGCAGCTAATATTTAACAAATTATTTTGCTTTTATTCACACCATTGGTTTGCAATCAACCAATCATTGCTACATATCATGTCTTTCATGTTGATTTTTATGACTAAATTATAAACAAAACAGACATTCGAATAGTTTGATTCTACTGTAAAAAACAACTAATCATTTAAACTAATATAAACTAGCATTTAAGTCATTTCAAACATGACTAACTCATTACTTGTGTTGATGCTATCTTGTCCATTTTGACAATAATTTGACATGTTATTAATTGATGTGGCATGTCCATTTTAACTAAAAATTAACATCATGCTAGCTGATGTGGCATGTTTGACATGACTAAAAAACAAATATAGTGCTACATGATGCGGATCAACAAGGAGTTGTTTGTTTTGACTAAAATTTGCCATAATGTTAGCTGATGTGTATTAATAGCTGACTAAAAATTGACACAATATTAGCTGACATGTATTGATGATTGGATTGTCTGTTTTGATTGGAAATTGACATAGTATTAGATGACATGTAATGATAGTTGGGTTGTTTGTTTTAACTTTAAATTGACATTGTGGTAGCTGACATGGAGTGATAGTACAATTTTTTTTTACTTACTTGTCAAATAATGTTTATAAACGTGTCATGTCCATTATGCTAGTTATTTGTCTATTTTGATTGTTTATAATTTACATGTGGCATTTACCAAATATTGAATACATGAACCATATAACATTGGAAAAATGTCTAAAATGCTAAATTATAATTGGGGTTTAGCACATACCATAAGGTATGTCTACAACCACAAATTTATGATTTTTGTTAGGTGAAATGTTATGTGATGTGTGAAATACACCTCACTAGCTTGCAATGTAGCTGAAACATACAACATATGCACATTTAGACATGTCCCAAATGCTAAAAATTGTCATTAAAGCAATAAGCTACAACCAGCTTTGTTAATCAATAGTTTCCTAGAACATTTGACAAATTACAATATCCACACAGAAACACCATACAATTCACTTCCAACACACAACAAATCATATATATATATTATCATGCAAATATTATATAACATTTCTTCTCTAAATATCTAAGTCAATTTAAATCTACCATAAACATGTATAAATGCAATGGACAATACCATGTTTTCATTCAAAATTGATGTGAAAGTCATATACCTTCATATATATGCGGTTGTTAGCTTCCAAGGCCAAAGTATAATGTATCCTATGGCATCCCCAATAGTTTGCAATGGAACATCTTGACCATCAAGATTTGGAAATGGCAAAGAAGCACTAGCCATTGTGCTAAAACTTACTGCAATAGATAGAGTCTCTAGTGGCATTGGCATGTTGTGATGAACTACAAATAAATCATGTCAATGAACTTATAACTAAGTTATGAGATCCATTATGGGAACATTTCCTAATTCTAGAATTCATTGAGTTCAAACGATTTATTGGAACCTTCTTGTTGCAAGCTATTGATCAAATCATGAAACACAGTCACATTCATTGAAGAATATGAAGCAATAGGTTTGTGAAGGGGAAGTGTAGGAAGATTGGCATTGCCTACTAACACTTGTCGAACATACCCCATTGTTGGTCTTGCATTTGGATCTGGATGTGTGCATAGAAGACCAAGGAGTAAGGCCATCCTTATGGGTCCTTCTTCTAGAGTGTTAAACATAAGTTTGGCATCCACAACCTTAAAGAGTTCTTCATTCTCATAACACTTCCATACCCAATCTAGGAGGATCATTTCCTCTTCAGGAACCTTTGTGTCAAAGATATGTCGCCCAGATACAACTTCTAATGCCAAAATCCCATAACTAAAAACATCACTATTTGTTGTGGCCTTACAAGTGGTTGCAAGCTCTGGTGCCATGTAACCAATTGTTCCTGCTAACATTGTGGTTTGTGCATTCTTGCTTGGTGTTATGAGTCTAGCAAGGCCAAAATCACCCAAGCGTGGGTTAAAATCTTGGTCAAGCATCACATTGCTAGGTTTGACGTCTCGGTGAACCACACATTGTTCCCACTCTTCATGAAGGTAAGCAAGCGCAGATGCCACTCCAATCAAGACATTGTTGCGTAGATCCCAAGTGAAATCTATTATCTTATCTTCATGGTCATGAAACAAGATCTTGTCAAGGCTTTTGTTGGGCATGTAATCATAAACAATCATGAGTTGACCTCGTTCACAACACCATCCTTGTAGTTGCACCAAGTTTCGATGTTTGATGCGACTAATTATGGAAACTTCGGCAAAGAATTCACGACCTCCTTGTTTGGAATTCTGATCAATTTTCTTCACTGCAATCATAACACCTGTATCACGTAATGTGCCTTTATATACACTTCCAAACCCTCCACGCCCAAGCAAATGTTGTTGATTGAAGCTATTGGTTGCAATTTTGAGTTCCTTGTAACTAAACTTGTGAGGCCCCTTTGATAAACCTTCAAGATCATCAAAACTATACTGAGCTATATTCCTTGAAACATCTACCAAGTGAAGTTGTCTCCAAAGTTTCTTCTTAAAGAAAAGAACCCCAAGGGATGATCCTGCACTAATAAGAACAATAGTAATCAATACTAGTAGAACAAGTCTTCTCTTTTTCAGCTTACTTGAAGGAAAAGATGTGCTGGGGGGATTTCGGGAAATAAATTTGATTGAAGATAGAGGAGGGAGATTGACAAGAGGAATAAGCAATGTGCTAAAAGGTTGTAGGGGGGTGCTAACAGTAATTTCATTTGCTGTTCCTAAATCTGTGAGAGAGACATTGAAATACGAACTCACAATGCTGAAATTCTCATTTGGGAAAAGAACAAAAGAAAGGAGAATTTTGGTTCCATTTTGTGTGGCTGAAGGGCATGCACACCGCAATGGAATAGTAACCTGGCTACCAATCTGAAGATCAGTGGGCACTAAAGTGGGATTTGCGGCTTCTATGGCTTGATAAGTGGTCAAACCTGCATACGTATTATTTGCAAGTAGCCAGAATGTATTGCCACTGACTATTTGCGTAGAGACAGAAATTGCTTGATAGGTTCTACTCACATTTCCTGTGTAGTTATTTTGGACACAATTGCAAGCAAGAGGAATGTAAAGAGGCGTCCCAACAGGCAAAGAACTGGTGGTGAGGTTCAAGCCACTAATCCCTGCGATTATGCTTGTAGGTGTGTTGAAGAGTGCGCTCACAGTTGTAAGATCTTCTTTGCTGCTCTGCGTTCTGTACAAAGTATAGGAAGTGCAACCCTGGGATTCTGCTGCCGCACAACTGTAGCCATTGACATTGTTGTAGGCTTGTTGGGCATTAGATCCATGCAACATTAAAAGCAACAACAAAAACAAAAGCGAGACCAGTGTCCCATGACACCGCTGAAGCCAACAAAGAACAACACACCCATTCAGACTCCTTCTCAACCCACGACCTGCAAAAACTTTGCTTGTCAGAAAATCTCCACCCTCATGTACAAAATCCATTTGAACCATTTCTGCTTGCTGTTGCAACGATCTCACCACACCCAACTACCCACCTATCTTTCCACATCGTTTTCCAAATACTACTTCCATGAGACCACTATGTTCTTTCTTCATCTCAAGCAAGATCCAACTACTTTCAGTCCAACAATTTGTCACATATCAACCTGAACTTCCCAACTCCCAACTCTAGCGCCTGCTTCCCTATTTGTGACCCAATCGACAATAACACAACGTCATGACCTGTCTTGAATCCATTAAGATAACCCCCATTCTCTCACCAAGTTCTCTAGCAGAAAAATGAATACCTAGCATGTTCATTTTACATTGCCTGCCCTCTACACCTACTCGCTGCACTGCACTGCACGTGAAGAAGACTTTATTCATACCCTAGAAACTATGTACTGTAGCTTGGCAGCCTTCACACAGGTTTGTGAGCATAATTAATTAATTTTGAGATTTTCATTTTGACAGCTTGAAAGTTGAGGTGAACCGGTTGATAAAAAATTCTATCGATTTTGAACAAAAATGGGGATTTTCCCAGTTTGCATTTGCCCTAACAACTATTATAAACCCTGTTAAAGAAGAGGGAAGAACCCCTCCAGCGCTGGCGTTGAACCTCTGTCGTAGGTTCCAGTAATGGCTAGGAGAGAAAATTCTGCTCATTGTTTTGTCGTCATCAAAGGTAAGTATGCTGTGAAGTTTCTTCAGTTCAATTCCTCACAGAAATCGCCTGTTGAAGGCACATGCCTAATGGGTTGGAATGCTTGATGTTTTACAGACTGACAGAAGAAAATTACATCCAAATCCTGGTGTCATCCCCTCTTTCTTTTTTTTGCGACTTCATTATTTGTGACCCAATCGACAATAACACAAAGTCATGACCTGCATTGATTGTGTTCATATAACCCCCATTCTCTCACCAAGTTCCCTTCCAGGAAATTGAGTACCTGGCATGTTCATTATACACTGCCTGCCTTCTGTACCCACTTCCAGAACTGCACGTGAAGATCATGAAGACTTTATGGACACCCTAGAAATTATGTAGTGCAGCTTGGCAGCTTTCACAGCTTTCAGATATAATGCGCCCTTCATGTACATTAAAAAATTTCTCCAAGTGCTTTAAGGAGCCCATGGAGAAGACTTGGATGCAAAAGCAAGTGGGTGAACTTTCTTGGAAGCTCAAAGTCAAACAAGTCGCAAATGTTATCTAAAGGCAACTTGGATGCAAAAGCAAGGAAAGCATGGGGTGGACATTGGAGCCCACGGAGAAGACTTGTATGCAAAAGCAAAGGGGTGAACTTTCTTGAAAGCTCAAAGCCAAACAAGCCGTAAATGTTGTCTAAAGGCTTACACCCATAGTTGAACAATCAGTCCACATTTGGCTCTTCCACATAGGTCATATGATTAATCCACACCTATTTTCAAAGAGGTCGGTGAGGCATGCAGTCCAAGATTAGACCATAAAGTTACATGGTCCAATTCCAAACATGTAAGACTATAATGTCAACTTTTTTATCCATTCACATTTCCCAAAAGGTTCAATTTGAATTAGGAATTTTAAAATCTATATATTATTTCACTTTTAGTAGCTCATCATTATTAACCATAATACTCAACATGTAATAAAAATAAAGATAATATTTTCATTACGAATAAAAATATTTTGATAAAATTTTTTGTAATAATTCTAACAAATGGTTAAATAATAATTAGATGTACTATGTGTATGAATGAATGTAGTAATTATTATAAAGTTGTAATATAAAAGATAAATAATGAAAATAACAATTAAAAAATATTGATTTATTATTGTAACTTGTAATTAGCCAAAGCTACTTGTTTTGTTATTATTTCTTTTTTTATAGATCATGTTAATTATAATGTTCAATCTTACATATAATTACAACATGTGTGTGCGTCTGTCTGTGCGTTCGACGACGGTTCCGCATTTTAATTGACTGGCGGAACTAGCCTGGACAGTCGGATTTCGGACAGTCGGATTCTGCAAACAAAAAATCCCCCACAAAAAATCGTTTGTGTCTCTTATCGCGTCGTGCGTGAAAACCAAGGCTCGGACAGTCAGATTCCGAGACCGGAAACTGGCCCCAACAGTCAGATTCTGCAAACAAAAAATCCCCCACAAAAAAATCGTTTGTGCCTCTTGCCACGTCGTGCGTGAAAACCAAGAGGCGGAATCTGTAATGCATGTATCCTGAAGGACAAGTTTTCACTGGGGCCAGTGCATTGTCCATGCTGAAAAGTTATGACAGGAGTTATTGAATGGGAGTTCTCTCTCTCTGGGCAGAAAAGAAAAATACATGGGAAATTGCTGAGAATTTATGAAACAATGGTGAATGGGAATTGTTGCAGATGGAAATGAATGTAATGCACAAATAATAGGAGGAGATTAATGGGTGGGTGGAAAAGTGGCTGTCTTTTGGAATCAACAAAGTGCATGGAAACTTGAGCAAAGAGAAAGTTATAGGAAAGTTACAAGGATATAGCTTTTGTGGATCGATTCGACAATGCTTTCCAGGATCATCTGGAGTGGATGTGATTTTGCAGAGGTGTGCCAAGTGTAGCGCCAACTCCTGCAGCACCAAGTCCCGGATGGCAACATCGAATTGCCGCGCTGGTTCGCCCTGCATGTCATAGGAGCACATACAGGACATAGTGAGCATTGAGCGCCGCACAACATGCAAAACATGAACATGCAAAATCGCAAGGCAGGCTGACATGCATAGCCATACACGGACACCAAGTCTGCTGCCAGTCGGCCGCATGTACTTCGTGCAACTCTCCGAGGGGGAGAGGTACTTCTTGCGTCTTTTGCATAACGACAAGTAGAGTAATAACAAATTTAAAATGATTTAAATAAATTTTTCACGAAAAATGGTCTTTTTATAATAATTCATGCAATAATATAATTTTCATATCATTTAATTGTAATGTTTGTACTAATGAATGCAGTAATTACTGTAATGTAGAATTTAAATTTGTAAACATTCATAGGAATATAATATCCATCATTTTGGTATTAAAACATTCCATGAGTAATATTTACTATAATAATGAAATGAAAATTCATTTAAATATGATATTTATGCTAATGATTATAGTAATAATTCAAAAAACTATAGATAAATGAAGAATATAAATAATTATTAAATTGTTATTGTAATGAATAGCCAACCTAGGCTAGATAATATATTATAATTATAATTATAATTATAATTCTTATATTTTTTCAATTGTATTCTACTTATATAATATCCCTGGGTGGTCGTCTTTTAGGGGTCGAAGTGCAGTGACAGCTTTAGGTGACAAAACCAGTTTTGGTCCCCCTTTTGTTTTCTGTGTAGTGGAGTTATCCAGAAAGTCACCTTGTCATTGGGCTTGCTTCCACTCCCTATCCCCTCTTTCAGTGGTATCCGCAAAGAAGGGAAATTTTAATACATCTTAGTATGAAATGTTGAAACTCAGCATTTAATGCACAAGGTTCGAGAATGAAGCTTCCCTTAAATCTGTGCGCCCCGTCATACGTCCCGTCGTGGCTAGAGAGAGAGACAGAGAGAGTGTGTGTGTGTTCAAAGGACCACAACATTTCCTAAAAGAACCGACAAAGAACCACCGGTTGGCTAGAACCGATACGTTTCGTGAAAACATCGGAAAATATTCAGCGGGTTCTTTGAATTTTTTCGGAGAACAATGTTTATAGAACCAAAGAAAAACCGTCGGTTGTTTTCAATTGGACTACGATTTACGAAGTCAGATCTTTGGATCTTTGAGAACCGTCGGTCTAGGACCCTCATACGCGATACTTGCCCGCTGGTTCCTATAGGGGAGGATCTTGGTACATAGTTATGGGCCTCAAAATAATGTCAAAGTCAAAGAACCGGAAGTGGTAGTTCTTCCACGAAAACCATCAGCTCGGCAAGGTTGTTGAAATGAAAGGAATTGACAGTTCTTTTGTTCCTGTTGGGTTCTCAAGAATAGGAACCGAAAGGTTAAAGAACTGGAGTGGGAAATGTGAAGGACCGGGCGGGGGGGGGATCGACGGGTTAAAGAATCGGAGTGGAAAATGTGATGGACCGGCCGGGGGGGATTGACGGGTTAAAGAACCGGAGTGAAAAATGCGAAGGACCGGGCGGGGGGGTTCGACGAGTTAAAGAATCAAAGTGGGAAATGCGAAGGACCAGGCAGGGGGGTCGACAGGGTGAAGAACCGGAGTGGGAAATGTGAACGACCGGGCGGGGGGGTCGACAGGGTAAAGAACCGGAGTGAGAAATGTGAAGGACCGGGGCGAGGGGGGGGGGACCAATGGTTGTTTGAAAAGAAAAGTTTTTTTAAAAAACCAAAAACATCAACCAAACATTGTTGAAATAACACACTTGTGCATTATGCACGGCGTTCACACTAGTCTTATATATTAATTCACTACATCCCTGACGGAGCTCGGGTTTTTGAAGCGGCTAAAACGCGATTCAGATCATCAAGCTCGGTCAGTCGGAATTTTCTATTCCAGAGTTTTCTTTTAAAAGATCTGTGGGTTTTGGGCCAGAATTTCATGTTCCCAGAGTTTTCTTTTAAAAGATCTGTGGGTTCTGGTCCAGAATTTCCTGTTCCCAGAGTTTATTTTTTTAAAAGATCTGTGGTTTCAGAGCTCGGTGTTTAGGCCGACCGGGCTCGGCCCATCGGTCGGAATTTCCTGTTCCTAGAGTTTTCTTTTAAAAGATCTGTGATTTTCGGGCTGGAATTTCCTGTTCCAAGAGTTTTCTTTTAAAAGATCTGTGGTTTTTGAAGCGGCTAAAACGAGGACTGGAACAAATGGAAAGAAAGTGAGGGACAGGTTCCAGTGCATGAGGATGGGCATGGTGTATATTGGGTGGGGTGTGAGGCATTTTCTTTCTTCTAAATTCTTTGATTTCTTTTGCAGCTTTCTTTACTCAACCCTAATAAAAAAAACAAATCTGGGTTGGTTGGCACGATTTTCTTTCTTTCTGAATTCTTTGATTTCTTTCCATAAGTTCCTTTGCTCAATCTTAATAATAACAGAAAACACATTAAAATAAAAAATAAAAAAGATAAAATTTTTAATAAAAAACTAAAACATGAACCACGTTTAAAGAAAACGGGGGTTTTCAGAGTGTCTGAAGGTCACAGGTACCCACTAGTATACAATATAATAATTAATGTTGCATGATGCATAATATTCCTTGAATAACAATTTAAAATATTACAATATTAAAATTATTTGATTATAATTAGTAAGCCCGTAATAAAAAATAAAGATTGAAAATATTAATAATTTTGTTTCAATTTTTATTTTGTTGTTAGTTGATGGCATTAATTATTTTAATATCATTATTTTTATTTCTTTTCACTTGTTATATCTCCTATTAAGTATAATAATAAATATTTATTTATATTTATAGTTATAATTATTGTCAAAAATGATAATCTGAATAAGTGTAATTAACCTTGGATACATTCATATTAGTATGACCTTCGTGAAGTCCATATATACCTAAGATTTTCTTAAAAATTCCCAATATACATATGGTGTTATGATTTATATATGTTAAAATGTTATAAATATGGAGTGTATGTAACATCAACACACATATTATATAAAATTAAATTATTATATAGTTGTGCAACTTAGTCTAATTGAACTACCTTTTAGAGTATGCAAAAGATACATTTGTATACCAATAGGGTTACAATTCATTTGGCCACATTTGCATTTAATGGGACATAGGTGGTCTAGTTCGAATGAAAATAGAACAAGCATTTATTCACATGGAAAGATGAAAGTTGCAATAGTTGCAAACTAATTGTAATGTTGTTGCAAACATGATCAAACATGATGAGTAGTTGGAAAAATGATCAAAACTAATTGCAAATCACAAATAGTCACATGTAGTCGCAAATATTGTGGTTTAATATGACAAGATTTTCTTTAATGTTAAAAGTTATATCAATAACATATTTCTACTTAAGTCTAAGAGCCCTTAAAATCACATCCAAGATAGTTGTTTTCTTGGGTAGTCTTTTAAACAAGAGGTTTTTCTATTTAAAATGTTTATGTTAATCAACATTTCCTTATAGCTTATTGTTTAGTACCTTATTTTCCTTTTAATCATTGATTAGGACTTTTCATTTTCTGTCTTCATCAATTTTATTGGTCAAGTATTACTTATATTTTTTATGGGTAGACATTTGAATTTTGAATTATTTTTGATATGATAATATACATAGGGAAAACATACCACATGAAAGAGATAAAAGATGATTATTGTGAAGATCTTGAGTTTTGTTTAAAGGAGAAAAAAAGTTTTATTATGAAAAGAAATTATTTTTTCGATTGCAAAAATATTTTGAGTCTCATTTATTTATTTCCATTTTTTTTGTATTTAGTTATCAATTTCTGTTTTCTACCAATAATACAAAATTAGACAAAATATGAATAGAAAACAGCAACAATAAGAACAAAACAAGAAACAAAATAACTTCAAATTATTTCAATCAGCGTAAAACTACATTAAAATGTAGGAAGATTGAATTAAAATCAACAACAAGAATGAAGAAAATAAAATATTGATGGAATTGCAAGTGGGGTGGACTTGTTGATGGGCATGTAGTCTGGCAATGATTTGTAAGATGTTTGGGTTATGTTTGGTCATGTCAAGTGTCTTGAAGGTTGGACAATCATGGCATGCCATGTGTATGATGCAACCTATCACAAAGTCTTAATCATTGCCATTTGCAACATGCAATTGGAGGACATGGATGTTCAACGTGTGTTGTGGTTGAAGTTGAATGATGTTGTGTTCAAGCACATCAATGTCGAACCCAATTTCAAGGGTTTCATGGTGTATAATGCATTAACAAATTGAAATACAATGAAAATACATTGAACAAATTGGGTCATTTGAATTTTATTTGTGTTGTAAGTTGTGAAAAATGTGATATAGATGTGGCCAGGGTGCTAAGGTGGGGAAATTCCATTATTTGTTTAAATATTTTTTCTTTTCAAAATGCGTTTGTGTTGGGCAAAACACTGGATTTAGATTGTTATGTTTTGAACCAATCATCATTCTCCTTAACCTTTTTGGTTTCCATGGAATTTGTCATCCCTTCAACCACCCATACAACTATAACAAACATACTTATTCAAATTTAATCACAAATTCAATCTTTAAATTTTCAAAATTATTTTTGGGGTTGGACAATTTGGTCATTAGATTTACAAATCCATTTTTTAGATTTCAAAAACATTGGTCATTAGATTTGGAAAATGTCTTTGGATTTCCACCCATTTGCATCCAAATAAAATTATTCACGATTGCCATATGAATTCTAGACCTACAATTAGGTTTATATTTTATTAAATACCCATGCAAACCAAAATGGATCAAAAGTCCAAGTGATCTACCAACTTGGTTTTAGGTTCCAAGTTCAAATAACCACCCATATAGACTAAAATGGACCATAATAAGAATGCCAAAAGAACTATAACCCCTAGTGTAGTTTTCAAGTTCAAATAACCATTCATAACACCAAAAATGGATCATAATTGAAATGCCAAATAAGTTGCAAACCACTAGACATGGTTTCAAATTCACATAACCACCCATACAACCAAACCAGATCATAATTAAAATGCCGATAGAGTTGCAGACCCCTAATTTAAATTTTAGATTCATATAAACATCCATACAACCAAAATGGATCATAATTGGAATGTGAATGAAGTTGTAGACCCCTAAAGTAGGTTCTAGGTTCAAATAAACACCATAACACAAAAATGGATCATAATTGAAATGCCAAATAAGTTGCAAATCCCTAGACATGGTTTCAAATTCACATAATCACCCATACAATTAAATAGGACCATAATTGGAATGCTAAAAAATTGCAAATCCCTAATTTAGGTTTCAAGTTCACATAAACATCCATAAAACCAAAATGGATCATACATAGAATGCCAAATGAGTGGCAAGCCCTCCAACAAGGTTTCAAGTTCAATTACAAACCCATGGAACCAAAATACTTCACAATGGATATGCCAATTGGATATGAAACTTCCTGGGGTTAAAAAAATTTACCATATTTGCATATATGTACATGGTTGTATTTTAAAACCAAAATGTCAATTGTTAGGATCATCTCGCAAGCAAATTTTCCAACAATTCACTTCAAATGACAAGTGCTGTTTAATAGATTGCCTTGGAAGTCCTTGGGCTGCAAATGTGTAGTGGTTGTGATATTTCACAATGTTTTAAGGCATGCATTCAAGGGACTCTTGCAACCTTATGCCAACCTTGATTTACTTGATAAAGGTTAATATTGACGAGTCCATTGGCAATTTTTTAAAATTCCTTCTTCAATCACAAATGCATTTGTCGGCCTTGCTTTCCAAGGCAAGGATATTGAGTTTAGATTCATTATAGAGTATAGTAGCTAAGGATTTTGGTAGGCAATAGGTCTATTTTTACATGAAGATTTTTGAAAAATGATATTTTGACTTGTGTTGAAACTTGAGATTGGTTATAAAGTTGTAATATCTTGAAGGATTCTGCTTTCTTTTAAAGGATTTTTTGAAAATTTTATTTTTGCATGGTGAAATATTTGAGTTTCCATAAATTCTTATTTTGCATTAAGATATTGTAAATGGCAAGGCCACAATGTGACACACCCCTTGTTAAAGGAGGGAATAGATGTCTAGGGTATTCAAATGTTTTTTCATGGCTATGGGGATGTGTTGGAGTACAAGTTAAAGCCCAAGTTTTGGAATTTGTGGAGGCATAACAAGATCTTTAGATTTGGAGGCAAACAATGTGTTTTCTTTCTTATGAAGGAGGCTCAAAGTCACAGTGTTTCAAGGTTTTTCATCTATCCATGAGTTAGGATTTGAAAAATTCACAAACCTTGTGACAACATATGAAAAATGACCACAAGGAAAGGATGAATGCTTAAAAAAAGGAGGTCTTTAACAGGACAATAAAAAAAGTCTTCATCTTCTTGTGTACCTTAAGCTATTAAAGCCATCTCTTACACCAGGGCTAAAAAGGTGGCTGAAAAGAAGAAGTTTTTGGCTTGTCTTTGCCAGAATTGCTTGAACTCCCAATTAGTCTCAGCAGCCACATGAGTATCCTACCACTAAATCAGCAACATAGACTTATAGGTACACTAGTACTGCAGTCCAAATTTTGGAATATTTAAATTGGGGCTGTCTAGGTGATCTTTTGTGGCAATGTCAGTTTGCTGAAAACAAAAAACCCAAGCAGCATGGTCGAGGGTACATTTTGGAACAATTTCAGAAAAATTGTCATATTTTGAGGAAGAAAATTATGAAATTATCAAGATTTTTGGAGGATTCAGGCAAATTTCTAGCTTTGTTTTGTTAAAATAGTCATACAGACCTGTTAGGTTCTAGCGGTTAGCTAACATGTGATAGGATAACTAGATTTTCTATTTCTCTATTTGTCGAGTAGCCAGATTTGGCTAAATACTCTTGTGGCTGATCAGCACTTTTGAAGCAACATGAGAAAGTAGAAAAAGAAAACTGGGCTTTGACTCCTTTTTTGAAATAATTAAATATTTCGACAAAAACTACTGATTGTTAGAGATTGGTACAATCTAATGAAGCAGAGAGTATTAGCCTTGGGTGAATTAGAGAACCTACATTGCTACCATAGTTAAAACTGAAAGTGACAAATTTGCTACAAAGCAACACCGGTACCAGTGCAGGTTCTACTTCACTCAAGGTGAAGCAAAACACTACAAGTATCCCAGCCTAAGACTAAATCAGGGTCCCAGAGTTCAATTTAACATTTCCAAGGTTAAAATACTGCCACTTGACACTAAGATGCCTCATTTAAGAAGGGGAGAACACCAGACTTTCAGAATTATTGGTTCACCCTGGCCTCAATAGTGTAAACCTCATTATCACTACTCAATGGGTGACCACATTGTGTGTGTTTTTAACCCTGTCTATATACAGACAAGGGTTATGTTATAGTATCAACACACTAATATAGAGAGGGTATTGAATAGGTTTGCGTGTAGATGTGCAGATATAATGTTATGGCCAATGAAATTGCTGGATTTGCTGGTGTGAATTTTTTTAATAGTTATCTTGAATTAATAAAGCGTTATATGTGTAATAGGGTTGATAGATTTGTGAGATTTTTAGAAGACTAGTGAAAATCTTAAAAAGGGATCATTGTTTTCAATATTCAGCATAACAGGGTTGTGTGCAAGCTTGAAGATTTCTGTTTTTTAAGGCCAATGCAACTTCCATCTTCATTACTAGTGCATTTTGTTTGCTTATTTGGTTTTTTTTCCAGTTCTCTAATAGGGAATCATCCTGAAATAAGATTCAACATCAAACAGTGAAAAGTTTGTAGAAAACTAGTGAAATTTGGCCAAAATTAAAAAGTGTGTTGAAATGTGCTGAAATTCTTCCTTTACTTTTTTAAAAACAAGGAATTTTAATTTTAAGGTATTTTCCCCAATTATTCCAGCCTAATCTTTATTTTCTGGCGAAATTTCAGCATTTTTTGACAAAGGAATTGAAACAAAATTTTGTAATTTTATTTCTAGTTACTAATTAAAAAATTCACCAAAATTTTGATGCCAAAAAATGAAGAAAAAATACTGCCCCAGTCCCTTCCAACTGCTTTAGAGTTTCATTGTTCTGATTGATGTCTAGCCTGCCCTTGAGATTGGGCAGAGCCGTCAGAGGAAAAGGCCCTTAGAGTGAGACCCACTTTACATTAGGAATCAAGGCCAAGGTTTGAACTCAAATCAAGCATTCCTATTCATGCAATCACTGAAATCCAAGGGCTTTACATTAGGAGTCAAGGCTAAAATAGAGAACATTTAAAAAAATCTACCACTCTATGGCCCTGACTTGACCCCAAGGCACCCAAAAATAAAGAAACCTATCAACTTGAGAGGCCAATTTGCAACCCTTGGGGTCAATGTTGCTGCAAGAAAATATTGTTGTTTGGATGAAATCCCCCACTGTAAGGGCAAAGTAAACTCTAAAGCAAACCCTGTATCTCCGTCTTCATTTGATCTTCCTTCATGTTCCTTGCCTCTTGTTGGGTTGTTGTGCTTGTTTGCCTCCTTTTTGGCCTTAATTGCTAAACACATGAACTAATTGACCCCAAACAAATAATATTTTATTGATAACTTAGATACAATCAGTGTTTTTTTTTTTCGCATTCCTCAAGTAGGTGCACTGAATAGGATCCTCGCATTAATTAGCAGTAAATGGGGACTGCCCTGGTGTACTATTATATCTTTTTTGAAATCTGCCTACTTTTGGCGACCTACAGGAACACACTGTCTAAATCTGGCGACTTCTAAGTTTTTTTAGTCAAAATATGGCGAATTAAAAAAAAGCAATATAAAAAATCCCTTTGTTGGATAAGCCAGCCCTTTTTTTGTGGGCAAATTCGCCCAAAAAACAAAAACCCTGCATACGATGAGCCAAGAAGTGCTCAAATTTCCCATTATTACCCCCAAGATATTTTGGCCCGACGCCTAGTTTAAAGTGGGCCTAAGTTTCCAGGTCTTCAGTTCATCTACTATCCAGCCACAATTAATTTGGTCAAATTATAGCAAAAGGGTTTTTTCTACGGTCACCTTACTATTACTCAAGTTTTAAGTTTCAACCAATCCACTTTGAAAGAACCCACACCTGGCAGTTGCAATTGGAGAGAGTTAATGCAACTCTAACCAAGAGAATATTTTGCACTTGTGCTGTTTTTTCAGGGCAGGTGACTCGCATTTATTGGTCAGGTGGATATCTCCAGATCTGGGGTGGGGGTGGGAGCAGGGTTTCTTTTAAGGATTTTGTGGTGTAGCCAAAGTGGCGATCATTATGAAAATAATTTAGCCAAATTTGATTACATATTAAATATGAAAGTAGGAAAAAGCCAGAATTCTTTTATTTTCTTGGCTATATACTGGAACTTATAAAACAAATCTGACGATGTTGAACTTTTTTTCTTTGAAATCTGGTGAATTTGGGTCATTTTTTTCATGAAACATCCTTTGTATAGGTTGAGATTTGGCAAAGATTTGCCAATAAATGAATCACAGGGTGGGCGTGGAGACCTTGGCACCCACCAGAGTAGTCGGAAATTCCCTAGAATAGGTAGTGGGCCAATGTCTCAAGCAGCATTTCTTTTACTGGCGAATTTTTGCCAATTTTGACCTGAAAAATATGATCTCAATGGATGCAAGGGATTTTTCATGGAAAAAATGGCTCAAATTCGTCATATTTCAAAGAATTTTGTTTCCTAATCGTCAGATTTTGATGATACGCTCCAGTATGTAGCCAAGAAATATAGAAAGATTCTGTTTTTTTCTACTTTTGTATCTAGTATACAGCCAAATTTGGCTAAATTACTTTCTCAACGATTGCCACCCTCTGCATCACAAAATCCTTAAAAGAAACCCTCGTCTTAAGTTTCAACATTTTCCATGCAAATCACAAATATTTGAGTGGGAGATAGTACAAATAATGGGTCCGTGGGAACTCATGGAAAGGTATGGTGAAAGGCAATTGTCTTGTCATAACTATTTGTGTGGGAGATAATACAAATAATGGGTGAGTGGGAGATCCTGGAAACGTCCAGTTAAAGGCATGGCATGTATCCTCTCTCTGGATTTTGTGATGAGTCATAAAATGATAGATGAGAGAAAAAGATCAAGGATCAAAGTACCATAGTGGGAGACGGTTTGCACCAGGGGTTTTTGTTTTTCAATTTTGTGATGTAGCTGAATTGGCGTTCAAGTCAAATTTGGTTACACATGAAATATGAAAGTAGAAACAAGGGGTGTGTCACACTGGGGCGTTGCCATCTACATTAAGAAGCATCTTAAAGCAAAAGAAGAAATATGGAAACTCAAATATTTCACTATGCAAAAATATAACCTTCAAAAAATGCTCTAAAAGAAACCAAAATCGGTTGAGATATTATAACTATCTAACTAATCTCAAGTTTCAACACAAGCTAAAATATCATCTTTCAAAAATTTAGTCAAAAAAAAGAGAAATGGTTGCGTCTTTTTCAAGGAAAGCTTTCCAGAGCTTCTCCATTCCAACAGGCAAACGGAAGAAAAACAAGACAACGACGGGCAAACGTGGAAGAAGACTGACAAATTGTTGTTGCAAACCGACAAACTGTGAAATTATAGGAAAAAGTGGCCCCAGAGAAGTATTGGTCACATCCCCCCCACCCCAAATAACACTAAAATTGGGACTGCAAATAGGTGACAGACTACTAATAGCAACCCACCTTGGACAAGAAGTGGATGAAGGGGGACCAGGCGAGCAGAGCTCCGACTCACAACTAGAGTACTACTGATCCAGAGAAGGAAAAACCCATCTACCCATTGTAGACCTGGGGATCGATCGAGCTTGCTTGTTGTGTTTACAAGCCGGGAGCTGTATCTAGTCCCACCACATCCATATGTATCTATTATCAAGTCACAGCATCTCCAGCTGCTGCAGCTTCCTCCTGGCTCCTTTTTGTAGTGTGTGTGACCACGTGGTGACAACAACGACAACAAGAGCCAAAAAGAGCCAGTTCTTCTCGTTCAGATTCATAGAGTTTAGATCTAGAGCGAGGAAATCACGAAGTGCCAAGCTTAATCCAGTAGTAAAATCGATGATGAAATCCCAACATGAACCAGGAATTAGAAGGGAGAGAATTTTGGAGACGGAAGTTGCAATAGTAGGTGGAGGGTTAGGCGGATTGGCATGCGCAGTAGGACTACAGGAGCGGGGAATCAAGACCCATGTGTTCGAGAAGGCTACCACTCGTCGACACCACTCAGGAACCGCAATCAGCATCGCCGAAAATGGCAAGAACTCCCGAACCTAATGTTTTACATATCCTATTCTTTTGTATACAAATTTTTCCATCTTTTCAAGATCTTTTTCATATGTCTAAGTCTTGTGTCTCCGTCTTGCAGAGCCATTAGGTATGCGATGATCCTGATGAGCATCTTGTTCGGTTTCTCTTCTTCTTCTTCACAGTTTGTTAGCCATTGAGTTCTCTTCCTCTGTTTTTCGTTGCATCTCCAACGGTGCTCCGAATGTGACCCTGCAAAAATATTTCTCACATCCAAGCTTAGTTATTTACCTTTTTCTAACCCCACCCATAAAACTAAATAGGTGGGCGACTGCTAATAGCAATCCACCTGGACGAATCAAACTATCTAACCAATCAACAGCAGGTGTTAGGCTTTGGTGCGCCTTGTACCAACCTCAGCAAGCTGTGCAAAAATGCTGGGCAAAACCATTTTGCAAAACAAGCCACATAGAAAGTGTCCTGCATCTCTGCCAAGAAATTTTAGATTAAGTGTGCATATCTTGCTTGTGTGTGGCTTGTGCAACCAAGTACTCAGCCTGAGCTATATAAATTGCCCCCCTATTGAGACTTGGGGATTCTTTCTTCATCTTTTGGTTGCCCTGCAGGGATAACAGCATTGGAAGGGATCCAACTGGGATTGAGTTTGAAAATGAGGAAAGTAGGGAGTGACATCACAAATCTTCAAGTTACAAAAGAATACCCAGGTAAACAGGAGGAAGTGGTGGAGTGGACAAAAAAACCTGGGGAGATTTTTATGATCCCTTGGAAAATGGTTCAATATGTTCTCGCAGAACAACTCGACCCCCAATTGATACATTGGGGACACACATTTCACAACTATAGACATATTGAGGTCATTTCGATTTCTTTACTCTAGGCCTATTGATATCACTATGTAGACTTCTAAGCTTATCTTATAACAGTCACATCAAGTGTGATATCCCATTTGTCATTGTCTCATGAAAATTGATGAGCTTTAGCAAGGTTACATTTCCATAAGATGTGCAGGAGAAAAACTCATTGTATTTGTGGATTGAGATTTTTTTGCCTTCATGTGCGTATGTTATGATCAGATCTTTACAGTTCAAAAGAAAAGTGATGAAAAAGAAATTGAAACATCCTAATTGGAATGAACTTAATGCATCGTTATCTCTTGAAATAAGTAGTAGCTAGTAGAGCTTGATAGGTGGGGAAGAGAGAAATTGGTGCTATAATGTGAATGATTTGAACGGTTTTGACAATGTGTATATGTAGGGTTCTAATGGTGTGGAGGCATATTTCACTGTTGATGGAGATGAGGATCAATCGGTGGTGGTACGAGCTAAATTGCTGGTCGGTGCAGATGGGATGCATTCTGTAATTCGCAAGCAAATGATTGGTGATGATGCTCGTTACTTGTCTTTGGTGGATTGGAATTGCATCATTCTTAACCCTGATTTAAGGTGAATTCCAGCCTCATGTGATCCTTTTTCCATCTATGATCTACCTGTTGTAACAATACACAAGGCTGGTTAACTAGGGCAGTTTGTGTCTCTGCAATTAGTGAACAGTAATGGCATGGACAATACTCATGAATGTGGGAAAAAAGGATAAATGTGTTCATAGAGAGAGCTTCGCCCGACTTGCATAGGTTGATATATGCATAGATATTGGTTATGAGTTGTTGATCACATTCTTTATAATGACTGAAATGTTGGTAGTCTGTCCGTCCCATTGAAGTTACTTGGGTTGAGCTTGTTTTTGTGAAAAAAGACTAAGAAGTCCATCTTTAGGTTTCCAGACAAGGATTTGCAATATTGTTCTAGTGCATAGTTCCAATTTGACTTCAACTATGTATAGACCTATTGACCATGGATCCCAAGGGGGTGGTACTCTAGGATTATGTAAGCCAATGAATAAGCGGAAGGTATTTGCCCAAGAGTATTCCCACCTGGAAGCATGTGCACCTTCAATTTAATTGATGCAAAGACATCTTAGGATGTGGAATCATATAAAACCTGAATACAGAGTGTTGTGATCTTTTTTACATGCAGGGTGCTCAAGTTGCACAAAAAGGATCAAATCAGATGTGTTAAGTTTGGTCCCACTATAGTTGGATTCCTTTCAGATGCTGGTAAGTGGCAAGTTTATAACCTTATTTTATTCTAAGATAAGATCTTGAATTTCTTAAGCCCTAGTGAAGATAACAAGTGTTGTGAGGATATGGCACCCTTGAATATATATAGAAGGTGAATAATGTGCGCACACATTAATGAAGGTGTACAATTTGCAAAATATGTCAGCACAGTTTTCAAATTTGGCTAAGATTTTCTGCCATTTTTAGGGCTTCAGAATTTCTACTTTATGCAAGTTTGCTTAATATAGGGGATCCTCTAGGAAAGTTATGTGATACCCATGGGCATAAAATGTCAATAAGTAAATCGTTTGTTGTGCACATGATGGATGAGGTAGGTTCGGATTACAGTCTATGGCAAATAAGGCTACCAGATGAGAATGGTGAACTTTCGGAGGCATTCAAGTCTGATTTTCATGAATATGGAGAAAATGCAAAGAAGATGCGAGTGCTCAAGGGACTAGCAAAACTAAAAAGCACATTCAAAGAAGCAGACAAAATGAGCTTTTTCAAGAGCTTGGAAGAGGCTATCAATATAACAGAAGCGGGGCTTGTACGAGAAGGGAAGTGTTTTGATCGCCTCCCACTCACCAGCTGGATCGATCCAAATTCAGCTCCTGTTGTTCTAATTGCAGATGGTTTCTGCTCTACACTCTTTATTTATCATGTGATGTCAAAAAAATTTGTTTCCATTTTGGTTGCATTCCATGATTCAATAATGCTTATCTGTTTGTTTACTAAATTGTGTGTCTAAATTTGATCAATCCTTGAATTTCCTATTCTGTGTTCACCAAAGTGGAAACATGTATATTAACTTGCAATTTAGCTTTACCAGAAGTGCCAAAAATTTAGTTTTGTTGCATACCCAAGATTTCTTTTCATTGGTCTTCACACATGGTTAGTGGGAGGAATTAATGTTCACAAATAGATTGTGTGTGTTTTGGATTTCACATCATTTGTCAATGTATTCCAGCTGCACATGGAATGCATGCAACACCGGGACAAGGTGCAAGGACAGCATTTGAAGATGCTCATCAACTTAACCTTCTTCTGGATGAAGTCTTCAATGGCCCAAACAAAGACATTACCATGGAAAAAGCTCTCAAAAGGTGCCTTTGGAATCCACTACCTTTTAAGAATGAATTTGTTAATTGCACAACTACTATAATAGACTAGGTCTTGAAATGCAAGAACTTTACTACAAGAGTTGGAGCTTGGCATGTTTGGAAATTTATATCCTACTCTCATGGATGTTAAACAAAAGTGAAACTTACATTGGGATTGAATGATAGTTTATTTATGTTTGCAGGTTTGATCAAATTCGTGTCCCAAGACTAACAAAAATGCAATCATATGCTGCTGAAACTACCTATTTTGACAAATTCACACCTGAGTGGGTGCTAAACCTTCCTCAAGGTGAAAGAGAAAAACGTGCCTATGAATTTGCAGCGTGGATTTCAGCGTACCCTGACAAAATGCATGGTGATCCTGACTCAACATATTGGAAGCCTTGAAACATCATTTGTTTTTTGGGGCATTTTTTAATGTACAAAAGTGACAAAGTCCATGACAAATTGTACATCCATGAATTTGTCACCTTTTGAGTGCCAATTCTCCCTAATAGTTACTTGTTGCCCACTGGTATGGACGGGCATTTAGTACGGTGGAGTAGCAAAAAGCAAGAAGCTCCTAGGTTTGCACCAAATTTGTATTTTGTCCGCCCCTTCAACATTTCAAACATGCAATTTCTGGAAATATGACATTTCCAAAAGTAATTCTATTACTGCCAAACCTGAAAAGGTACTATGGATGTATACACACACACACACATGCACGTGCACACTCACACATTACTTATGCAGTATATGTGCATTGATAAATAGATGGCATATTCATTTTATTCTGTATCCTTTGTTTTTCCACTTTGGGTTGGGCATCATATCATTGAATGTATTTATTTACTTAATATTTGCCAAACATCACATTAATGAACAGATGGATCTCCCATTGTTCATGCAATCTAAAAAGCCATAAAGTTTGTTGTTATGTTCTCTTGAATAATGTAGCTTACCATTCTAGCAATAATAGATTGTGATGATGTAGTAAACTCGAAATTTTGAACATAACCACAATATAACCATAGAACATTGTAATATGGCTTATTTTCCACCACAAGACACCCAACAATCAGGCAAAGAAACCTAAAGGAAATTCCAACGATTCCTTGGCAAGACTCTCACCATATCCCTTTTGTACTCTCTAATGGGCCTGGTAAGCAGCAAGCCTGAAAGGATGAGCCATTGCTCCATTTGGTGATAACAGGTTCTATGATGGCCTGTTCCAGAATGTAACTAATTTTCTATATCGACAATTACATTACGAGTCAAACTGACTGCACTAAATGTGAACTAACATATGTGGACTGTCCCACATAGGAATATGGCTCGAAACTTGTCCGGATAGGACACCACAACCCCTAATATCCTATGGAATGTGTCAAGCCTGGTATGGTGAGTTGCCATTTTGTGGTAATGGGTTCCATTGGGTTTGCTCCAGACCGTAGCCAGTATTTCAGATACTTGAGCCAAATCACAAGTGGAACAGGCAGGCAGAACCACATGTGGAACTGGCGGATGAACATGTATCCAACCTAGGAAAAAACCTTAAAAATAGAGCTGAACAAGACACCAGAACCAGTTCGCTCATAGTACGTAAGAAACACTTAAGCTATAAACACCTAAGAAGCCAAAAAAAAAGCCCTTTTGGGAATAATTTTAAATTGATGCAGGAAGCCACAAATTTTATTTTATTTTCAAAAATATGATATGCATTGGAGTATCTTTGGAGACAATATTATGGACTGATCACTAGAGGATTCTTAGTCTTGATTGATGGTAAGATAAAAAAGCAAACACTTTGTTTCTTTGGGGTTTTTTGTTTGTTCTGTTTTGGTTTCAAATATTTATTTCAATAATTTGAAGATAATTTTATGTTCACATGAGTTTCTGTTTTTTTTAGTAGTGCAAGTATACATGGTTAATGATGGTGCGATGTGAAGTTTTAGACTCTACATATGTTATTGCAAAGTAAATTGTTTGAATATTAACATTTGTAGCTCCTTTCATGATTTTGGAAGTAGCTTGCTATCATGATGTATTGTATGAAGTGTTTTCTCATTTGCTCTGCAGAAAAGCTTCTTTTGGCATACAAAAGCAAAAGTGACAAAAAATATTGCCAACCACTTTTTTTTCTTCACACAAAAGTCATGTGACACACAACTTTATAACTCGTTTGTCAAATTTGACCTCACTCCCTTTAAATGCACCAGGAAAACCTTCTTCATTTGAGATGCAAAAAGCAAAAATATGACATCAATTGATATAGATTTTTTCTTCCCAAGTAGTCATATGATATACAACTTTTTAACCAAATTTATCACATCGGTTGACACATTGACACACACTTGTTTCTTTCCCAAAAAGTTATATGACGCAAACTCTAAAGTCCTTCACCACATGAAACTTTTCAAAGAAAAACCTTGATTTGCACCTTTCCCACAAGCTTTACTTGCACAATCCACTTCATGTGAGGAATTTCGTTGTCTTTCTTATGTTTTGGGGTGTTGGGGGGGGAGGGGGGGCGGGGGGTAATTCAAAGTTTGATTACGTGTGTGCCTCATTATGTGATCATCCAGGGTGAAGCTTTGAACACTCCCACAATGGTTTTATTAATTTATCTCATGATTATTTAGTTGAGTATTGGAATGATTCACCTGGGGTGAGAAAAGGAGACCTTCAATCATGGATGGTTCGATAATTGATGGAATCATATGCATATTCAACCACTCAACAATTTCAAATAATCGATCATTTCTCAAACATAATTGAACCTTGATGGAATCATATTCATATTCAACCACTTGACAATTTCAAATAATTGATCATTTTGCAAACATAATTGAACCTTGAACTCCCCCACCCTACCCCCAATTTTTAGGCTGCTTGTGGGCCAAAACATTTCACTCTAGCTTGTGACGAATTACAATCATCAATTAATGGTTAATTAAAGAACTGGAAATGAACTGGCATTTTATGGCTAAGCATTTGATTTTTTTAAAATGAGAATTGTCCAGTTATATACCAGAATTGGGTCTTTGATATTTTGAGAGTTGTGGTTATGAATCTGAAGAACTGCCCTGATAACCAATGAGATTAGTCTATGTGGCCTTGTTGAAGGCTAAACCTAGTGTTGGGTGGGTACTACTCAATGGGATGGTTTAAAAGTTGGTTCTCAAATCGATTCTCTCATTGAAAAATGAAGGTTCTCACTTTAAGTGATAACCATTTCATTAGAACCAACATGATATTACATGGGTCTCAACTTGATACCTGAGGAGGTTACAAAGGGAACTGAGTCCCCTTGGGTTGAGTTCTGAAGCTAGTAGACAAGTCATAAAATGTCTACACTATAAAGAGTCTAGAAAATAAGTTGCTAAATAAGTGAGGCTTGAATTCAAGATATTTTGGTTTCAAAGAATGTCTTTATCCCTAGGCAACCTCCTCTCGTTTGAAAAATTAGGAAAACCATTTTAATTAAAGTTTATGGTTACCGATGGCTTTAGGCTAGCTTTAGAGCCATCAAGATAACAAACTTTAAATAAAAACAATCATAATTATTAGACATGGCAAGTTATGACTTGTGGTTAAGACATTGGTCTCTCTCTCTCTAGAGGTCTTTGAGTTCAACTTTCAATAAGTTTGAAAATTAGCTTTCAAGGAAAACTATGAAGGAAAACTTGACAGTTCCTTTTATAGAGACCAGACTGGGAATTAAAATTTGTTGAAGGATTGGACTGGTTCTTCAAACCTCTTACACGAACTGGAACCAATGGTTGTCTTAAAAAAGTGAGAACTGCCCAACATTGGCTAAAACCTCTCCAGTAAACCTTACAAGCCAACATGTGTCTGACATCTAGCCATCGGAATAACTGTATGGGACCTTAAACAACTTTGGAACTCACACAAACCCTCTTCATGTCCCATTGACTCCCATGACTATTTTCAATGAATGGGGCATTGCAATTGGGTTTGCTCTTGGTGCAAAAGACCTGCAAAATTCAATCAATCATCTACTGTGCTGTGATCCGCCTGGACACAAAATACAAGACTTGCCAAGCATAAAGATGATCTCACAACAAAATTCTGCTATGAAATTGATTGAAAGTAAACTAATGGATATGAGAAGAGGCCGAGAAGAAATGAGGAGATCTTTCCAAATGATCATCCTGGTTGTGGAGAACTCATACCTGCAGGTTTCATTGTCAAATGCATGTAACTCAACCAAAAGACATAAGTCTGCAGCTCTTTGAAAAAAACTACAGTCATAGGAATAACAAAATCCTGATCGTTAATCTGTGTCACATGTCAAGAGTAGCCTGCATAAGTCAGATCCTGGCCATTCCAGATCAATGCCACCATGTGAGCTCTGCTAAACCCATCATGGAAGAAGGCCTATGAAGCATAGTCCTTGAGAATCAGAGACTCTAGAAAATATGGAAACCATTTAGACAGTGCAATCTTTTGCCATAGCAAGTGCAGCAAATGACCCAACTCTAAAGTCTCCAAGGTCATAATAACTACACAAACAAGAGTGTGTCAAAATGAATATCTGTGAATAATTGCTGCAAACACTACAGTAATATGTTTTTTCCCATGAACCTACTACAAGAAGTCTGGCACATCATGTCAATCATGCAAAAACAACCAATATTCGGTCACTTTTATCATGAAATTAATTTGGTAATGTGCACAAATCCTAGGATAACAAGAGGACATTACATCCAGGACATGCACCTGATTGTTACAAGTGTGAAGTAACATGTCAAGATGCTAATGTCAAAGCAGCTCCAAATGGAAAAAATCTCATTGACTTAGTGTATGTAAGTTGGAATTTAACATTAATTCATAATAAGTTTCTCGTATTCAAAATTTGCCGTAGACCAAAATAAGGAATGGGTAGATCTAGATATTTTGACTATTATAATTTTTTTGCCCCTGCTGATATCTGGTAGGTATCTGCCAGCTACCTCACTGAAAAGGGAGTCTGGGAGAGCGTTTTGAAAAACAAAACACCAGTCTTTCTCAAACAAAAAAACTGTGGTGAAGAATGTGCCCTTCAACCACACTAAAAAAATCCTATGAGGTCTTTACATGTAGGAGAATTATTCTTAAAGACATGTATTAAGAACACATCATAGATTAGGGAAATGTACAAAGGAGTAAAATAAAGAAAAAGGGAGAAGTGATAGGACGTTAAGTTGGCTCAAAGTTGGTATGAAAATTTACGTATGTCCATAACCGACCGATTGTGGAAGGTCGGCCATATTTACATGTCAAAAACCGACAGCTTGCAATAGGTTGGCCATGGTGATGGGAGGTGTGTCTTGAAGATGGAAGTCAAGAAGTAGTTAGGCCTACAATTATTGCCCGACTTAAGATGAAAGATGCTTGCATTCTTTGTAATGTGATCAAAACTTTTTTACGAAGGAAAGTGACCAAGGTAGAAAAATGAGGGCCTTTTGTCCCCTTCAAGCTCCAAATGGCATTGGCATGGTCGTGTAAAAACACATTAGCATGTTTGTGTAAATAACCAAATACCTCAATTGCTAAAGGGAAAAATTAATCAATGGGGTGTTGATTGCGATAGCTCCTTTTCTTAGCTTGAGTTGCATCTGATGCAACAAATTTTTGAGTTGCACAAGATTAAGGAAGTAAATTTGCTCATGTTGGGTTGGCAATAACAACGTCGACTAAGGTGTGAATGTCATCTTCGGTAAGCACAATGTCAATTCATTAACGAGAGAAGTAGAATGTGGTTGAAGGAAACACATCTAATTGTTTTCCTCCCACGTGGAAACCAACATCTCATGCAATGGTGGCAAAGGTGTTGCAAATTGCATCATGGGTTTTAGTGGGTTTGTTGCCATGAGCACAACGTAAGGGTGGATACCCATAAGATCGATGGAATGTGTGCACACACATCGAAGGATGTTTACAATTAAAGGATGGGGTAATCAAAGTTGTGTATAAAGTGTTGTGTAAAAAAATGGGGAAGATAATTGAAAGGTTGGAAAAATTGGTTGAATTGTAAACCAAGCACTTACCCTTGGGCTAGAACATGGTAAAATTTAGGCATGATGGGCCTTAAATGTTTCATTGAAAAACATGTTGGAAAGGGTATGATGGTGTAGACGCTTCAAGATGGAATCTTGAAATTGAATTATTTGTTGTTCAATGAATTGTTCAAATGGATGAAGACATAAATAAGTTGGGGGTGGTAGAAGATCACATGCTGTCTTGAAGTGTTGTTAAATAGGAAATGTTGTTGTCAACTTGTGCTAAGGTTTCAAGAAAGAAGGGATGTTCATCAATCATAAACCTAACGACTATAATTGAAGTGACAAAGGCCCAACTCCCCAAATAGGTTGTTAGGATGATGATATGACGCGCTCCCAAGTCACGGGGTGAAACCAACTTGAGGGTTTCACAAAGTCAAGTTGCGGAAGTTGAAACTTGGAGGCACGCTCCCGACTTCCAACTCTAGAAAAGGGTAGAGGGTCGAGTTGGGAGCCCAGGGATTAGACTAGGAAGAGGTATTACTTGATCAAACTAGATTTTGCATCAAAACAAACCACCCAAACTAGTCGGTGCCCATGGCCGAAGGCCACTGTGAAGTCCCCCGTGGGTGCCCTTGCCCCCGCCCTGCCCTGCCCCCTGCCCTCTGCCCGACCCTGCCCGACCCCGCCCTCCCCTGCCCTGCCTTCCCCCCCCCGCCCTCCCCTGCCCTGCCCTGCCCCGCCCGGTCCTGGCCCCCCCTGCTGGCCCTCGCCACCCGTGCTGGCCCCCCCTGCTGCACCCCCCCCCCTTCCGCCACAGAAAACGTTCCCAGAACGCGGAACTGTCCGACTGTCCGGGACGGTTCCGCCGCATCAATTAAAACACGGAACCGTCATCGGACGCACGCACGGACACACTGTTGTAATTATATATGAGATGGTTAGATCACTTTCCGAGACACCCTTTAATGTTGGGACAAGTCACGGGCATTTCGGACCACAAGACTCACCACGGCCCGGACTCAGGGGATGCCACCACCATCCCCCATATAGTATATTCTGCGACGCTCCGCCGCACCCACATCCAAGTGGCTCTTTTTCTCGGAACTTCCAAGTGGGAGTCCCGAAATCCACCCAAGTGTCCCGGTTCTGGACTCCCGAGACTTTGAGAGGTCATAGCTCCTCGCCCTGACCTTGGATTGCAACGAGGTCTGAACCGAAGTTGTAGCCTTCGTTGAGATCTTTCCAACGACGTATCACACTCTTGAATCAAACATTGGGAGCTGGTCGAATCCTGACTTTTAGTGGTCAGGAGTCAAACTGCCAGTTTGACTCCCGGCCCTTCTTTCGCCCATAACTTGGGCTACAAATGTCCAAATCGAAAATGCGAGGGCATTTTCGATATCTACGTTTCAAGACCTTTTCAATGACACCAAGAACACCCCCAATGCAAGGTGTTTTTTCCCTTGTTGTTGAGCTCTGAACATTCGGGAGTCCCGGAGGACTCCAATTCCCAACTTTTCCAAGTGTTGGGCTTCACCCCCACATTTGGCCAAAGTGGGGTTGCGACATGATGGATGTTGATATAAGCTCAATGCCATTGAAAGTTATTGGGAAGGAAGTTTGTTAATGAATTAAAGGTCCTTTTGGGCTTTCAAAGGATCTTAGACCCAAAAAACTCCAAACACTTTACGGAAGGTGGAGTCAAAGTGACATGTTCCCAAGTTCCTTGTTGGACCCAAGTTGGGTCCAAGTTAGTCAAATAGCGGAATTGTTTGGAACTTGGGGCACGCTCCTAGCTCTCAGCACTTAAAGGGGTAGAAGGACGTGTTGAAGCTCCGGGATGGGACTAGGAAGAAGGACAAGCTTCAGTTACTTCCTCGAACTTACATCAAACCAATCAACAAGTTGGTTAGTTTAATTCCTGGAGCACCTTTAGTGCTAGGACAAGCCACGGGCAACCCTGGATTCACAAGATTCACCACGACCCGAACTCGGGGGAAACCACCACCTTCCCCCACATAGTAGTCTCTGCGCCTCTCCGCGACACCTACATCCAAATGGTTTTTTGTCCTGGGGCTCCTAAGGAGGAGTCCCAAAACTATCTTAATTTGGACTCCCAAGACTTTGCGAGTTCATAATTCTTTGCTTAGACTTTCGATTGGGAGGAAATCTAAGCAAACTTGTATCTCTCCTTAAGAGCTTTCCAACGGTGTGTCGCACTCCACCTGCACACATTGGGGTCGGGTCGATTCCCGACTTTTAGTGGTCGGGAGTCAAATTGCCAGTTTGATTCCCAGGCCTTCTTTTTGCCATAACTTGTGCTGCTGATGTCCAAATGGCTCATGCGAGGCCATTTTCGACATCTGCACTTTAATAATTTTCCAATGATATAAAAAACGCTTCAAGGCATGGTGTTTTGACCCCTGCAATTGAGCTCTAAAGTTTTGGGAGTCCCGGAGGACTCCTAAGTCCCCATTTTGGGAGTGTGAGTGTCATCCTCACACTCTTCCAAAAGTGGGGTTGCGACACAAAGGAAATATGAGACTTTATGAAAGTGGAAAATGGAGGTGTGCATCATAAAAAATATGATGGACATTGCACAAAACAATGAGTTAAAATTCCAAAGGTCACATGAACATCAGCCATTTTTAAAAAAAAATTCACATGTTGAACATCTTATTGTAAGACTTCTTTGATGAGGGATGATGTGAAAGTTGTGGTGTTTAGTAGAACCCCCAAGATTCTAATTCCTTTAAATGGGGTGGTAAATTGGGATGGGGCGTTAAAGTTTGGTGGCAGGCCAGAAGGTGACCATGCAACACATTTTGAGGTTGGGTGGACAAACCTATGGCATGAAGTTTATTTTAGAAATGTTCATAAGCAGATGATATAATTAAAAGGGACTTTTGATGTGAATGTCATCCGCAATGGATGGAAATAGACAAGAGGGGAAATGATTAAATATAGAACGTAAAGCTTTAAAATGGGCTAAAGTGAATAGTGCCCCCCACCTTCAAAAAAGATCACCTTGACAAGTCCCCATGGCAGATGGGATGATTGTGACATCACTTTCACGATTACAATGATAATAAAACAAAAGAAACTCGAATGCATAAAATGTACGAACAAAATGGATGAATTGTATGATGTCCTCGCCTATTGCACGAAGTTTTTGAAATATGACCCCTCTTGACATTGAATTGAAGGCATTTATTACGTTTAGTTGATGAACAACCGAGTTGGGGTGAAGTTTTAGGGTGCATTTAATGCCATGCATTACTGTTTCACAACCACCTTAAGTTGTAATAATAAATTGGAGTGTGGAAAAGTGTGTTACAAAAGCTTCATGGAATTGAAAACAAAAAACGCGACTTGTGAGTCAATATAATGTTTCTTCCAATGTAATGGGACAAATTCCATTTGAAAGCTTGGTCATGGTTAAGAGGCAGGTCGTTCCAAGGACACATGCAACTTGGGGTGGAATGTGGCCCTGTGCAATATGAAAACAAAGTTGGAACAACTGAAAAATCCACTTGCTAAATATTTAAGGTGAAAATAATTTTGAAAGTGTTCAAAAAATGTTTCAAAAGGACCACTTGCTAATAAATGCGACATGCATTGGAACACCAATTTGAAAAAATAAGAAGAAAGCTCGAGGTCTTGGTTCGGTTTATAGTATTCGAAAAAAATAAGAAGTAGCCATTTGATTTGGGGTGTAATGTGGTGAAAACTAAGGTGGTATCAGAGGACGTGGGTGCGAGAGAAAATGGTGCCAAAATGTGAGTTGCCAAAAGTATTGCCCTAGTGGCCAAAGGCTAAACTGTGGAATAAACGTTTGTGAGTTGGAAGATCATGTTGGGGAAAAGGGATGGAACTCAAATTGGCGTACAGAACTTGGGTTCACAAAAAAAACTCTTCTTATAAGTTTTCGCAATCACCTACTAAAAAGTGTTTGAGTCGAATTTGAGTTTCCCTATGGCTTATTGCTCGTCCACAAGGAGGCAAAGCGAAACACCATTAAGGTAGTAGGAGGAGCAAGTGCCAAACTGCCACATTGTATGAGTCCTATGTTAGCTTATCCAATGGAAAATGAAATGCCATTTGTACATCACACCATAGAGCAATGGGGATGCAGTTATACAAATGATGATGACAAAACCCTAAATGAAAGGATTTGAGGGCATCTAATGTTGAAACCTAAGTTTAAGCTAATGTAAATGGAATGGGAATAAGGGAAGGTATTGGGTTAAGATGATCATAAGGGTTTGGATTGGATCAATTAGATGTTTAATAAGAATGTTGATGATGAGCTAACCTTCGATTAGTAAATTGGTGCCCAAAGGTGGGACATGATATTTTAGGTGGAGATTGAAAGTGTGTTGAAGAAGTGGGGAAGGTTGGGGGTTATGATCAAGGCCAATTGTAAGGACCAAGAGAGTGGGAGGGGGAAAATGTTTTAGTTGTGCATGATCGAAAAGGTTTGGGAAAGTGTAAAGTTTGGACCCCTAATTCACATGAAGGGTTGGGGGTTGGTAGGGGGCACTAGTAGGTGGTGTATGGTTTGTTAGAATTAGAAGGGTAACTACTGGGTGGTTTGTGGTTTACAGGGGGATGAGGTGGAAGATAGGTTGGTAATATCTTAAATAAACAATATTAATCACATAATATTAAATGAAATGAAATAAAAAAAGTAAAAAATTTCCAATAAGCCCTTTGCGAAGGCAAACCTTAATTTCATTATGGGCCTACGTATCACAATCACTAAGCTATTGGATTCAACAAAACTTAAACACTTTAATACCCAAATATTAAATTGGGACCTATTTGCGCAATTACACATTGGTCCCAAGTTTTAAAGATTGCCTATTTCAACATGGTAATTTTAAACCTATAAAGCCAACCACATAAGAGTGGATAGATCAACTGGAAAAAAAATAATGAATTTTTACAAATAAGCAAGTCCAATTTCAAAAAATGATTGAATTTTAATTTTGACATAAATTTTGATATCATCATCTTTACTCTACTGGGTTTGACACAACCTATATACTTAAAAAAAACTATTGTGCAAGAATTAAAGGCCCATAAACTTCGAGTCTTCTATTCTTTGGACTACCCGACTAATGTAACACTTAACTTCAATATTAGAAAAACACCCTAAATTTAATCTTCTGCCTTTTAAAAAAAACATTAAAAAAATATATTATTGATGAATGACTAGCCATTAAGTATCGACACGTTCACACTTACAATGCATTTATATTTATTTATATATTCATTTGTTCTTCTTTTGTTATTTCTCTAGGACTATGATAAAAAAATAAAAAAACCAAAGATTGTGGCGAAGTTTTTCTCTGTGTAATAAAATTTTTGTATTGTGCTTAATTTGAATATAATGATTAGATTCTTAGAGATAAAAAAATTTATAGGCTTGACAAAAGTATATAAAAAAAGGACCCACCACAAAACAAAACCCAAACCAAAAAAAAAAAAAAAAACACAAAACCTATCTTCCTTTAACTTCTCTACCTTTGTTCTTTTGTTGTCTATTGATGCTAGTGTTGCTGTTGTCATTATCCGCCTCCTTTGCTCCAAAAAGTGATTGCTTTCATATGTCCCACCATGTTAAAAAAATCTAGAAACTTTAAGAGACCTAAACCTTCATTGCCATTGGTTTTTCTTTTCCTTTTTAGTTCTTCTTTCTAAGGAAGGGGGTGGATGTGGGTTTTAGCATGACTAAGTATGTTGGGTGCTTTGTCAACAAAATCAAATGAACTAAGCAAAAACCCTAAATGAAAACCTTAATTCCTTATAGAACAATTCAAGCTGACAATTTGGTTTTGAAATGCGTTTCCATCATCCCAAACCTTTGAGAGCGATAAGCAGACAAAGTAATCATATTAAAAAAAGCTACAAAATTCATACTTGTCATGGTCCAGTAGCCACATGGTGAAGAAGATGCTCTTATTTATAATTGGGTAGGCCATCATCCACTCTCTTTAAAACAAAAATTTATACAAAAAGGTGTTCAACAAGGTATTTAAGAGATGAAATATAATAGAAAATAAACGAGAAAAAAAAAGAGCAAACATCAAAATATTGAAAGAAAAAACATAAGGATGTTTTTTTCTCATTTACACACTTGATTGCATGCTTGGCTTGTTTGTCGGTCATTGATCGTTAACCTGACCAACCTCTCTGACAATACTCTTCCCTCTTTTGTGTCTTCATGTTTTTCTTTAAGGAGAATGGTCCATTTTAGATCCTTTTAAAAATTTAAGAGTTTGCCACTCAACTTATGGGCCTTAGCAATCCAAATCTTGAAAGCTTTGTAAAGTTAGGGTTTAGGGTTTAGATAGACTCTTTTCCTATACTACATATTCAAATGGCATTACTTCCATATTGGTATTAATACATTTGGAGTTTGATAATTTGATTATTCAACAAATTCCTTCCCATCAACATGGTGATTTAAGTTTTGCTTGGAAAGAAATACTTGGTGTGGAATATTGAACGATCGTTGGGAAACTAATTCATGTTAATGTCAAAATTCTCCTTTGTTAACAAGATTTTTTTGGGGGATCAAATTATGACTAATGATAAGTGATTGTAGTGTCATCAACTCATCACCATATTAGACCATGGCACAAGCCATGATATAAGTGAAAGCCTAAATTTTTTATAGTTAAAAAAAGACATCAAGTTTGATTCCATGAGTTCACTATTTAAAATAGTTTCTTTCTTTGGGAATATTTGGTGGCAATATAGCAACATGGTATGAATGGTCTAGTAGTAGGTGCATGTGCTTTTTGTTTCAACAAATTTTGTCATTTTTTGACCAACAAATTGGAATTTTTTTGGAAAAAAATGTTTTTTCTATTGTAAATTTGACCAGTTTTGCTAAATGTTTTGGGGAAAATTCCCCAAATCTAAGATTTAAGTTTTAAAAAAACCGTGATGAGTGCTTGTTCACTTTGACAATTTTTTTTTGTTGCAAACAATTTGCTATTTTTCAAAAAAGATTAAAAAATAGTTTTCTTTCACAAATTCCTTGTATTTTGAAATAAAAGTCACAAAAAATTTCTATTTCCTTCAATACAAAAGGGTAATTAAGGAATTTTACTTTTTTATTTTGAATATTTCCAAATTTGGCTAAATATAGTTATGGATGATTGCCACTTGAGCAACATCACAAATTTGAAAAAAGAAACATTGTTTTGACACCTAGTAAAAAAACACATGGATTCACACAACATTGGTTGATAATTGATTTTATTATGAAAAAAGAAAAAGATGGGTTGCAAGTTTTTCTTTTCAATTTTGCTGAACATCCTTATATTTTTTGGCTACTAGGTGCTTGAGCCATGCATGCATAGAAATGTGGAAATATTTAAGGATTTTTTAGATGTTTTCGCAAAAACATTTCACCAAAAAATCATTGAATTTGCACTAATTGTTTTCCTAAATTTCACAAAAGAGTGTAATTTTGCACCGAAAACAAAAAGGGGTTTCAAGTTGAACTGAGGTTTACGACCTGAATCCAAGTCTCGGGGATCTCAAAGCGGGTCCTCGATCTAAGTCTCAAGATGTGAAGCAGGTCTTGAATCTAAGTTTCCGAATCTCAAGCGGGTCCTGAATCTACGTATCGAGATCTCAAGCAAAGTCCTGACTCTACGTCTTGCGAAGTTCAGAGCGTCCTGAATCTATGCGCTCGAGATCCCAAGCGGGTCCTAAATCTTCGCCTCTGGGATCTCAAGCGGGCCCTGAATCTCCGTCTCGGCATCTCAAGCGGGTCTTGAATCTACATCTCAAATTCTCAAGCAGGTCCAGAATCTACGCCTTGGGATTTCAAGCGGGGATCCTAAATCTAAGTCTCGGGATTTCAAGCAGATCCTGAATCTACGTTTCGAGTTCTCAATAAGGTCCTTAATCTACTTCTCTGGATTTCAAGTGTTATCTACGTTTTCTAGTTTTATAAGTTTCAAGATCTCAATTGGGTCCTGAATCTACTACGTCTTAGGATCTCAAGCCAGTCCTGTATCTACGTCTCAAGATCTCAAGTGGGTCCGGAGTCCGGGCCTTGGGATCTCAAGCGGGGGTCCTGAATCCACGTCTCAGGATCTCAAGCGGGTCCTGAATCTTCGTGCTCGGGATCTCAAGCGGAGACGCCGCGACGACGGACGGAGCGACGTTGGGTGCTTCCGCGGAGACGTCGCGCACGACAAGCTTCCCGGCGTGCGGAAACCAGCCACGTTCGTGTGCAGCAGGCAGGCGAGAGTGTTGCATGGACACTGAGGAAGAAGAGAAAGAGTGAAACAGACAGACAGAGAAAAAATACACAACGGCGAGCAAGCTCTAGATATCTTCTTCTCGGCCTGATTCTGGTGCCCTAGTTTTGATTGGGGGAAAACCCACAAGAAGAGACAGAACCACAACCAACACCACCAGCAGGAGGGGAGGGGAACGGGGGGCGGAAGCGTGGAGAACAACATTGGGAGAGAGATGGATGCAGGCAACAAGGGAAGTGTAAGAGAGGAGTGTGTTGGAGATGGGGTATTCGTCTATACCCTAGAGCGAGGAGGTATACGAGCCGTTTTCAGTAACTGGGGTGCAACTCTCATGTCTCTTTTTGTACCTGATGCCGCAGGTTTGTTATTTGTAACCCCCCATTTTAGGCGAGATTTGAATATGCTAACTTTTTTGACTCTTGAAGCTACGGTTTTTTATTATGATGATGATCTTGAGCTAGGGATGCTTTTTTTGTTGGTCTCAAAGAAAAAAAAAATTGCAACCAGCATGCGGGGGCCAGATAGGAGGAGACAGGAGACACCTACCTACCTACCTACCTACCTATGTGGTGATGATGGTTTTGAGATGGTGAGTAGGGATGCTGGTGGTGCATGGCAGGGGAGATGGGAGATATAGTGCTTGGGTTTGACACACTCGGTCCATACATGGCAAGCTCCTTTCTGCTTTCAAGGAACAAAGCTCAGTGTAATGCAATGCAGTATCCATAGATATATATGTGCTTTCTCCTGCTGCCTAGTGAAATTTGGGCAATTCTACAATGAAGAATCCATCATACATCTAATCTGCACAAAGGTAGAGATCTTTGTGCAAACAAGATTTGTGTAAAACAGAAAATCCCGATTTGTAGAAACCACACTCTTGAAACTCAAGTTCAAGAATTTCTCTGGGGATGAGGATGCATGGACAGATCATGTGCTGTGACTTAAGTCCTGCCTCCTTTTGAAGGTGCAAGACAATAGTGATGATATTGCCCAAATTTCCACCTGAAGTGTCCTTTGTTATTCCTAGTCTTAAGTGTCCTTATCACAGTCCTTTGTTGCAGATGGTTGGTTTTAAACCCATGGTTTACCCAAGGATAGCTGCTGTCAATTCTTCCATGTATCAAACTAGCAGCAATTGCATTTATTACCTGCAAGTGGTTATGTTCCCCACTACGCCTTTGGTAATTTGCTAACAGTTTACAGTGAACTACATTATTGCTGTTATGGATGTTATGAGTTTGAGGTGTTGTGTGTTTTGGGTTGTGGGTGCAGGATGGCACATCACCTTACTTTGGTGCAATTGTGGGGCGAGTAGCCAATCGCATTGCAAGGGGCACATTTTCTGTTGACGGGGAGCGCTATAATTTGCCTGTCAACAATGGTCCCAACACTCTTCATGGTTGGTGGTTGGCTTCTGTCATATGCAAACACAAGAAGTGGGCAAAACTCTGAAAACTAGAACTTGCGCATTGATTGAATCAGCAAATGTTCTTTCCTAGTGGGATGAAATCAAGGTCATGTAAAGCCGTTAAGGCTGGCAGAATTTATACAACTTGAAGTCTAGTTTTGGTGAGTCTGGAGCTGGATGTTTTTATCATGGAACAAAAGGGCTAGGTTTCTAGTGTGATTAAGCAGGTACTGTGACATTATGCTGATCAGGGGATGTGTTTTGTGCAGGTGGTAATGTGGGCTATGACAAAGTGTTGTGGCAGTCTGCAATGGGAAGTGATTGGGAGGGACCTAGTGTGCAGTTCACATATCAGAGCTTTGATGGCGAGCAAGGTGCATTATTTGCTCTTACCACACGTTTGCATGCCATGAGGTTTAGTAAATTTGGTTTCATAGGCCCTTGAATCAGAAGCATTTTTAGGGTATGAGCTCAGAAACTGCAGACCCTGTCTGCAAGTCCTTTGGGTGTTCCAACTTGGAAAAAATTATCACCTGCACATGGTGCTTGAATTTAAAACTGTGAAAAGAAGACATGGCCAGCTTAATGGCCCACTAATTACTTTTGGTGCTTGGAACTTGTGGCAGGTTTCCCAGGTGATGTAGATGTTTCTGTGAGGTACACACTTATCAGTGGTTCAGAGCTCCGGACACACATGGAAGCAAGGCCATTGAGCAGGAGCACACCAATCAGCTTGGCCCAACACAGCTATTTCAACTTGGCAGGCCATGCCTCTGGAAAGGATGTCTTAGAGCACAGATTGTGCCTGGGGAGCTCAAGCTACACTCCTGTCAATGATAACCAAATTCCCACAGGGGAGGTGACACCTGTACAGGGGACGCCATTTGACTTCCGAGAAGAAGCCACTATTGGCAGCAGGATCAGAGAAGTTCCAGGGGGATATGATCATAATTATGTGCTCACAGGTTCTAATTTTGCCTCTTCTGCTGCTCTTGGGGATGAGCATGGTGGGGACAAAGCTATGGGCACTTTGCACCTTGCTGCCCTTCTTTGGGAACCTTCAAGCAAGCGGGCCATGGAGGTATTTACAACTGCACCTGGTGTGCAGTTTTACACTGGGAATTTCTTGAATGATGTGATAGGGAAAGGAGGTGCTGTGTATGGCATCCACTCAGGGTTGTGTTTGGAGACACAAGGATTCCCGAATGCTATCAATGAGCCCAATTTTCCTTCTGTTGTTGTTCGGCCTGGGGAGACCTACAGGCATGTCATGGTCCACAGGTTCTACACCCTGCAATGAGCAAAATCTTTGTCAAGCATTTGATGCTTGTTTTGACTTTTGAGTTATGGGCCCTCTTCAATCTTAGAAGTTATGGGCACACTTCCGAGTTAGACTTCGTGGTGCTTCCAAGCCAAATGAAGGATCTTGTAGTTGCAAAACTCCTGCAGAAGCGGACCTGTCTTCTCTTGTTCCTCTTCTGAGATTGCAGAAAATGGGTAGTGAATTGCCAACTTGCAATGTCATGTTGTCCCAATGTACCCAAAAAAACTGGGTGGACACTTCAGGTCTTGATTCTAACCACATTTTCAGGCATGTAGTTTTGGGAAACCATGGCACTGCCACATCTGGTTTCTGTCACTGGACCTTCGCATGTGTCCAGGCTTGTGAACAGCTTTTAAACAACACTATTCTGTTGCTAATGCTTTCTTTCACCATTTATATGTGCATTTTCTCTTGGCCTTCAGTCCTCAAAAGGAGCACCTGATACACCTTGAATTGTAGTACCTGGAAATCAAGTACTTTTGGCAGTATTCTGATTTTTGGTCCAGCAGATGCACATGTGGGTTCAGAGAATCTGAGATCTGAAGAATGCCCACGGGGCTATGGCTGGCTCTCATGCACCGATTCACTGACATCTCTGTCCATACTAAGGTTCAAGTGAAATGAGCTTGGGGGATTATGAGAGGGTGATTTGCAGCAATTGCTACAGTGACTTGACCAAAGGATGGACACATGCAATGTTGTTTCCTAGTAGCCTCAATCTCCTGCATCTATCAGGTAGCTCCTGGATATGTTTGGGCAGATGTATCTGTGGACTGATTTGGTCTTGGAGTCTGATGTCTTTTTTTTATCATAATCTCATTGGCTTTTTTTTTCATTTCATGTGTGCCAGGCAGGGGGATATGCAAAAGGGTCATCAACAAAACTCACACTTGCAATTTTGTTTTCTTGTATGTGAAGCTTTGGAGGATATTGCATGCAAGCAGTCAGCAATTTTGAACAGATGCATTAGGATTGCATCAAGATTAATAGGGTGACTTTCCTTGCTTGTTTGTGAGCTTGTGGAGATATACATATAATGGACAAAGATGTACATTTCTTTTGATGCCACAGTTGTTTTTGACATTGGAATTGTGGGCTTTGCATTATTTAGTCAAACTATGGTACAGGCACCCAATATCATTGTCCTACCTAAAATCCTGGACTAATGTTGTCTCCTATCGCCATTTTGTAGAGGAGGGAAAATGGTATGCAATTTATTATCATGGTTTAGTGTCACTTAAGCACAACTTTCTCCACTAACAGGATCAATGAAAGATTTCATAACGACCAACTTGTTTGTATTTAGTAGGATAGTTATGGAATTTATTGGCCTTGCCTAACAAGGCAAAAGATATTGTGTTTAGATTTATTATAGAGTACAGTAGCTAAAGGGATTTTGGCCCCTAGGTAGTGGGTCTATTTATATATGAGGATTCTTGAAAGGTGATATTTTGGCTTGTGTTGAAACTTGAGATTAGTTATAGAGTTATGATATCTTGAACGATTTTGGTTAATTTTAAAGTATTTTTTTGAAGAATATATTTTTGCATGGTGAAATATTCAGATTTCCATAATTCTTCTTTTGCTTGAAGATACTTTTTAATGTAAACTGCAAGGCCACAGGGGGACACACCCCTTGTTTTGTATGCATCTATCATAGCATATTTATGTTTATTATGAAGATGGTGTAAAGGCTGGATCAATCGAAAGAGGAATTGCATTGATTCATACCAACTTTTCACTCCCTACAAAGTTATTTATCACATGCTTGTGGATGAGGTCAAGAGTGAAATGAGATGTCTAACAAAAAGGCATTTAACAAATGCTTATTCTTCACTATTGTCACATGTGCCCAAACTTTGTAAAGATCATTGTCTATCCATATTAATCTTATATATAATTACAACATGTGTGTGCGTCTGTCTATGCATCCGACGACAGTTTCGTGTTTTAATTGACTAGCGGAACCAACCCGGATAGTCGGATTTCGAGTCCAGAAACTGGCCCGGACAGTCGGATTCTGCAAACAAAAAATCCCCCACAAAAAATCGTTTGTGCCTCTTGCCGCGTCGTGCGTGAAAACCAAGGCCCGGACAGTCAGATTCCAAGACCGAAAATCGGCCCGGATAGTCGGATTCTGCAAACAAAAAATCCCCCACAAAAAATCGTTTGTGCCTCTTGTCGCGTCGTGCGTGAAAACCAAGGCCTAGATAGTCGGATTCTGCAAACAAAAAATCCCCCACAAAAAATCGTTTGTGCCTCTTGCCGCGTCGTGCGTGAAAACCAAGAGGCGGAATCTGCAATGCATGTATCCTGAAGGACAAGCTTTCACTGGGGCCAGTGCATTGTCCATGCTGAGAAGTTATGACAGGAGTTATTGAATGGGAGTTCTCTCTCTCTGGGCAGAAAAGAAAATTACATGGGAAATTGCTGAGAATTTATGAGAGAATTTATGAAACAATGGTGAATGGGAATTGTTGCAGGTGGAAATGAATGTAATGCACAAATAATAGGAGGAGATTAATGGGTGGGTGGAAGAGTGGCTATCTCTTGGAATCAATAAAGTGCATGGAAACTTGAGCAAAGAGAAAGTTATAGGAAAGTTACAAGGATATAGCTTTTGTGGATCGATTCGACAATGCTTTCCAGGATCATCTGGAGTGGATGTGATTTTGCAGGGTAAAGGCTTTATTTAATTGTTTCTTTTGAAATGGGCCTGACATAATTTTGGGTTTTGAACATTTTTTGCATGTGCTGTGATACCATTGCCGTGATACCAATTGTTCCAAAGAGTCTGGTCTGTGGTCCTGATTGCAAGCTGGAATTGTTGAATCTATGCTTTTGCGAATTCCATGAACAGATTTCCAGATAAAGAATTGACCAAAGAGTTTGTGCTGATTTGCTGCTCCACACTGGAAAATGGTATATCAAATCTGCCAATGGCTAAATGATGAGTTATATATTGATCGGAAGTTCTAGAATACTATACAAGTGAACCCTTGAAATAATAAATAAGGTAAGCCCCTTGGGTTTGAACCTTATGTTTCCTGAATAAAAATCAGTCTTCTTGGCCGTATTTAGTGAAGAGGAAATTTGATATATAATGTTGTTGATTCCATGACCCATTTGTTATTTTGGGTCATGGAGGCTGCTTCATGGGTCAAATTGAGTTTCTTCTTTTTCTTTCTTTTTCTGAGGGGATTTCACCACCACTGGGTTTGTTTTTTACATAAATAAAATAAAATCCCACTAAATCAGATAAAAGAGCAATGTAGAGAGCCGATTTCAACCCAAGTTAAAAAAAAATCCCACAAAATTAGAGAAAAGAACAATGTAGAGAATTGATTTCAACCCAAGAAAATAAAAAGAAAAAAAAAGAAAAAGAACCCAACCTTCAATCTGTAAGACTTGCTCAAGAATTAGAAAATCAAATCTGTTACAAGGAGGGGGTTGTCGGGTGTGGGTGTGGCTTAGGTGTGTCACGGTTCCCGAACTTTGTGTATAAATGCAGAGGGCTGAACAGCAGCAGGCAGTCAGGGAACGGAATGCCTCTGCCAGAAGTGCTGCCAAGGCAGCCCAGTCTGTTGAACAATAGCAGGCAGTCAGGGAACGACATGCCTCTGCCGAGCGTGCTACCAGAGCATCCTAGTCTACTGAACAGCAGCAGGCATTCAGGGAACAGGATGCCTCTGCCCGGCGTGCTGCCAGGGCAGTCGAGCCTGTTGAACAACAGTAGGTACTCAGGGAACGGGATGCCTCTGCCCGACGTGTTGCCAGGGCAGTCGAGCCTGCTGAACAACAGCAGGCAGTCAGGGAACGGCATGCCTCTGCCATGCGTGCTGCCAGGGTAGTCCAGCCTGCTGACCAGCGACAAGCAGCCAGGCGAGGGGCTCGCGCCCGGTGAGCTGGGAAGCAAGCCCTCCACACTGCGGATGAGGTGGAGGGGTTGGTGGTACACTCATTGGGTGCCATGTCACATAGGTGCACACATTGCAATGCACTCCGCTTTGAGCACGAGAAAAAGCGCACCACTTTGTGTTGCAGCAGTGGTAAGATGTCTGGGTTGATCAGTGCTTTCCCCGCCCTTGCACCTCAGCCACTCAGAGATTTGCTCACCATTTTGCCCAGTGAGCAACAACCTTTGCCACTTGCCATTAAGGATTTTAGGCAGAACATTCATGCATACAATTCTGCATTGCAGATGGCCTCAACGGGCCTGCACATTCGTTCGCCGTAAGAAGGGATTAGCATGATTGCCATCAAAGGGGTTATGCATCACTTGCTGGGGCCTTTGCAGCCCGCCGAGCATGATGTGCCACAATTTGCCCAGCTGTACATCATTGATTCCATGGATGCACAAGTCAAAGCACGCTTTGCAGCTTTGGGTGCTACGGGCGCTGCTTTGCATCAGCCAACCTTGGCGGGGCTACAATAGATGTTGCATGATCACAACACATTTGTGCAGCGTTTCAAACAAGTCATGGACATGCCTGCACACGACTTGCCACAACGGGAAGTTGTCATCAGGGTCAACGGCAACGTTGACAAGCGTCGCTACAATGCTCCTACCGCCCCCGAAGTGGCTGGGCTGCTGCCAGGTGAGGTTCTTTAGCAATGTGTACTACTATGCTATTTGTTTGTTGCCATCGCTCACTTGATGTAATGTTCTTCATTCATTGACATAAATGTTGCTGCTTCTGCACAGGCAACGGTGATGAGCCGGTTAGAGGCAGGGACATCAGAGTGCGTGCACGCGACGGTGGGCTATGGAGGATCAGTGACCTGCACCCTGCTTATGATCCGCTGCACTTTGTGCTGTTCCATCCTCATGGTGAGCCCGGCTGGCAGCCAGGCATGCCCCATGCTCCTGTTGCCCGTGTCCGCCAGCGGGCTGTTACCATCGAGGAGGAAGGTGATGCTGGGCATGTTGTAGCAGATGCAGAGCCAGCACAACCTGCAGAGGATGATGGCAGCGAAGAAGAAGTTGATGCTGAGCATGTTGCAGCAGATGCAGGGCCAACACAACCTTCACAACGCAAAAAAATCATAGCACGAGAGTGGGCTTGCTATCACATACACGATAGGAACCCTGCATCGCACGCCCTTTTTGTGTATGGCAAACGTTTGTATCAAGAGTGGGTTGTTGACCAATACAGCAAAGTGGAGTCACAACGACTGATTTACATACGCAACAACCAGGGCCCTTTGCGTGCTGCAATTTATGGTGGCGTGGCTGATGTTGTTGCCAATAACGATGCCAACATTGACAACCTAGGCAGGCTCATTGTATTGCCATCCTCATTCACTGTTGGACAACGACACATGGCTCAGTTATACCAAGATTCCATGGCCATTGTCCGCCAATATGGCAAGCCTGATTTGTTCATCACCATGACCTGCAACCCCAAGTGGGAAGAGATTGTCAGCACGCTGAAGCCCGACGAGATTGCCAATGACCACCCTGATTTGGTAACACGCGTTTTTGTTGGGAAATTAAAGCATTTGTTGGACGAGCTTTTGAAGAAGGGCGTTTTTGGCAAGGTGGTGGCTAACATTCATGTCATTGAGTGGCAGAAGAAAGGCCTGCCCCATGCACACATTCTGCTCATTCAGCACTCCGATGACAAACCACGAGGGCTCGATGAATACGACTGCATGGTGTCTGCAGAGTTGCCAGATAAGAATGCACACCCAACTCTTTTTGAGGTCATTACAAGATGCATGGTGCATGGCCCCTGTGGCACCATCAACCCACATTGCATTTGCATGGCTGACGGCGTTTGTTCAAAAGGCTACCCTAAGGCCTTCACAGAGCACACCATTGACACCACCGACTCCTATCCAACATACTGTTGCCGGGATGATGGCCGCACATTTGAGTAGTAAGTGTGCTAGCAGTAGGACCATGCATTTGGACTGACAACATGCACGACTATGTTGCCATGCTTGCGTTTATTGACCTGTGGCACCGCTCACGTAACAATTATTGTTTGGCTGCTGTTGCTGCAGGGGTGGATTTGTCTTTGATAACCGCTAGGTGGTGCCCTACAACCCGTACCTGTCCCTATTCTTCAACTGCCACATCAATGTGGAGGTCTACACCTCCGTTGCGGCTGTCAAATACCTCTATAAGTACGTCTACAAGGGCTACGACCGTGCACAGGTGGACGTTGGCCCGGTGGATGCTGCTGCACCTGATGGCGCTGCGTCCGCTCAGCCATGCATGCGCGATGAGATCAAGATCTACCAAGACGGCCGGTATGTGTCGGCTTCTGAAGCCAGCCACCGTCTGTATGGCTTTGATCTGCACAAGGAGCACCCCAATGTCGTTCGGCTTGTTGTGCACTTGAAAGGGCGGCAGACCATCCTGTTTGAAGAAGGCACTGATGCTGCGGCCGTACTTAACCGGAACCCTCACACAACTCTGACTGCATGGTTTGCACTTAACAAAACAGCACGGGAGCATCTCAATCCATTTGCACCATTGCGCTTCACTCTCAACACGCTTTACCATGACTTTCCACGCATTGCCACATGGAAAAAGAAGGAAAAGCGATGGGCACTCCGCACACGGACGCCAAGTCTGCTGCCAGTGGGCCGCATGTACTTTGTGCAACCCTCCAAGGGGGAGAGGTACTTCTTGCTTCTTTTGCTGCATCACGTGCCTGGGGCTACGTCTTTTGAGGACCTCACGTGCACCAACAGGCACTTGCAACATCCCACGCAGCACGCATCTTTCAAAGAAGCATGTCAGCAGCGTGGTTTGCTACAGGACGATGCTGAGTGGGCCTAGTGCATGGAAGAGGCTGCAAGCATGGCCAGTGCCTCATGCCTCAGGGCACTGTTTGCTGCCTTGCTGGTGTTCAATGATGTTGCAAACCCATTAGCTCTGTGGGAGCGCTTCAAGAAAGACATGGCAGAAGACTTTCTGTATCAAGCACGCTAGGTTGGTGCTCAGTTTTGTCCGTGTATGGCTATGCATGTCAACCTGCCTTGCGGTTTTGCATGTTCATGTTTTGCATGTTGTGCGGCGCTCAATGCTCACTATGTCGTGTGTGTGCTCCTATAACGTGCAGGGCAAGCCAGCGCGGCAATTCAATGCTGCCATCCGAGACATGGTGTTGCGGGAGTTGGCGCTACACTTGGCACACCTTAACAGCAGCCATGACTTGGTAGCATTTGGCTTGCCGATGCCTGCGGCCCAACTTGCCAATGCTGTGGTGGCAGACGAAATTGCCAGGTATGATGTGGCAACGCAAGCAGCCATACAAGATGAACGCGTGCCACAACTTAACCCTGAACAACGAGCTGTCTATGACAATGTCATGGCTGCTGTCGACTGCCGTGCATTTTTTGTCGATGGCCTTGGCGGCACTGGCAAAACCTTTCTCTACAGTTGTTTGCTGAGCACCGTGCGCGCACAAGGTCGGGTCGCTGTTGCTGTGGCATCGTCTGGCATTGCTGCATTGTTGCTGGACGGAGGTCGCACTGCACACTCACGTTTCAAGATCCCTGTGCAAGGCCTCAATAACACGTCCACATGCTACATCAGTAAGGACTCTGACCTGGCAGCACTTTTGCAAGTGGCTGCGCTCATTGTGTGGGATGAGGCTGTCATGATGCATAGGCATGTTTTTGAGGCTGTCAACAGGTCTTTGCAAGACATCATGGCTGCCATTAACCCAGCATTCAAGTTCCTGCCCTTTGGCGGCTTGGTTGTGGTGTTTGGTGGCGATTTTCGGCAAATTTTGCCTGTTGTGCCCCGCGGCACCAGGGGAGATGTCGTCAAAGCAGCTTTGAACCGTTCTAGCATTTGGCAACATGTGCGTGTATTCAAGCTGTACACCAACATGCGCGTGCAGAGGTTGTTGGCTCAGGGTGACACGTATGCACAAGCAGATGCCACACGGCTGCAGGAGTTTACTGATTACTTGCAACGTGTGGGGGAGGGCGTAGAGCGCGTGTATCCTTCTGTTGGTGAAGACTCCATTCTTATTCCTCATGACATCTGCTGCAATGGCCCTACTATGGTAGATTTGATTGAAGAAGTGTATGGCGCTCTACCATCTATTGTTGAGTATGCTGCAAGATCTACATACATCATTGAGCGTGCAATTCTTACACCTTTAAACGAAAATGTGGATGCACTCAATAAACTCATCAATGACACATATGCATTCACAAAGCACGATGGCTCGCCCGCACAGCACCGCGTGTATTACAGCGCGGATTCTGTGATGCATGGGGAGCAACATGGCATTTACCCCACTGAGTTCTTGAACACACTCAGTTTTCCGGGCGTACCACCCCATGAAATGCACTTGCAGGAGGGTTGTCCCATCATATTATTACGCAACATGACCAACGGCCCGACTAATGGTACTAGGCTCATTGTCATTCAACTCATGCAGCATGTCATTGAAGCAGACGTGGCAATAGGTCCTACAAAGGGCCAACGAGTGTTCATTCCACGGCTAAGCATCACACCTTCAGACACAGAATGAATGCCTTTCACTCTGCGCCGACGCCAGTTCCCTATGCACCCTGCATTTGCCATGACCATCAATAAGGCGCAAGGGCAAACATTGAAAATGGTTGGCATTTTCCTGCCCAAACTTGTATTTACACATGGCCAGTTATATGTGGCCATGTCGCGCATTGGGTGCCCCAAAGGCGTGAAAGTGCTGGTTACAGATGGGTGGGAGAATGCTCATGAAGATGCATCTGCCGGTGTGTAAACTCGCAGTTGTTTACACAGAGGTGTTATAACATGATTGTGCAAACAATAAAGCTTAACAGAGCGTTTAGGGTGGCTAGAGTGGCATAGCCATGGATTACCCACTAGTATATTGACAACAAGAACTTTGCACGCTGAAAGCACTTTTCACAAAGTAGCCTATGGTCTGAATTAAGTTAGGCTACCACTAGTTAAAAAAAATTCATAACTAATTTTTAAAAACTCCTAAATTTACAATTTCATGCATTTTAGGGAGAGATTTTGTTTTTTTGGGATTTTGGATTGATGGGTGAGGGGGTTTGGGTGGGTCCTTTTATTTTATTTTTCATGATGGGTGGGCTGAGGGGTTGGGGTGAGGGGTTTTAAGGAATTTTTTTCTCGGGGATTTTGGATTAGTGGGTGAGGGGCTTTGTGTGGGTCCTTTGTTTTATTTTATTGTTTCAGGATGGGTGGACAGTGGGGTTGGGTTGGGGGGTTTCATCAGAATTTTCTTTTGGGGGTCATGGAGGGTGAGATTGGATCCCCCCCCCCCCCCATCAACGTTGTTTGGCCTTTCACATAGCGTAGGGTTTGAGTGCTTTTTTTAGGGTTTAGGGTGTGGAGGGTTGGGGGTGATTCAAGCCCTCTAGGTTTTTGTTTTTGCCAATGAGGTTATACAAGTGGGAGGCATGTCATTTTATTTTATTTTTGTCCAAGTCCATTCTCACTTGGAAGTGTCAAGTCTCTCATTTTTATTGAAAGCCCAATTTAATCTCATTTTATTTATCTTTGAGTAGGTCATTCCACTTGTTATTTCATTTTTGATAGCTCATTCCACTTAATATGATCATAATTTGAATTATCCAATATTTTTCATTTAATTTGTTTCCATTTAGATTCTATAATTGGGAGATAGTAAAAAAAAAGTCTTTGAGTCCTTTGGTCAAAAAGTGGTACCCTAATTGTGAATATGCTTCGCATTCTTATTTTTTATGTTAACATTTACCTTTGCTTGTAACAAAAATGTTAAAAGATGTAACGAGGAACCAAAAAGGGCATTAGGTGTTCAACATAATTAGTCAAAATCAAACATTTATTTTCTTATTACCATTTGAAACCATAATAATCATGACAAGTTAGTCCTTTTCCTTCATATGAATGTCAAAAAACTTAGAATAAAAATTTATTTGATCCAATTTTAAGTTTTGGTTTTAATTTAAAACATTTCAAAATGTACATCTATTCCATAAAAAGAAGTCAATTTCGCAAAGGACTATCTAAAGGACTTGTATAATAAAATAATATCATTGAAAAAATATAGATGATAAAAACATATTAGCCACATTTTAAAAACATTCATAATTTTAAAAATGTGAAGTTTTAAGACTTTAAAATTCAAAGAATGTTTCAAAATTGCTTCATAGTTTCAAAGCTTCAAAAGTGCTTTATCACAAATAAATGGACTATAATGTATAGGATGGATTGAAAAAACATATAACTTAAAGTTTAATATAACTAAAAAATGTGAAAATTTAATTTTTAGTGATGATTTAAAATTTTGAACATTTTTCAAGATGAAATATTGAATTTGTAAAGAATCTACACATTTTTGGGTTAAACCATGGTAAAGTAGACAACTAAATCTCCTTGGTAGTCTACTTGACAAGTAGAAAGAAAATAAACAAACAAATCCATCATAAACCATTTGTATATGGAATATTTTTATTTGAGTGCTCAAAGACAAGATAGTTTTTCATTATTGTGCATTAACTTTTGAACTCCACATTGTAAAAGTAGGTTGAAAGTAGATTTTGCAATCTACTTTTCAACTACTTTTTGCATTGTGGACTTTTGTAAAATATGTGGTAAATAGGTTGTAATAGATAGATTTCATATTTTTTATTATGGCCAAACCTTAAAAGTACAATGATATTTATATCCCCAAAAGTAATATATAAAGCAACTAAGTTCTAAAAGGAGACTAAAAGTATCCCCATTTACAAATTTACCATTTGGCAAATGGGGATATTTATTATCTACTTTCATTTGGTCTAAATTTTTTTTAAAGTGAATTCTTATAGTTATAATAGAGGTGTGGGATGGTTTACAATTAAATTTCCACCCATTTTAATGTTACTTGTTTGATTTTATATGCACGATGTAGAGTAAATCTAAAGACATTCATTTTTTGGGTATACTTTACCATGCTTTTACCCTTTTAAAAATTCATATGTATTCAATAATGATTAACAAAAAACATGTGATGCATTGGAGAAAATTAAATTTAAAGAAAAAAGTTACAAAAAATTTCATTCAATATTTCATTTGCATGTAGAAGTTATTTTTTGCGGAAAAAGACTTCAAGTCCTTTTCCATAGTAATCAGTTTGGTTCCTTGTTATAGGTTTTGACCCAAAACCTCCCATTCCTTTACATTGGTTTCTAGTTTGTTGATGATAATGGCAAGGGTTTTTGATTGTGATTATAACATTTCCAATTTAATCATTTGTCTTTCAACTAATGTACTTGTAGATGTAATAGGAGGTATAGTTGACGACCTTGCCATATCATTTGACATAGGGATAGGGCTAGAAGTGGAATGATATGATGGACTTGTTGCACCATCCATAAGTTTCTACCACCTCTTCAATACATTCCATGTTGCACGTATGTTGGTTGATTTGAGTTATGCCAAAACATAATCACTTTGCAACATGGTTTTCTTTACAACCTCCTCATTTTCCATTCTTATTTATTAGTTCCTTCAATGTATCTCGTAATTTATTCTTCAATTAGTTTGCATTGTAGAAAACAAAGTCGAAGAATTGTAACTTATAATCTTAATAAATAACTTTCCAAACTTTGTCGGGGACAAGATTTTATGTTTCGTTACCAAAAAAAAAAAGTTAAGAAAAGCCCCCTTGTGGTATTTTTGCCTCACCATCCAACTCAACCAAAATGCCATTTTGGACAAGTTGATTTGTACATGTTTGTGTTGACCAGTGTCTTTTTGACTAAAGGGTCAATGGACAATTTGACTAATCAATATGACTAGTTGTCATTTCAAGACCATTGGTAAAAAAATCACATTATCTATTTTATGTCACATGTCACAAATATATGACTTCTCGAGTAACATGGCAATGTATGGTGGCATCTCCATTGGCATTTTCATTCATCTTGGAGCTTTGTGTTATCAATTTATTGCATATCATTATTATGTCACATTTTTTTTTAAAGGTGCATGGTTGCATTTCTTAGTGATGTCTATCATCATTTATATTATCCATGAAGCTCGTCAATTGGTTAGTTACACAACTACAAAAGAATGTTTTATTGGACTAATCTTAATTGAATATTCATATGGCTTAATTGATTACATTTGGTTGTTGTGTACATGTTGGGGGTGACTCAAATCCTTTTGACCATTTTTGGTGTAAATACATTATTCTGTTGCAAACTAACATTAAAACAAAATGTTATAATGGTGTTGATTTCATATTTACCTTTTTTGTTTTATAAGACCAACCACATGTACATTGGTTTTATTGACCAACATGGGTTTTTTGTGAGAATGGTACAACTCTTATACAATTGACCTTGCTTGGTTTCCAAACAAAAAGATATACACATATTATTTGATTGTAAAAAATATCAAAAGAATTTCCAAATTTACATTTCATAATCATAATGCAGTTCAACACTAAAGTTGAAATCATAGTTTCAAAAGGTCTTCTATGCCCCACACACAATACTTGCATCACTACTTATGGAACATGACTAATTAAAATTTTTCATGTTGCAAAATAATGCCATTTTGCATTTCATTCACCCTTGAAGCATTTAGGTTTGGGAATGGTAATTTTATAAACCCTTTTTAAAATAGTTGTTAGAACTATAATATGATGTGCAAGTGCAATAATATTCCCATGGAATGTGATCCTTGGCACACTACATATTTCGCCAACCGCACATGGTAGTTTGCTAGTAAAGTTGAAGATGTCAACCTTTGCATGTGGTTTCAAAACTTGCAAGCCAAACAACATTCATCACATTGTTATAGTTTTGGTTATGTTCAACTAAGTAATGATTGAAAAAAAGTGTGGATAGCCAATCATAATTAAATATAATAAGCATAAGTGAGAAAGTACTTGGGATTCAAACTTTGAAGATTGCAATTTAGAAAGCATTAGGGTATTTGAAAGGTTTGAAATTTTGTTACTTTATATCAACTCCAATTTTAACTTATGACAACCACTATAGAAGCACATGACATATATCTAACTTATATATGAATAGTAAATGAAGAAAAAATTGCAAACAACTTATCATGCCATATCACTCAACACTAAACAATTATGGTATGATAATGTTAATTAACAATTCGAAATCATCTACACCTCAACAAATTTCAATTTATTGTTGGGGGATAAATGAATGGTGTGCTCAAAACTTTGTTGCCTTTCAACACTATTGACAATGCATTCAAACTAGCTTGTAAAATACCATGGAGTCATAAAATAGAAAAAAAATTTGAAAACCAAGTGCATGCAACTTATCAAAATGCCATTCCAATTTAACCTACAAGTGGATGATTAGTTTACAAAAGTGACACAAATGTACAAATATAATTCACCCCTAATGTGGTCATTTTGCTAGGAGATACATGTTTGTGGTTTTGAATGTGTTTTGGTATTCTCAACTTCCAAAACATTCATCTTTCCCTTTTCTAAGTTCACTACTTGATTTTTTACCTTGTGTGTGCCCATTGTAGCTAGGTCAATTGTAGTATAATAATCATGAAAATTTGGGGATTTACTTGCATTTTGGTATATACACATTAGGGCATGTTAGTGTTAGATCATACATTTAAAATTTTGCATAAAAATTTATTGTGGTTGAAGAGTTGCTTATAATAAAACTTTCTCATAAATAAACAATTAATACAAATCCCACTTGCTTACCCTTAAATCACAAGGGAATTATCTTGTAGGGCATTTGCAACTTTGGAGATTGATTTGGTAAGGATCACAATGTTTTTAGGCTCTTGCACATTTCACACAAATTCTTAGGTTGAAAATCAAATGAAAGTAGTAACAAGTAATCATAGTTTACCATCATCTTTTGTTGACACATTTTTCTTCTACAAAACCCATGAAACCTAAGAAAGATATCAACCTTTATTTAATTGAAAATTTTCAAATTCCAAATACTAATAGTTCCAAACCATGTAGTTCAAAAGAACAAGGCCAAAGTGAGACCATTTGAACACCATTGGAACTCAATGGTTGCATAATGGTCATTGTTGTAGTTATGCCATCACATTTAGAACTCTTAAAAAGATCACAAGGTTTCTTAATTACTATTAAATGACACCATGGGAGTCTTTTCACATTTTTGTGTTTCTTTTTTTGCAACTTATGATACCAATTTTTGTTCACAATAGCAACCAATTAGCCATCATCCCTTCCAAGGCACTAAGTTACTTATGCAACTATTTGTTTCACTTGAACTTGGTGTGCATTGAATCAATCCTTGTTGCTTATTGCCTTATAAGCCCACTTACAAAATATAAAAACATCAAACATCTTATATTAAAAATGCACTTGGCATGAGTTACTAATCTCCTAACAAAAAGAAAAGATGGGTTTAACATCCATGCATGAATTACCCAAATTGTTGAAGATAGTGAGAGTTTAAGTCATTATTTGGTCTTACCATATTCATAGAAGGAAAACTTCAAGCATAGTGGGCAAGCTTTGTAAGGACCCTATGTTTATCGATCTTTCTTAGTTACTTTGTTTAAAGCTTTGTAGTTGACACATACCCTTAGCTTGCCATTTTTCTTCAATGCTAATACCATAGGAGAAACCCATTCAGTTGTCTCCACAGGCCTAATGAACCCTGCCTCCAACAACTTGTCAAGCTCCTCCTTCACCATGGCCGTGTATCTTAGGTTCCACCTCCCCTGCTTGGCCTTGATTGGTTTGGCATTTGGTAACAGTTCAATTTTGTGTTGCTCCATGGTGACCTCCTTTAGGTCCTTGTAGCTAAAAGCAAAAAGATGGATATACTTACGTAATAAATCCTCATATTGCTTTCTCTCCTCCAGTTGAAGGTCTGGTCCCAGTTGAATCCTACTTTGTCGCTCCTCGACTTCTCCTTCTGTAAACACGTATGGAAGTGACTAGTTATCATCCTTTTGAACCCTTTGATTTGACAAAGCTCCAACTTTGGGATTGTCTCCAAAGCATATAACCCTACCTCCTCTTCACTGGAATCATTCGTGTAAATCCCTTTAGAGTTAGAGTTTTGGTCTGTTTCTGATTCATCTTCATATTCACTCGTCCCTCCAAAGCTTTTTACAAAATTAGTAAATGGAACTTTCTATCAGTTAGGATGAATTCCGATGGTCATGTATCCTTCGCCCCAATAGTTCCTCGCATGTGACTTTGTTAACCAAGGCCTACCTAATATCATTGGATAAGCTCCATCTTCCTCTAATACCACATGGAAATCCACAATGGTAGAAACTCTCATTACAGTGATCACAACATTGCTAATGACTCCTTCTGGCCTAACAACTCGTTTGTTAACCATCTTTAAGGTTACTGAGGCTGGCCTATCAATTTTCAAGCCTAAGTACCTCATTGCAGGAATTGTCATCACATTGATTCCTACCCTTCCATCCACCAACACTCCACGCAACACTAATCCATTACATTGCACATCAATGATCGGATCACATTCGCACTCAGCTGCTATGGCTTTCAAGGGTGTGGGTACCTTTGGAACTTTAGGTGCTGACAACCCCTTTCTCAATTCCCTTCGAGCTGACAGCACCATTGCCACCAACTGTCCGATGGTGATGTCTACTTTCTGTGATCTCACATCCTTCACCACTGAATAAGGGCCAAAATCTCTAGAAATTGGAAAGTCTTGGAAGCCAAACCTCCGCCTTCGACTCTTTTTCTTATCTTTCGAGGCCCTCGTCATCTCCTTGAACCTCTTGACGTTTACGTCAGGATGAGTAGTGTTTTCCACCGGTCGTTTAGTTTGGGCCATGACATCCATCACATCCACAGGGAATTGGAGGCTCTTCTCCAAACCCATCAAAGCCTTTTCTCGCCCTTCACTTATCGGCTCAATTAAATGCACTTGAGCTTTGCCCTTCTCTTTTGCAAAAAACCTTCGAGTAAAAGAACTCGCATTCTCTCTGGTAGCCAAGGCTGGCGAGTTTGGACATTCTCTTGAATAATGTCCCATTTCTTGACACTTGTAACATTGAACTGTTGACAGGTCCCTCTCCACGCTTCTATTTTTATTAGTCCTTGGCTGCAGTAGATGGAGGCTTAGCTGGTTCATTTGATTGATCATTTGTTCCAAGGCCGACTCCATGCGAGAGCTCACTTTTGGATGCTTCCGCACTTCTGGTTCAATTGAAAATTGAACTGTTTTCACCATGGATTGCGCAATTGGTCATGGAACCTCCTCCATGCTCACCTCCTTCTTTTCAGCCACCTCAACTGTTTCATCAAACGTCGCGGCTTGTTCGTATCTCACTTGTTGTCGTAATTCTGACAACAGACCAATGGTGAAATGTTCTAGTACCAATGCATTGACCCCCGCAAATAGTGGATTAGTTCCTTCATGACCTTGTGTCCTAAGACACCCTTGGAGTTTATTTTGCAATGTCATTGTCCTCTCCTTATATTCTCTTACTGACTCTAAAGCCCCTTGCTTTAGTTGACTTAGTTCAAGCATTAAGTTTTGGTAGACATTCTTCACAGAAAACTCCTTCATTAGAGCCTTAGTTATGTCATTCCATGATCCTTTTAACTTTTCTGTTTGTCGTTTAAACCAAAATGATGCCGTATCTTCAAAGAATTCAGGAAGAAAATTGAGCCATTCGGTAGCTGTTTTAAGCCCCGTACCAATACAAGCCCGTTTATATTCCCTTAAAAACATTTCAGGGTCTTCACCCTTGCTTCCCCTAAAAACTGGAATAACCATATTGATTTTTATTTTGTCTCTAAAAAACACACCAAACTAATTAATTCCTTTAACCAACTATCACTTAGCTTTTACAACCTCTCCTCATGAATAAGGAAATTTTTGATGCCTCGAATTGCGCTCACAACAAAATCTTCCCTATTTTCTCGGTCTAAATCTCAAAAAGGACCAGACATTTCTAATCCTGCCATTATCCTATTTAAATGCCTGGATTGAAAGACAACATTTACAATATCATGGCCATCATGAGTATCAATCACGCCTTCACTCCACATGACATGCAGGTTGTTGGTTCTGGCATAATCTGAAGTCACATCCTTCTTCCTAAGCCAGATAAGTAAATGTTGTTCTTGTGTGATTGCCCTTTGGCGTTGCCTTGCAGGTTCTGAGTCGGGTTGAGGCTTTAATTCCTCTCGTCGTCTACGCAATTGTGACACTACCACATTTGGTTCACCTACAGTCCTAAGCTCTTCCAAAGGTCTTTCAACATGTGATACTTGCCTAGCGACTCCCAATGTCAAAGATGGGGTCTGCCGTCTATCTTCGGGAAACTGTGTACCAGGGGAGTCAGAAGCCTCTCCTAATGTTGACATTAATATCTTTACTAAAATAGTAATTTTAGCAATAAAACATATATATATATATTTTTTATATTTTTATTTCTTTTAATAACCTACAACACTTTTTATATAAAAAGTCTTAAGGTTTCAACCAGGTTTAACAAACATGGGCTTATTCAAGAACACTCACTATTCTTTATAAACTTTTGTTTACATTTTCTTATATGGCTTAACACGTGCCATCTTCTTTCCCTTTCTTGCCTACAACTTTTCTTTACCACTCTTCTCAGATTCACACAAATCCAACTCTAATTCATGCCTAGGATTACAAGTAATATCCAAAAGTAAGCTTTGGGTCAAATAAAAGGACTCATGTTTATGGTCTTCATAGTGTTGCTTCACGCGTTGAATCGTGCATCTAACTCGACATGGCTTGCCTTTCGTAATCTCCATTGCCACAAGTTGAACCTCTTCCACCCATGTGGCCACTTCCATCCATGATTCGTGGATAAACAAAGTGCCTTGCATTCTTCGTTGTAAAACAAAACAACAATTTGTTCTTCCCTTTTCTTTCCTTCTTCGCACTAAACTTTCAACAACACAATTAAATTTTCTACACACAATTCCACAACACAATCTAACAACACAATTTCACAACATAATTAAATTGCACAACACAATTAAACAACATAATTTTATAACAAAATTAACGTAGACTCGGGTCCTAGTTACGGAACCAAAAAGATGTACGACACACACGGGTTTAGGACCGAAGTTATGTAAGATTATTACATAACTATGGAATCTATGTTCTTGGTTGTAAAGTTATCCTTGCACCATTCTTTTGGTTATGCAAACCTCGCCATTTTCCTACCATGAACTACACACCAACAACACAAAAACTATTCACAACCAAAAGCTTTTCAAAATCTTAAACTTCCATTCTCCCAAACTTTCTACTCATATCATAACTTTGTACAAAATGAAAGGTGTGTTTCAAGGTCACAAACACCTCCTTAAATATTAACCAAAAGGAAACTAATCAAGAAACTTCCTAAAACTTATCCATCACATGGTTCCCTATGTGATTCCACAATTAAGGACAAACAAACAACATCACATGGTTCCTCATGTGATTCCACAATTAATGACAAGCAAACAACATCACATGGTTCCCCATGTGATTCCACAATTAATGATAAGAGAACAAAATCACATGGTTCCCCATGTGATTCCACAATTAATGATAAGAGAACAAAATCACATGGTTCCCCATGTGATTCCACAATTAATGATAAGAGAACAAAATCACATGGTTCCCCATGTGATTCCACAATTAATGATAAGAAAACAAAATCACATGGTTCCCCATGTGATTCCACAATTAATGATAAGAAAACAAAATCACATGGTTCTCCATGCGATTCCATAATCAATGATAAGAGAACAAAATCACATGGGGAACCCATGTGATTCCACAATTAATGATAAGAGAATAAAATCACATGGTTCCCCATGTGATTCCACAATTAATGATAAAAGAACAAAATCACATGGTTCCCCATGTGATTCCACAATTAATGATAAGAGAACAAAATCACATGGTTCTCCATGCGATTCCATAATCAATGATAAGAGAACAAAATCACATGGGGAACCCATGTGATTCCACAATTAATGATAAGAAAATAAAATCACATGGTTCCCCATGTGATTCCACAATAATCAAAAGAAAACACAATCACATAGTGCACATGACTTTTACAATAACATGTGAAAGTCAATGCATCATGACCAAGTCCAATCCTAAACTTTCCCTTTTAAACAAATTACCCAAGTAATTACTCAACAAGTTACACTCACACAGAAGTTGCTTAACAACACAGCAGGGCCTTACCTTGCATAACAACCGAGGTAATCAATGGTTTTTTCAAACAGAATTCCTTTTCAAAGATCTTATTGGCTTACATCCTGCACCCTAGGAATCTTATAATCTCACACACCCTCCGCCCTAGAGCTCTTTTTGTAAGCCTGATTACTAAATGTAACCTGCCCTATAACTATACTAAGAATTCTCTCTGAGGTTGGCTAAGAGCTAATAGAACGACAACTCACCCTACCAAGCTCACCATGGTCCTAAGCTGGAATGGGTCCTACCCAAATACATAATCGTTTACAGGACTGTAAATACTAGTAGTTCAAGTATTGCTCATTGTTGGAGACCTATATGCATTACTTATGAGCATCTCCAACGTTGCTCAGTATGTAACTCTGGATAGTAAATTAAATGTTTAAGTTTAGCTAGTTTTTTTTTGGCAACCCCACCAATAAAACTGAAACTGGAATTGCATATACATGCAAGACTACTAATAGCAAACCACCTGGACTAACCATTGTGATCGTCGAATCAGAAATTCTAAGCTGCAATCTGGTGCAATTTATTACACTCTTTTTGGGAGGTGCACAACTGTGTTGAGCCTTTTACCAGCCCCCCCCCCAAGCTGCACGAATTTGATGCTAAAAAATCAATTTCCTGAGCGAAAACCAGCACATTTTCACTTTTTCACAATGAATTTTACTGTCTGAAGTCACATACTGAGCACCGTTGGAGATGCTGCAAGGCAAAGATGAATCTGCATAAGGAATTCCATCTGGAAAAGGGAACCCTCAGAGGCAATTTCCTTGCACACCCTTCAAACGTTGCCCCTCTCTGCTCCTAACATTGAAATCTCTTTCTGCCCAGTCTAGTGAACAAATATTCCTCAAACTGACTGACAAAGGTGATGTAAGAGCTGTGTATATTCTTTGTGAGTCAATGAATAATCTATACCTATAAGTGAACCCCCCTGTATTTAAACTCGAGTTTCTTTATATTTTAATGCAACTTAGACATTGAATTTTCAACAACTCTAAGTATGAAGCTTAGCTCTCATTGGCCATGAACATCCCTATATAATCCTCCACTTGAGAAGAAGTGGACAGGCCTGCCACTTTGTACAAGAGTCCTTCTAAAACTATACCCACGAGTGCATCACCATAAATTTAAAATTATTTTTAATGCAGTTTCAACATCAAATTTTCTTCAACAAATCTACACATAAAGCTCAGATTTCATTAGCCATGAATAACCTTATAATCCTCCACTGGAGAAGAAGTGGCCAGGCCCCGCCACTTTGTACAAGAGTCCTTTTCAAACTATACCCATATGTGCATTCAAGTAAGCAAGAGTTTCTGTGTAATTTTAATGCAGTTTCGCATCAATTTTTCTTCAAGAAACCTATGCATAAAGCTCAGCTTTCATTAGCCATGAACAACCTTATAATCTGCCTCCACTCAAGAAGGAGTGGCCAGGGGCCACTTTGTACAAGAGTCCTTCCTACATGGGCATGTCTGGGGAGTGAGGGTGAATGGGCCAAGGGTTACACGCTAAACCTTAAACACCAAGATAGCCACAAGGGAGGGGTTTAAAACTGAGAAGTAAGTAGAAATGGAAGGGTTTAAAACTGCAGTCCAGGTTTAGGGTTTAGAACCCTTGTTTGATAGGTAATAAAATGTGTTAAAGCTCCATATCAGCAAACTCGATGCCTATGCTTGCCCATTGAACACCCAGATCCAAAACCAGATATAAAACCCTTACCGAAAGATTGCCATAAAGTGAAAATAATGTTATTTCAAAACCCTAAAACCCCTGGACTATGAAAACTTTTTTTCAAGAAGCAAAAATGGTGTCACGTGGAAACAAGTCAGTTTGTTTGGGGGAAAAGATTGCCAAAGGTAATAGAAAAAAGAAGCAAAAATTTTATCACAAAATTCCCTTTTTAAAATTAAAAATTCATGAATATTTTTCCTTTTTTATTTTATATTTTTTTAAAGAGAGGGAGACAGTTGTGTCTAGTGGCTACTGTTGTAACGGTCTTCTACAAGGGTGTCTCTTTTGGGATGCTTGTCACTGTGACTACATCACAAAATTGAAAGCAAAAAGACTATTGGGAACCCTGAAATCCAAGGTGTACAAAGGTAGATATTTATGATTTGGAAAGTATGGATGAGATAGCTCTTCCAAGTCTGAAGTTGGGATTAGGGTTATTTTTGTTCACTTTTGTGATGTAGCCACACTGGCAACCATCCACAGGAGGATCTAACCAGATTTGTTCACAGGACAAATAGGACTATATATATATATATATATGAAAATCTTTCTGTTTGGAGACGTGAGGGAGTAGTTCAAAAACCTTGCTTTCCTGAAAAATATTTTTTCAAGTTTTTTCTAATACATTGTTTATCAGGGTCACAGCCCCAAATTTTTTTTTCACATTTGAGTGAAATTTTGCACAAAAGAAATTGACTTGTCAGAATATAGGATTAACCCATGATTTAAAAAGAGTATACCATTGTGTCTAACAAACCAAGGATATGTAACCCAAGAAGAAGAAGGAAGTCTGATTAAAAAAGGATTCATTAAAATGCTTGAGATGGCTCAAAGTTGTGTACAAGGAATAAGATGATCTGTTCTTACAGTCACCTCCTTGTCACTTAGCCCTTGTCACTTTACATCATTGGTCTTATCATCTCTTGTTAGGCCACTTATCTCCTCAAATTCCTTTCACTTTTTGCAGTTTTCAAACGTGCAGATATGGCTCACGTCGCATGGCATGAGGGAATTCGGGAGGGTTTTAAGGCACATGGATTGTTGACCATTGAACTATGAGGTAATCCCTTGCAATGCATGAGTGCAATGGTGGGCTGAGGGGTTGGTCAGCATTACCAGAAGATTCATGTCTAGACTCTAGAGCGTCTAGGTCCCATTTTGACCATTTATCAAACTTTTTGGACCAAAGACTAATTTTTTTGGGATGCAATATCTTTCAATGTTGTTGGGTATGTCTTTCAAAAAGTTTCTTTTCTTGACACAAAAATGTCATAAAATTCTACATCCATGAGCAGACCTCTGGAATACTGAGAACAGAAGGCAAGTTGAAAATTCTGCAACATTGCCCATCTGAAAGGAGATTGTGTAGAGTCAAACTTGTAAAGTAAAATCTATTTTTGGGGTTGGAGAAAATCCCAAAAAAGCCACAAAAAAGGGGGAAAAAGCGGTAGAAAAGACCAAGGTTTAATCACCTCTCTAGTGGATATGAAAAGGCCTTGAGAGTGACCAAAGACAAGCATAACACTCACATCCTTTCACAAAAAAATTTCCTCATGTTGACATTGCTTTTTAAAGAGTGGGTTATATTTCTAGGGGATATTTTCATAGCTAACCATTTTGGTTCTATTTTTGCAGGTGGTCATTGGTTTTGGCCTATTATGGTCAATGCAATTGCTCAACACTCCCTCATCTTTGACCCAAGGTAGCACATGGGGTGGGGTGATTAGTTGACTCAGTAAGCTTCATAAAGAAAATTTTGTTAAACAAATTTATTTTACATTTATCCTATGGAAACAGGCAGCTTGTTGCATAATGGCTCTGTGCTTCATGGCAAGTTCAAACAAAAACCTTCAGATACTGCATCTTCAACTTCTTATCTAGATCATGCATGTGCTTTATGGAACATGCTCACCTATCATATTGACAAATTTTACTCTAGATGTCGCTCACACACTGGGTCAAGTTCAAAACAAAATTTATGCCCAGCTCTAATTTTAGGTCTCTTTTAGTGGTGGGTGGTTCTTTGAATATTTTAGAATCAAAGAACTGTTGGTTAAGATTGGAAAATATTTAGAATTAAAGAATCAGTTTAAATTCTGGTTATTTCAAAAAGCTTGACAAACTGACAGATTTCGTGAAAGACCCAGCAAAAACCCACTGGTTCTTTGACTTTTCATATATTTTGAGAACCATGATTATATATCAAAATCAATTCTTTTAAATTTTTGAAAACTGCCAAGTAAGTGGGTATATACTTGAGCCCATAACTGACTGATGGCTATCTGTCTCTCTGTCTAAGAAGCACCCAACACTTGGTGTCTTCCCAATGGGCAAGGGCCAATAAACAGGCAAAAGTTAGTGAACATATGAATAATGTATGATGTTTGTATTAGCATTGCACATTTGCAATTAAGGGAAAAACAATGAGTTGTGCACAAACATGAAAAGACAAAAAATTAAAACATCAGATGACTTGAAAAAATAAACGAAGACAAAAACAAAAACCTTTGGCTTGGAACTCTGATAACAGAAAAACAGTTGACTGCAATGGTGAATGGTAGCATAATTGAAAAAGGTTGGGCATAAGAATAAGATAGTTCAATCTGCATAAGGTAGGTAATGCATGAAATGAAAATAAACGAAAAAAGAAAATTTATATAACCAAATATCTAGTGCTAAATATGAGCCTTCATGTAAGCTACATGTTAATATGACTTTTGTAACTATCTGCCTTCACAGATGAAGTTGAACCTCAAACTCTACTAATCAGGCAGAATAAAATATGGTAAATCTACAATATTTACTAGCTGGATGGGGTGATTTTGAAAGGGTAGCAGAAAAGAATTACCAATTGGTAGGGTAGACATTAGTGTTGGGCAGTTCTCATAAAACCGACGCTGGTTTTAGTTCGGCTCTCAATGAGACCAGACAATGACAACTGCCATGAGAACCGGATTGAAGGTTCTCATTGGAGATGAGAACCGCCTATTGAGAATCACCCAAGTTTTCATCTGGCATCCAGTTTGAGAATTGGACTGGTTCTCACATTTTGAGAAGGGTTCAATTCTCACAGTCAAAAATAAAAAGTGAAAAGTAAATAATAAATAATAAATAAAAATTTTAAGTTTAAAAAAAAACTAAAACTACTATTTATGAAGGTGGCTGCCATATCAAACGAGGATTTAGCTAGGTTTGACTACAGGACAATAAAAAAGTTTAAGTTTTTTTAGAATCTTGTTAGTTTTTAGCTACTTTTTATAAACACATAGTTTAAAGGTGGGGGATAGTGCCTTTTTCCTCTACTTTTTTGGTGAAATTTTTGAAAAAAAATAAATTCTTTGAACTTGTTATAAATTATTTTCAGATTTTGTCAGAGTGCCAAATTAAGAATGGTAATTGTAAGAAAAGAAACAATTTTTTTTAAAAAAATGTAAAATATATACATGTACAAAAAAAAAACCATGATTTGTGAGAAATGACTTGTGAAAATAGTCCTTATATATCAAGGTTCAAAATTATGTGGAAATCATTAACTTTGAAAATTGACGATTAAATTTAAAAATTAAAAAAAAAAAAACTAAAGCGATTTTCAAAACGTGCATCAAAAAACAAAATCAATGGTTCTCATAAAAAAAATGAAAACTGTTGAACATTGGTAGACATGCCAATGTAACTTGATATAATTACACAATTACTTAGATAATTGTTTAAAATAGTAAGTTGAGTGGTAGGGTTCCATAATTTGGTCATGGTGCATTGACTTTCACATATTAATTTATGTGGAAGTCATGTGCACCATGTGATTTTGTTTCTTTGTGATTAATTGTGGAATCACATGAGAGATTATGTGATTTTGTTTTTTTGTGATTGATTGTGGATTCACATGGGGAATCATGTGGTCGATAAATTTTGGGAAGTTTTTTTACTAATTTCCTTTTGGTTAATATATAAGTGGGTGTTTGTGACCTCAAGAAACACCTTCACTTGTACAAAAATATTGTATGAATGCAAAGTTTGTTAGGATTGAAGTTTTGATTTTTGAAAAGCTTTTGGTTTGAAATGGTTTTGGTGTTGTTTGTATTTAGTTCATAGTAGGAGAATGGTGAAGCTTGCATTAAACAATTGAAGGGTGAAAAAAATAATTTTACAACCAAGAACATAGATTTCATAAATATGTAGTATTCATATATAGTTTTGGTTCCCAGCCCGTTCGTGTTGTACACCAACACTACTCCCAAGTAAAGGACTTTTAGCAACCTGATGGTTATTACCATACATGGGGTAAGTACATTAAAAGAAGGTGTTTCTAGAACTAAAGCAATGTTTATCTTGGCCTTGCACTAACCTTTTATTTTGATATGGTTTCCATCTAAACCTTACCTAGCACATAATACCTAGTTAATTACCTATGGATCCATTCAAGGTTGGGGTTCAAAAAAAAGGAAAAATTGTTTTAGGATTTTGTAAAGCTATTTAAAAATTAAAAAAAACTTACTTGAAATAAACTTAGGTAAATTGAATTGTCTAATTAAGATAACTCATGTTATAATGGTAATTTTTCACATGCATACATAATTGTGTATCAATATTGTAGTTTATAGTCATAAACACGTAAAATTTCAAAAAATCTCAAAATGAATTCCAATGAACAACTAAATTTAATTTTTTGACAATATTATGTTTTACACATGTTATTTGCATCTAAAGCTAAAATTTTTGAACTCATTGAACAACTTTTTTTTTAAATGGTTAAAAAAATGAGTGTTTTGTTTAACAACTTTTTTAAATTTTAAATTGCAAAACTTTGAAATTTTTGTATGATTTGATTTTTATTAAGTTCATCTAAGGGTCAAAACACATTCAAAGAAGCCACATACATTATTGTATATTAAGGTCCTCAAAATAATTTTTTCATACAAATGAATTTTTGAATGAAATTTGCTAGAACTTGTCATGAAAAGTAGTTACATTTGCTTTAATAGATCACTTTTTTTATAAAAAAATTGTTGAATAAATGAGAATTTATAAATTTTTGTAAATTCCTTGCACATATATTGCAAATTATATGTTTCTTTTTGAAAAATGATGATAATTTCAAATTATATCACAAAATGTTCATTATTTTAAGGTTCAATTTCATGTATTATTATCTACAACTTTGTTTCATACATCATGTACATTACACTGATCATCTAATATTTTTATTGTCAACTTACTTTTATTAGATGTGTCCTTTGTAATTTTATTTTTCTTAATGAAACAAAATTTCACTTTCAAAAATCCTTAACTAAATCAAAATTTAAAATTGGATCTAGACAGGTCTAGCCGGATCTGGACGCGGATCTAGACGATGTGCACAATGGAATTTGAATTTCTAGATGCATTTGCAGCATGCACGATGCAAGCAGGATTTTGGCGGCGTTTTTAATTTGTGCTTCAGAAAATTACTGAGCTTAATTAATTTGCCTCTATGGATGGGTTGCAGCTGGATGATCTGCCGCAGCTACATGCGTCTGATTTGGCAGGTCCTGCTGCAGCTGCTGCTGCAGAGTAGTGGAAAGGTGATGGAAAGCAGAATTCAGAATGCTGGATTTCATGAATGGTGATGATCCCCCCTGCAGTTGCTGCATCGCTAGCTGTTGCTTTGATGCACTTGCCTGTATTGGTGCTGTTTGGATTGCTGAATTCACAGTGATCTCACGATTCATCAGCACCGATGCAGCTGCAGCAGCTTCAGCGTACAAAACGTCGTCCTGATTACGTCTGATAGTTGTAGCTCGACCTGCTGCATGTTGATGATCAGCTTCAGCTCCAGCAGATGCATGATGATATTGTTGATGGTTTTGCACTGTTTGAGTCGTCGACAGGATCGAAGTGATGGCTGATGCAAGTGCAGTCATGAACATTGGGTCAGCTGTGATGGCGCTGACTGAATCAGTAATCGATTGTGAAGCAGTTGCAGGCGGTTGAGTGTGCACAGCTGCAGCTCCTACTCCAGCTTGATTGCTTGCGTGTGCAGCAGCTACAGATGCCATCCTTGCCATCATTTCTTGCTGCACTGCAGCTTGTTGCTGCTGCCTATGATGATAACTTTGCTCTTGGAAGCTGCTTGTCGGGCTCGCAGCTTGGAGATTCGACGAGCTGGTTCGACTTACCGTCCCTAGCGTATAAGCATCTGGTGTTCCATTGGACAAGCTGAAGAGAGCGCCGGGTTGTATGATATCTCGCAGAAAGGTCTGGGCTGGCGTATTTCTTGCATGATCTTCCGCTATTCTCGAAGTTTCTATATGGTTCGAGCTGGGACCTGCATTTGATGCCGGAGCTATTATCCCGGACTGGAGGCAAAGTTGAGTAGCGGGGTCTTTAGTGAGATCGAGAGTGATGGTTGGAAAGCTGGAGGCAGTAAGAGAGGAGATTGGCGCTGTCGGGCAAGCGCCTTGCAGCGGTAGTGCAGCTGGCGTGAAGAAACTGGCCAATCCGCCTGCAGCCAAGCTCACCAGATCGTCGCTGCTGGTTGTGGAGCCTGCGAGGAGCATACTGGCTGCTGCAGCGGTGGTGGACGCCATACCGGCAGCAGCTGGCGGCATGGTATGGTTGTGACTGCCTTCGTACGTGGTGATCAGTATTGACCTGTCTTCCGCCAACCTCTGGACCTGTAGAAAGAAACTCCGCCACAATCAATAAAACTTCACGATCAGGAGTCATACATGTGGGATCACCAAATGTGTAGAAATCCAGCTTCTGTGCATGCATGGTCGTTCAGTTGAACTGAAGATCCCGTGCTCAGTGTTCAGTTCAATATCTAGACAAGGCGTTTTAGTACAACTCCTTGTGTGCTTGAATGTGGGAAAGCTCTCAGTTATCACTGTTAGAAATCCCCTCTTAGAACCAATGTCAAAGGGAAAACTCATTTGTCTCCCCCAATACGTGCTTTCCAACCAGGGAAAAATGACCAACTTCGCCTTTGACATTGGTTCTAAGAGGGGATTTCCAACAGTAATAACTGAGAGCTTTCCCTGTCTAGGCTAATTCCTGGAATGTTGCAAAACTCGGTGTTGCACAATTCCCTGTTACTTGCGTTTCTGGTCTATGCTTGGAGGTAAGGTTGGACAAATTTTCCCACAAGGGAAGGAATCATCCAAGAGCTGCTTGTGAGCATACTTGACCATGAGTGCTATATAACAAAGAAGATAGAGGCTTGCAGAATGAGTCGGTAGGAGAATCTTCAAATCGACAGTCCTGTTACTGACCTGGACAAGAAGCTAACCGACCTATTGGACCAAATGCTTGTTTCAATGGAGGAAATAAATGAATTAGGGTCTATGCTGCAGACAAGAAACAAAGATGAGAATTTTTTCGCCTGAGGTCATGTACATGGTGCAGTAGTATACAAACACCGCTAGCTAGCTGCATGTCGTTCCCAGAAGAACAAGTTGGTATTTTGCTTACTTGCTTTCGGACAGGGCAGCCAGGAGCGACAGTACAGCGATAATACGCGCGAGGACATGGGTTGCCCTTCGCCATCTTCTGACCATACTTTCTCCATTGGCATCCGTCATTCATCTTCATACAGGAATCAGGATCACAACACAAATCAAGAATCCATGTCAGAACAGATTTTCAAATGTTCGAAACAAACGATTTCATGACGCACAACAAAAGATTATCATGCTATCGTGACCCTAGCTAGCATATGCAGCTGCTGGATGCTGAACTCTCAATTCATGTCGATCTGCACTCGATGTTCCGCTTGCACTAGAGCAATGCTATCCATTGTGTAATTCTAGTAAAGCATAGACCACACTAGCTGGTCTTTTCAGACTAGTACTGTTCAGCTCAAATCCACAGGACGACAGTTACTCAACCGACGCAACAACAGAATGCTTGACAATAACTTTGATAAGTTTGGTATAGTAATTTAGCTTACGGTTGGAGCCTCGCATCGAGTCCTGACTGAAACACGAGCTTTACGGACCGGAGGCTCATGAGATTCCTGATCCTTCCTGTGAGGATTCTGAACTGGTTTGATGCGCGCCTGGTTTGATGTATGAGCAGTTGGCGCTGTTTTCCGCAACTTTTTGGGTGCCCTTGAATACTCTTTTTGTTGGTGATCTGTCGACGTGCTTTGGTCTCTAGTAATTTCGTCATCTCGGGCTGGATCGAAGCTAGTGGGCTCAGATCTCATATGTCCATGCGACGTCGGGGATGACGTCGATGTTCTCATATGGTCTTGGGAGGCATGTACAACAAGAACTTGTTCATCTGCAGCTGGCGAGGACTCTCGCTGTCGCTGCTTTGATCGACTCAACATCCCCTGCGCCGCTGATCCCAGCTTGATCGGTGAGAGGGTCGCTTGATGATCTGGACTCGTAATCGAAGCGATCGACTTCAAGTCAGGCCGCTTGATTTCTTTGGTCGGAGATCGAAAGATTCCTGCAGGGAGACTGCTGGTGTGCAGATCAATATCTTGAGAGGAATCTGCATCGCCAGTACGATCAATTGGTGCAACTCGCTGCATGTTTTGGTTGTGGGTGACGCCGGCTTGAGTGAGCTGTAGTCGTAGTCGCTTGTTCTCTTCACCCAAGCGCGTCATCTCTGTGTGCACAGTCATGAGCTGCAAAGAGTCGAAGACCAATTACGGTCCCTCATGAGACCCGTGCTACATGCTTCTCGCTACAACCCTCATGTAATTTCCTCTTCATTAATGGTCGCTCGTGTGAACCAAGATCAAAATCGTGATATATATGTGTACTAAGCGCGAATATCTAGAACTATTGCACAATTTCCTGTTACTTGCAGTTTTAGTCTATTCTTGCAGGTAAAGTTAGAAAATCATCCAAGAGCTCCTTGTGGCTACTACTTTGTTCTTTTTTGGAAAGGGAATAATATCTAGGTGGTCTAGACGAAGCTTCAGAGACGAAGAGAATTTGTTCCTAATTAGTACCTCGTTCTGCAGCTGCAACGTCCAATGAAGGGACCTTCTGGGTGACAGGGGCGGCGACATTTCGTCTTCCACTGTCGACCGAGTCTCACTAACACTAATGTTGCAGTTCGTATGCACCAAGCTGGAATGACTAGTCTGCAAGAATGAAAAAAATGAAGGATTTAGATTGAAGTGAATGTGCAGGAATTCTCAGATAGAAAACAGAAACATCTACTCTTCGGAAAAGCTAGTAGAAGTATTGGACACATAAGTGCCGGTTCTTTAAGCCCGCAAGATAGTCAAACAGATATAAGGTTCCACAAATCACTTGCATACCAGTTGCAGCTTGTCTATGGATATGACGTCTGATCCGCGTGACCCTAGTATTTGAGACCCCGTATGTAGGACGTTTTCTTGGGAGCTTGTCATAGCAGCTGGTTGGAGTTGATAAAGTTTCTGATCTGTTGCTGGATTAATTGGGCTACTAGCTTCCTCATCCTTCCAGCTGCTTAATCTTGAGTCGCGCTGCACTGCGCCTTTGATCATCGAGAGATAGTCCGAGGCACTTGTCTCCATCATCTCCTCTTCCTCACTCTCTTCTTCAGAAGGCTTCACAGAAAGATCTATGTACGCAACTCTGTCCTCGCGGCCACTGCTACTAGTACTCTTGGTAGGCGCTTGCGAGGTATCCATATTGTTGTCCCACTCGCCTGCAGTCGCTGCATCCATTAATTGAGGACCATCGGCGACGGTGGCAGCAGCTGCTGGTCGTCCCATAAAACGAAACTCGCTGTCGATCTTACTCGACCTGTAACTGCGCAACGGATCAGGAAGACTGCTGCCTTGACAGGAACTTCGTCTCTCGGATCTGTAGATCTGCAAGTACAGGATTGATCAAAGGTAATATCTCATCAGCTGTTGAACACTCGTGTGGTTGCCAATACCAACTACTTACACCACTCTGCAAACTACAGATCGTGTTAACTAGTAGGACAAGATCACAATAAAGAGATTTGATCACATGGTGTTGCTCTAGACCATCATCAGCAAGTTTTTGTACGCTTTCTTTTCCATACAGCGTGCTATATTTCATTTACACAATCGAAGGCTGTGCAGCAGCAGCAAGAGGACGTCGTGCACGCTAGCTAGCTAACAGAAGGCGGCCTGCAGGCAGGCAGGTCGCTCTGGTGGTCAACTAGTTTGAATCAATTGTTCTTCGCCCTAGTGCTGCAAGCCTAAACAGTCTCTAGACGAGTCCAAACCTTGAAACCAGTACTAGACTTTCCTTGAACTCCCCAGTAATAGTAAGAATTCCGTGATTGATCGAGAAAACAGTTCTGATCAAAGTAGCCGTCATATGTGGATGAAGAAACCAACCCTTGTTGATGAGTTTTAGATCTAGTGCAGAATTTGCTGAAGATGGAAAGAGGAGTAGAAGGTTCAATTTAAGATGAGAAGAAGATACAGCAGCTTTCCACGAGCAAAACTTCTTTGACTACTTCTGACAGGATTTCAGGCATGATGCTGCTGAAGTCAATCTCTGGAAGTTGCTGGTCTGTCACCACTATGACGCCAGCAGCTCCCTGAATCCTGGTACACAAGGAGAATTCAGCTTGAGAATCTGCCCGGGCCCTGAAGACCCGGGCAACAGTTGCAGCTGATACTTTTCCAGAAATGGATTGGTGGTAAGACCAGTGCTGAATCACTGGACTCATCTACAACAGAAGACCCATCCAGTCGGCAAAAAGGGAACGGAAAGAAAATATACAACACTCTGTTCAGGTTTCTTCATCATGAAAAAGAAATTAATTCAGTTGTAAAAAATTATATAAACTTATATACATATATGTATGCACACATACACACACACACAAGGTTATAGTTTTGCAGATCCCACACTTTGATGATGAATTTTTAATATATAATTTGATAAGATTCTGGCATAATCATTAAGAAATAAGTAGGGTGTATTTTTTGCTTGTTAACTACAAAATAATTTCTCAAGATTCCTGAATTTTTTTCTCAAAATTATTTAATGCTGAACCTGCTAGATTACCATAATGTTCTGGCTGTTTCTTCAGCTTCTTCCTATTGTGAAAATATGAGTGGTCAACACAGGGACTCCCAGTAGTATTAGTGTGCTCAATGCATAGGGTTAACAAGCCTATTGTTGCTGTTTTGAGATTCTTATTTATTTGGGACAATTTGTAGTGTTTTGGGGGAGGGGGCACTGAAGGGGGTGTGATTGTGTTTCTTTGTGGGAACAGCATATCGTATGCTGTGTTTAGGAAATGTTTAATTTGAATGCAGTGGCTGTCTTGATTTAGTCCTAGTAGGGATATTGTATATCATGTTATAATCAATAGGACTTGATATTTGGCAGTTTATAGGGTGGTTCTCAAAGAATGTAACTGTGAGTCTCAAAAAAATCAAATAACTGGTTGTAATATGTCACCAAGGTTTTGAAAGAATCTGAGAACCAGTTCTGATATATAATCACATTTCTTTTTTTAAAAAAGAAACAGTCAAATAACCTTCTATGAACCTATGGGTTCTTGCTGATTATTTCATGAAAACTGTTTGTTTTTTTATGCTTTTTGAAAACCCTGGAAGCAGAGGCTCTTTGATTATGAAAATTTTCAAAAAACTGGAGTTCCTTGAATTCCTTCTTTTAATTCACCACCCAACACTGGTGCATACGATTAAGTAGATTCTGTCCTAGTTAGACAAATATTTGTTGGATTGCACATAAGTTAAAGTCGAATCAATGTTGTCACCACTCCGTCACGTTTTGAAAAGGGTTGCTGGCATGGCATTCATTTACTAGCTTGCAGGTTGACAGGTATTCCCCCTAGCCTGGCTATTTTTATGACGGCTTAAAAATAATGATTTTAGAACCTAAAAATCGCTAAAGATATAGTAGAAACCTTTGACCTTGGGTGAACCCACACCGCCTTTGGTGGACCGGCACCTGCAATGGTACCATGGTAAAAACCAACTATGTTGGGTTTTGATTTTTGGCCAGTTCTGGTTTCTGTTCTTGGGCTGATTATCAGGTATCCAAACCTTAGATTCTAAGTTTTAACAATAAGAATTAGAACTGAAATCAGATCGTCTGGACTCAAGATCTAAATTGATCTTCACCACAAACCAGAGCTGAAATCGAAACCAGATTCCAATTCTTCATTTCAACAAAATTAACTGTATCTGCTTTTTGTTTGAAATAACAATTTCCAACTGGGGTTAGACATGTTAGTTTGAGAATTCAATTTAGCTTGAGAATCCAAATTGAACGTTTCTTATTAAATGTATGCACTTAGGGGCCTCACTCAAGAACTGGAAGGCAATGTAAGTACTCGCTCAAGGTAGCCGTACTTCACTATCAATAAGTTGAGAAGCCACGGAGTCAACACATAAAGGATGACGATTGGACTCCGAAATTATGGAGATAAAAATTGACTTCAGGAGACCTGAGAAAGAAATAATAGACAATGTCAAAGAGGTGTGGGTTTGATACAGATGTAGTCAATTCTAAAAGTTGTGTGGCCAGAGTAGTGCTGGGCCCTGGCCACTCTCAATTTCAACTTCCACCAAATGTGTACCTTGTTCCCCATCTCACTCATAATCTATTTCTCCTCTGTACCTTAGTGCGCCCTGCCTCAACTATTCATACACGGACTCGCGCATCAGAGTCCCTTCTCTTTTCTTTTTTAGTTAGTAAGAGCATCTCCATAGGTGCTCAGTATGTCACTCCTGATAATAAAATTAAATGTCTAAGTTTAGCTTTTTGTTTTGCCAACCCCACCAATAAAACTGTAACTGAAAGTGCATATGTGTGGGGGACTACTAATAGCAAACCACCTAGACCAATCATTATAATCGACCAATCAGAAATACTGAGCTGTAGTTAGGTCCAATTTATTTCACTCTTTTTTGGAGGTGCACAACTGTGTTGCACCTTTCACCAGCCACGGCAAGCTGCACAAATTTGGTGGAGAAAAACCAATTTCCTGATCTAAACCGGCACATTTTGACATTTTTGTAATAAATTTTACTGTCTGGAGTCACACACTGCGCACCTCCACCGCCGCATTGTACCCTGCACTGGAAATCTTAGATGAAGTTCATCAGTCAAATCCAGTGAATCACTGGAACAGTGCTGGGACCCTGAAATTGTGCAGAGGTTTCAGAGCCCTGCAGGAGCCCTGGAAAAGTTTAATATACACAATCAAATCGAAAGTCGTACTCCCTATTTCTGATTGATTAGATAGTTGGATTAGTCTACGTAAGTTGCTATTAGTAGTCCCCAACAACTTGCAGTCCCCGTTTCAGTTTGATGGGTGGGGGTGAAAAAAAAGTTAGTAACTAAAACTTGGATGTGCGAAATATTTTTTGCAGGGTGACGTACTGAGCCTTGGTGGAGATGCTCTAACTGTGTTATAGGCCATGAGACACTTGACTCAGGTGGTTTTTTTTTTCAATTTTGTGAGGTTGTTGAACTGGCGATTCTAGCCAGATTTGGCTACAAGACAGAGATAAAGTAGAATTTTTTAAATACAAAAACCTATTGTATAAATGTGGCAATTTAAAATGGTTTTCCTCAGAATATGGCGAATTTGGTGCAAATTCTTTTCAACAGATCCTTTGTAAAAGTCGCAGCCCTTTTTTTCCCTGTCCCCAAGTGCCAAAATTTCGCCACAAAAGGAAACGCTGGGATTCATGAGTCTACAGCAAGCTGAAAAACTAAGGCTTTAGCACACATCTCATAATAATCTTAAAATGAATTGTAGCCTTCATTTTTCCTCTTTCCTTTACATTTTTTTAATTGCAATAAAGTTGCATTAATTCCAAATGAATTTTCTTTTCATTGAAAGAAAAAAAAAAAACACAACAAAGTCATCAGCAGTCATTTTTTTCCAGTCTGACTAGTAATTAATGTGACAATACACCTTAGACCTCAATTGCCATAGGTGGCTAAACTTTTTGCATGAGGTGGAGCCAACTTGACAACTTTTTAAAACTAAGTGGCTATGATGACGAGTCAATAATTTCAAATGTGCATAGAGTGGCTACAACCAAAATAATCATGGTTGAAAGCAATGGCAGCATCTGGGTTTGTAAGTCACATTTGACGACATGCAGGTTTTCAAGGGGTTGTATTTGGCGAAATGTGGGTTGGCAAGGGGATATTTCTGGCTACATGGCTAATTATGTCTATCAAGAAAGAATTAATGCATTCAATTATTTAGATCTTAATACAATTCTAAATTTTTTTACAACATTAAAATGAAATTCAAAACCATGGACAAAAAATAATTAAATTAATATTACTTAAACCTTAATCACCTTGAAGGAAATTTGAGCTCCAACCCTAGAAGGGTGATACCCATTGTAGCTCAAGGCCTAACCTACACCCAAACCAATTAAAATACATGCACAAAAAAATTTGTTAGAAAAACTAACTCTAGGTTTCAATTGAGGATGCAAATAAAAGTAAAGGTTATATTTCAAGTTAAACACTAGAATGTTCAAATTGAATAACATCACTACATCGAAAATAACATTTTATGATTGGTCTTTTTCTATTAGAATAATCACTTATGTTTTGTAGCCAATTTGGACCCATCTCTTATGCCATTTTTAGTTGTTAATGGCATTTTGTAATCATATAAGACTAATCATAAAATGTCATATTTGGCATAATGCACCTTCACAAAAACATGCATAAACATTAAAAAACAAAGTTTAAGATACATAACAACCCTAAAGGTCAAGAGTTGACTTGAAGCCACTACCACCTTTTTATTATGTACCTTACCATTCGCTTCTTCCATGTAGGACCCATCTTACAAAATTCATGCCAAGTTAAACACTCCTCAATGCATACCAAGATTGAAAATGGGGATATTGAAAAGAAGAAAAAAGAAACTCAAGAAATATTATCAAACCTAAAGCCACATCAAAATTGTGGCATACTCCAAATTTGCCACTAAAACATTTGTTGTAAAAAGAAATTTACAAGCTTGGTGTCATGCTTTAGTTATGCATTTTCACAATAACAAATTATGCCTTGCCATTGGCCTACTTATAAAACAATTTTTGCAATGTAAAGAAATGTTAACTATAAAATTTGATGCATAGATCCAAGTGTGTGTTTCAAGTGTGTGTTTAAGTGGTTTTGCAACTTGTTCTTCATAAATTGACAATGTTGAAAATTTGTTCATTTTTGATGGAGACAAGCATTTGGACAACAACAATTTCAACCAACTTAATAAATTCAAAGCTTAATGATTGAGTTCAATTCATTATTTTCATGGATAACTGCCTCATAATTGTGAACCATGGTCATCTTGAAAAGTTTATTTGCAAGTTTGCAAGTCCAGATTGTGTATTAATAACAAGACATGCACAATCTTGCCAAAATCACTAACTTTGCGAGGGGTACAAAAAATCTATTTCACATAGTTATGACATTCTTGGTGCGCGAATGTTATGGAAGCCCAAAAATCTCCATAAAGTTCGTTAAAATTCGTCAAAATTCATGCCAAAGAATGTTATGACAAGGTGCTAAATGAAAAATTTTAAAGAATTTTAATGTGCGAAATGAAAAATGTCATTACTAGGCTATTTCAACACTTAAATGAGTGTGAAAGGTGTCCATTGCTTCAATAGAATTCTAGCCTAGAATTGGGGATAAACAACACCAAGGGTATTCATAACTTGATGTTCCAAAAAAATGTTGTTTTAGCTTAAAGATAAGGCTTCAAGCTACCACTTCACATTCACTTTTCACCTTGGCCATAGCCTCTTTGAAACAATCCTTGGTAATAGGTAGAAACCTCTAGGACCATCAACATAAGACTAGTAGATAGGGTATTTACTTCTAGCAAATGAAAACACAAGATATTCAACATCTTCCATTTTAGGGTTGAATATCTTGGAAGATGCCATTTTAGTCAAAAAAATCAATTCATCGAAAGGGTTTGATTGGTTAGAGACTTAATAAAATTAAAATCATTGAAAGATGGGTTTCAAACTTGGCATAGGGATCACAATAAGGCCTATACAACTCCTATTGAACTAGTTCCACAACATCTACAAAGTTGCAAACAAAAACATCTTTGTCTTGTGCAATTTTGATCAATTTATGCATTGTTTCAAGCAAAGAAAGGATTCAAAGGAACCAAAGAATGTACTCAATGTCACAAAATGCACTCAAGTTTTTCAAAGCAACCTCATTTTTTGCATTGTTATTGTGCATCTTCACAATCAATGGGCAATATTACCCTATGTACACTCACTTTGCCAAAAATAGCATGGAAATGCACTTTGTCTTTGCATTTTGAAAATGTTTATTTTCTTCCAAGTTCATTAGATCAATAAGCTTCTAAAATTCCATAAACTTCTTGGGGAACTTGTGTGCAAAAAAAACATACATATTTTGCAAAATGCCCTTCAACTGATGCATTAAATCTAGGTTTAATAAGGTGACCACTAGAAAATGAATCTTTTGGGCATAGAACATCTATAAAATCAACATTAGGAGTTACAATGGTCTTTGTCCATTATGGTACCCCATGCATCTTTGACCATATGAAGAAACCTAATTTTCCTTTATAAGGAAGCATTGCCATGGCCTTGCACTCAACTCCATGAATGAAATTTGAGTTCATTGATTCCTACGAAGGTTGGGACAAGCTAGGGGATGCTAGAGCACTAGGTCACATGTATTGATTCTCACCTTTCTAAAAGGTACTTTGTTTCATGATTTTTGGGTACACAATGTTGAGCACAATTATAAACAACCCCTCTTGATGTGATGCTTACACCTAGTGGCTATCTCTACTCACATTCCGTGTGACTTGTTCTTCTCAAAAGGTTTAATGTGAGATCAAGTTTTCAAGGTTACAAAACACCCAACGCTTAGTTTCTAGATGGCTTGGTCACTATCCATAAGAAACTTATGACATGCAAGACAAAATTTGATTCTTAATATGTACAAACTTAGAAGATTACATATTGGAATCAAGTAAAGTGTAGAAAAAGAATTGTGCAACTACATGGCCATGTTCTAGCCCTTGGGTTACACCTATTAAGGAGGGTCTTTTTCATAATTGAGCCCTTGAAAAATGATTTTGCATTTTGCATCCCATTTAGCAAAATCAACCATCCCTTCAAAGCTAAAATCCAATCTTCCCACTCCTACCTCAATGGACCTCCACCTTTTCACTAAAAATGCAAAAAACCCACAACATTAAAATATCTCAAGATTGAAGTTCCATGTTTAATTTTTTAGAGGTACAACCCCACAATGCCCAATGAAACATTTACCCAAAAAAACCGTTGGTCTATCTTCAAAAGCTTTATTCTACATAAACAATTGTGATATAAAAACAAAAAAGACAACCATTCTTTTTTGTAGTCCTCAATGCTAACACAAAAAATAAAAGCAGAAGTTTTGTGAATTTGCCTTTGTAAGTTTTGGAACCTTTCAGATTGTCCGCAATAACAATGTAAGTAAGGTAGCACTATTAATGTCTCTAATGTTTGAAGACAACTAATGATCCAACCTAGCTTGCAAATGTGCACACACATAAGTAACATATCAACCTTAGACCATCCCTAGTGATTACACCTTATGGAACATACTCATTTCTTTTCCTTTCAATATTTTCTCCATAGTCATCTAAATGTTATATCAAATTACAAGCACCCATCAACAATGTGGTTGGGTCGACACCCATGTCACTGCTTTAATGACTCCCCTTCTCACACACTGTGACTTTTTTAAGACATTGATGCCCAAGTTGAAGATTATCAATGAAATTCCAAAAAAAACTTTACAACCCTTTGGAAGGTAACCATTTTGTTAATTTCAACAAAATTAAGAAAACAAGACTGAATATAATCATAACCTTTTTAAATGTCATTCACAAAATAATTAAACCATCACCTTTGTAATTGTTGGCTATGATGGGCTACCATGATTTCCCACTAACTTCATGTGTTCCCAACATTGGGTTATATATACATACATAATAATTTGGCAAAAAAAAGGGCAAATTGTTGAACAGATATTAGCCTCCTGAGTTGTAGCTACATAATATATACAAGAAATATCTTACATCATCTTCAATCCTACTAAGACACATACACATACATTAAAATAAATCACTGGCAATTAGCTCAAATTGATGATCTTTATATGGTGAACACAATCCTTAACATTATGATCAGAATAACAGTAGTCACTAAGGTCAAACATCATGATGCTTGAACTTAGTGACTATTGCCATTCTAGGAGACCACGAATAGCTTTCACGATGCTCCATAGCAAACCCAAGATATATAGGTGTTCATATATACTTTGATAAATCAACTAGAATGGATGCCCTTTGGAAAATTATCATATGTGCCCTAAAAGCCACCCCTAGTAAGGCATTCCATAACTTTTGGACATTTACATTGATTTTTTCCATGCCTTATACAAAAGTCACATTAAGAAACACCCAAACATAATGTAGGATGTTCAAGATAGCCTTCACTATTGTGAATCAAATGGTTCCAACCATATTTCTTTTGAACCTTCTTCAAATTTTCATAAAAATTGAACAAGACCATGACATTTGGTGCATTCCTTTGTTCCTCATTTTCTCAGGTATGTGATCTTTTAAAATGCAAAGTTAAAAACAAAATGTGTAAGCTACCACTAAGATTTAAACCATAGTAGTGACATACTCTCAATTTGATTCAAACATACGCGTATTTTACGTATTTTTGGGCTTTTTTTAAAATACTTGAAAATACTTCTTTTTGAGCACCTTTGAAAAATACTCGTATTTCGTATGTCACTACTATGATTTAAACAAAAAATTTAGTGGCAAAAGCTTATGCAAGAACGAAGTGTGTATATGAAATTGTCTTACTTGTTTTATCATCCTTACAATGCATTTTGATCTACTTAAATCAAGTTAGACCTCCTTTAGTGCTCCCTTTGCTCTTGAATTTATGCATGAAAATGAAACTAATAGCAAGCCAACCACTCTTGTTGAGAAACTTGGTAGATAATGTTGGATTAATCACCTTTATCAATCAAGTGATCAAGCTAACAATGATAAAACTTAAGTTAGGTTCAGGTGCTATGAAGAGGAAGCCCTAAAACATGAAGATGAATAGTAGATTGTAGGATTATATTTGGTTTGTATAACACTCTTGTGCTTTTTGTATTTAGTTGAGTATGAGGGTGACAACTCAAATGTGGGAGCCTAGGAATATTCATTGGTTGATGAGGACCATCTAGTATTTTTTAACAAAGATATACTCTTTGCTTCAAATTTGGTTCATTTTATTATGAAGGGTGTAGATTTGTATATATGCTTGTTGCTGAAGGTGTATGCTTTGACTTCATGTTTTTTCTTCAATCCATTTATTATTTTCTTCAAACCTTATAGTTCCTTTGTTTTGTTGGTTATCATTTTGAATTTCTAGTTCATGTGTTCATGAATTAATTTGACATCATGGAAAAATTCTCTTGTAATATTGAGAACATACTATTGGATGATGATGGTTTCTTCTATTGGATGAGATTTTTGTAGAAGAAAAAAGACCTAATAGTCGGTTGAGATTTTACAAAAGCAAGCTACGAAAAACATCAACACCCACTTCGTCCACTTATTGTGCAAAAATCTTGAACTACATACAAATTGGGAGGATGAGGTCTATTTTCTTGTTGGCTCCAAGAAACAAAAAACCCCCACTATCTATAAAAAAAAGTGCCCCCTTCCCACCTTGTTTTCTTTGAAGCAAATTTTACCAAAATACAAGAACATGCCTATAGTATTGATGTTTGATTTTTTAACCCTAATGCCTGAGAAAGAATTGTCTCTTACATTGGTCTAGTGTAGAGTGCCGGATTGTTTTTGGCGGGAAGCAAAACAATGGATGCTTCTTATATATACCACATAGGATGGGATGCCAAGGTGTGGATTTGCATTCTAATTTTCGATTGTGAGTGGGAAAGGAAGGAATTGACCATGGAGTAATTTGGTAAAATTAAGGAGGGACTGATGCACAACATTATGGATGAGGCAAGGAGTTAATGCTCATCTTGTTGCAATGGGTGGCTGAGTAACTACTACCAATGTTTGACCTGGACATAAATCTAATGATGCCTCCAAGTTGTGGTGACTTTGCTTCATTGGCATTATGTAACCAAGAGTTACACAATGTTGGTCATCAAGGTTCTTTTATCAAATTGTATAAACAAGGTTGTAACGAAAAATATGATGAATGGAAGGAGAAGTGATTGGAAAGGCAACTTGCCATGAGATGAACCATGAAAATTTCGAACGTTCCTCAAACTCTACATGAAATGGTTGCCCAAATGATAATTATAGCTTCAGCCTTGTACGCATTCCATGAAGATCCTCTACTATAGTTAATCATTGCTTGGGCTCACAATCAAGAGTCTCTGAATGAAAATAATTTCTGAAATTAATTGTTAAGAAACTTATAGCATTGGGAATGTTTAAGCTTAAAGAGCTTCTAACATTTATGTTGGCATGACACACCTATGTCACTGATGCAGACCACTTAGCTATCAAAATTACTTGGAGGTGTAATTTAATTTTAACCTTTTTAATATTGTTGAAATATATAATATCTATGCAATAAGGCATTTGTTACATATCTTTACAACTCAACATTTTGACTACAAAACCAAGTTATTTAGAAAAATGCATTTTTCCATATTAGCATAGTAAGTAGACTAATTTAAGCTTTTTTTTTGGTGATTTTTTTTTATGAAAAATATTAATTTTCTTAGCATCAAGAAAATGAAACGATTTCTATTATAAAAGTGCCACATTTTTGTACATTATTCAAACAAGTAGCCAAGATATTGAAAGAATTTTTCAAACATCTACCTTCATATTTGGTCTGTAACCAAAAATGGTTAAATCTTCATATCTAGATGATTGCCAAAGTGGGAACATCAAAAAATTGAAAAACAAATAATGGACCAATTTGACAATAAATATATAATTTCCAAAAATTTGGGAATTATCCTAAAATTTTATTTTTACAAAAAAAAAGTAGAAAAGTAGGTAGGTAAATTAGGGAAGTAGGTAATTAGGTGTAAGCAGATGAATATTTATATTTTATTTTGGGTTAAGTCGTTTTCATTGGCTCATCCCATATGTCCATGTTTGTAAATATGAAAATGTAAAGATAAAACACCTTGTTTATATATTTTTCAAGATAAGAATGAAAGCCAAAACATATAGGATAAACTTTTTAATTGCAAGTCATTTGTGACTAAAATTTTGAAAAATATATAATTAAGTAAATAAGTGATAGCTAACTATTTAATTAATTAGTTAACTAATTAAATAATAAAATTAATAATTATTTAATGAATAAAATATTTAAAAATAAATTAATAGGCTTTTTAAATAATTAATTAATAATTAAAATAGAAATTAATTAATTCCCTTTACAAACTATCCAACTAACTAATTATTTATAATAATAATCATCAATATAAAAAAATTAATAAGTACATTAATCATTTGAAAAGAATTTAATAATAATATATTAAGATATTGAACTTTTAATAATTATTTTTCCTATCATTCTAATATCATCATCATCATCATCATCATCATTATGTAATAGCGTATTACCATTTTTTAAAGTTAGTGAAAGATAATATTGAAATTTATTTATTTATTACATGTAAGCAATATAAACATATAATATAATATTAATATTAATATAAATAAGTGACATTTGTAATAAATTTAAGAAGTATAATAAAATGGTTTGGTTAGACTTGTAATATGGGCACAATATATTTAATAAATATTTTACATACAATTTTAATATACTCAAGATATACATTAATTATTGTAACCATAATATTGAGGCCATTTATGTTAATAATATTATTCAAATACACATGTAATATGGTTGTTCAAATATATTCAAAACATACATTTATAAATCTTAATACATCCAATTATATTCCTTAAAATTCATAAAATACTCCTTTATATATTTATAGCGTTGCAACTAATGGGACATAAATTGTTATTCTTGGATGAAAACCAAACTAAATGTTGGTCACATGGAAGGATGAACACCAAAATAGTCACAAACTAGTTGCAGTGTAGTCGCAAATATGACCAACACAAGAAATAGTTGCAAAAATGTCCAAATGTAGTTACAAACAACTAATAAATTTAAAAAATAGAGTGGTAACATTTTGGCCAATTTTAAATAGTGTATGTGGATGGCCTTGCTTGGTATTACTAGAACTTTTCGTAATATGAAGAACAATTTACAAAAGAATCTTTTGAATTGAATCTAGGATATGCAATGGCCTATCTGCTACTATCAAACATCTATTGTTGTTGTGTTAATAACTGGGATTTCAATGGAGATGTTAAACAACATAAAAAATACTAAAGGGGTGTGAAAATATATTATGGTTGGACATGGATTGAATGGAATGATGAGGTGCATACATTTGTATTGGATGATCAAAACCATCTTGAAACAAAGAAAAAATGTGGACAATAATGTGATTTTGGGTAGATGAATGATGTTATTACAAACACAACATTTGTCCAACATAGTGTACATGAAGAAGACCAACTATCACATCAGTGTCACCATAATAACAAATTGACCATTACATTTGGATTCATCAAGACAACTTGTGGTCATGTTCCCCTCTAGAGACTCAAGGATATGAAGTTTCAATTGTGGTGACTACCACACTGTCACCAAGTTCCTTGAGAAAATTTTAATGGGAGTGTAATCATAGTATGATGATTCTAATTAATACCATCAGTTCATGCATGGTGTTTATTCATGTGAAAGTAATGGTGATGCTAGCCATCCTTATTATCAATAGGTAATATTCTTCTTCCTATACTTTTTCAAACTTCAAACCCTTCAAATCTAAGTTGCTTCATGTATTTTTAAATATGCATTGAACCATTATTTCATCAAAATGAATTTAGCTATGACATGTCCATATATTACATGTAATGGTTGATAAGAATTAGATTAATAGAAAGTAAACACAAGAAATTTTTCCAATTTGGTATGAATGCATGAATGTCATTCTTGTTTAGATTCATCCTAACATTTCATTTTTTTGATTTTTTAACATTCTTGGGTTGCCTCCCTTTTCACGTTGATGTTTTGATGTTATGTCTTCATATTTATAATTCAATACAATACTTGTTATCAATTTGTCTCTAAAGTTTGTTCCAATTGATTTCAATCTTAATTCTAGAAAACTAATTGTCACATATTAAATATCTATAAACTGAGTAAAGGGGTCATACCTTGATTCTATTGAGATCAACTAAAACTCAAGTACGTATGGAAAAGTTCTCAATACCGATGAAGATATTTAGGATTTGCATGGAGGTTGGTTTGTAAAGCTTTTTTCAATTTGGAGTCTAGGTTGTCATTAATATGTTTGTGGTTCTTTGATAGCTAAATAGGAATGTGCATTGCATCAAAGTTTGTGTGATAAATTTGAGGTATTTGCAAAATTCATGCCTCTTTAGCTTGTTTAAAAGGAATCTTTTTCAAAAAGAAAACAAGGTGTGAGAAAAAGATCAATGAATATTACAACGTTTTTGGAGTTGTAGCCAATGATTGTTGCCATGCAAACGCTCTCCACTAATTAATGCAAGTGGACAAAATGCTTTAAGTGCTACAATATTGAATATGTTCCACAATTAAATAATCTTCACAGTGTAGGATCATATTGCTCTCATTTGTTCACATTTCCTTGGTTTTGCGCAAGTAAGATCTTTAGAGATAGCCAAAAGGGTAGGGGAAGAGGACTTTAAATAGAATCTTCAAAGCTCATTAACATATGTCCTTTCTAATAGGTTGTAGCCATGGTGGGAAACAATGTTACCAAGGCTTAGCTTTAGAAGCTCACATATGTAATGTAAATGTTCATTACTTTGGAATTTGAGAAAGGTACTTGTCTTAAGGTTCACAATTTTGACTCTTACTTGTTGATTGTCATATAAATGCTAAATGGTAGTTAAGGCAGAACTCCATTTAATTGATCTTGCAAAGGTTATTTATGTACAAGGTACTATTATTTGGTCATACGAATGTTTTATGTTTGTATTAGGCTTGGGAGAAACTAAAGGTGGGTCTATCAAGGTGTGATTAATGATCCTTATGGATAATTTTTGATTGATGAGAATAAGTTCTTGAAGAAGGTAATCATAAAATGGACACTATATTAACATTCTTTTACCAACCTTGTGTGGTCTTTGGCTTTAGCCTTTGCTTATCTATCCACATAAATTGTTAGTCTCTCTATCTTTCCCTTTTTGGTTTTTCTTTATTTCTATTTATTGATGATTGAGGTATTTGTTCCATTTTTTGTAGTTTCCTTTTTCAAAGGATATAAATAAGAGAAATGTTGCCCCAAGACATCTTTACTTGGAATGCATTAACATTGCATATCATTTTGAAAGTGCAGAACTTCTCAATCTATTGTTTAGAAAGTTCAGGTAGGGTATGTAACTCATCACTTTTGCCTTCTTGATAGTATAAGTGAATTCTCAATGTTATTCATACAACTTGTTTAGATCATGTTATTTTTTTCAACCATGAGCAATTGTGAATGAAACAATAAAAGTTATAAAGTAGTTATGAAATAAAAAGCAAGCTTCTTTTAGTATGGTGCATGTTGATTGCCTTATTTATGACTGCAATACTTATACTTAATGCTCCCATATTTAGAAATGCGTGTAATTTTATTTGAATTTAGTGATGATCCATATAATGTTGTTGGGGGTTTGGGGCTAATAGGCATGTGCAAGCCAATTGTGAACAATGATATTAGTGCTGCTTGGACATAATATTGTGTGGCTTCAAAATATTCAGGTAATCATGTAATCATGTTTTTCTACATCTGCTCATTTAACAAGAAATCTTGTCGAACATTTATAATTTCCAAGTGGTCTATAATTACAAGTAAATGTCTTTATAATGCTTATACGCAATTTCAAACACATAATATTAAGGAAGAATGATCTAATTGTTTTAATGAATTTGGTAGTTTAAAAAGGTCGAATATTGGATTTCCAAGATTTCACATCATAATTAACCAATTGTAAGGATAGTTGTTTTTTCATTTGCATCATGGTTGTTGGTATTTTCAGAGTTGTGGAAACCATTAAGCTTTTTGTGTGATTGTTGCAGGAGATTATTTATGGACATTTATCATTAAGGGTGCACAATGATGTGGCAAAACCTTGTCCCTTGGTCTCACTTGAATATTATAGAACATGCAATTACAAACTTCTAGTGGTTTAGTATGTGGGTTGGTCCATTCCTAAATTATTAGGTTGAAAGTGGATTAGATTAAAAAACCACATATTTGTAACTACATAACTATGTGGCCTTTAAATGTTATATTTTGAATTTATTTTAGTCTGACATTTGAATTAAGACAATGTAAAATAGATGTAGGTTAATGATATCATAAACTATAACTTTTTTTGCACTTACACAGTTAACATCTTGTGGTTCCAATAAAGGTTCATTTCAATTCAAACTGCATTGTAGTCAATTAGTCAACTCAATGTTAATGGTAAATGGTAGAAACAAGATTAAACATATTATCTTTTGTTCAACTATCTACCAATATAATTATTGAATAGTCATTATGTCGACTTGATGTTTACTGTGGATTGATTGTCATATTAGAGTGTGAGTGGACCACATGTCACCCCAATACTAGCCCAAATCCTAAATCAGATTGTTGTAACATAATTGACCTTGCAACTCAATTTCTATTACAACTTGATTAATCCCTCAACCATAGTCAATTGCCACATGTCATTTCACCATTGGCCAAATGTTTTGTTCCTCAAGGTTGCAGAATACATAGTAGTGACATACTCTCAATTCGATTCAAACATACGTGTATTTTACATATTTTTGGGCTTTTTAAAAAATACTTAAAAATACTTTATACAAAGGCCAATTTTCAAGCCTTTATATTTTTATAATGTATTTTTTAAAATACTTGAAAATACTTCTTTTTTAGCACCTTCGAAAAATACTCGTATTTCGTATGTCACTACTATGGCAAAATAGTTGACGTTCCAACAAATTATTTATTATGGGTCAACTGATGGTGCAATGTCATGAATGTCCCACATGTTAGCTCACTAATGGCCCAAATCTCCAACCAACATAGTTCAAGCATAGTTGAAATTGTAATTGAAATGTTAGTTGACATCATGTCGAGTCAACGGATGAAGTTGATTCACAAATCAAATGTAATTCACAACATCCCTCGACTAAATTGGTAGAATAATTTTCAACTAAATTGGCAAGTAGTGGCATGTAATGGCTATTGCTATGGTGTTGACACGTGACATACATTTTTTCCTGTAATTTCACTCTCAACTTGTACTTGTCAACATTATTGGTTAGAAGTTGCAAAAAACAAGTTGCATCTACATGTGTGGTTTTTGACTTGGTTTGTAATTGAACATTAGTTGAAAACATAGTTGCAAGAAGGGGGGTTTTCTACTAGTGACACTAGAAAGCAAAAGAAATGCAATCTTGTTCTAAAATCTTCAATATAAGAATTTGATAATGACATTGAAAACCCTAAATGTAAGAAAGTAAAACTTACCTACACAATGGCACATTAGAAAGTTGAAGATTGTCTAGAATTTGAGTGCATTGATAACTTACAAGTTCAACATCAAAGTGCAAGCTCCATAATGCACAAACTCCAAACTTCAAAGTCCAACGAGTTTTTGTATGAACTTAGCCGTTGACAATCCGGACTAGCAATTCTAAAATTTGAATCTCCTCATTAATCTACAATGCAAGATCTTGTACTCCATATCCCTATTCAAATATCATGTCACATAATCCATGAATCCCAAGTTGCAAGTTCTAAATCATCAACTCTCTAAATTTATTCAACTGCCAGAACAAATTCACACAATGCAAGCAATTACCTCAATACTTAAAGTAGATTGTAGTCTTTTTGTACATGGAAAATCCCTATGCACATAAAGTTCTAGCAAATTTTAATTCTACACATATCGCTTGCTATTGGCGAATTTTAGAATGACATAGATTGCGTGTTGCTGGCAATTTATTGTCAAGTGTAGAAGTAACTATGGTGAGAGCTTAAGTGTAGAAGTAACTATGGTGAAAAGCTCTACAGTGAAGCTCATGCTCCTAGCAAATTGGTGGCTAGATAAGGGAGGCAAGGTGGCGATGCAGAGGTTTAGGGTTTAACGATGGTGACAATGCGGCCACTTGGCAACAATAGGATTAGGTGATTTGGGCTGGATTGTGACCCTCATGCGATAATGAAGGTGTTGCATACCCTAATATGGAGTTGCCTTTTGCTGAGATTTTGCCCAAAAAAGAAATCGCTGGTCACTGAGACTCATGAGTCATGACCAATCTTGTACTATATGTCCCTTTTCACAATGTATTGGAGGTACTTATATTGAGTATTTTCATACAAATCTGATATTGGTATTGGATCATTTTTCACACTTTCATATCAGCCTAGTCCTGGTAATGCTTCCAATTTTTGTTTTTGCCTGGTATGAGGTAGGTACAAACCTGATATTCAGAATGGTCTAAAATTGATACAATACTGGTATTATCTCAGGTCCCTACCAATCTGGTTTAACATAAGGTCATTACTGTGTCAGGTGAATGGGATTGGTCTGTTCTTCCATAGAGTACTAATATGTACCCAGGTTGCTCTTTATATACCAGAAGGACACTGGTAATGAAGACTACACATGAAACAATAGTTAATCCAGATTCATCTTGAGAGTGATAATATCAAAGCTTGAAAAGAACATTTTTGCGTAAAATCAATCACTAGACCTTGATGTATGGATTACTATGAATGTCTTCTACAATCAACATTGTTCAGTCAATTTTGCAATGTTCATGTGCAACCAACACAAAAATAAAATGTGTTGGTTTTTTGATCCCCAACAGAATCACGCCTTGTCTGATACTATGATCAGAACCTTAACTCATTTTCTAATGCACTTTCTGTTTACTAGGGATTTTTCAAAGCATGTCATGTAGGATAGTCATGTGGCACCTTGTATTTGATGGTAGAACAATAATAGGACACAATTCATGATATTGGTTGTGTGCAGAACTAGACTCGGTTTCAATTTGTTCTTTATGCAAGCATCCAACCTAATTTTCTTTCAATTTTTGATGTGCAAAAATGGAGCTTTATTGTTAGAAAAATACATATTTCAAGTTCTCCTCAAACACAGTTTGTAAAAAAAGAAAAAGTAAACTACCCAGAAAGTCATTAACCAGAACTGGAGGCTTAGGAACTTAAAGAACCTGCTTCAAAATTACTCCAGAATCCCATCAAATAAAGATAATTAGCTGCAGCTAAAATGATGGGTTCCTTTGGAAACTACAAACTAGCAAGGATTGGCTATTCCATGTCATATTTTCCCTTTTAAATCTCTTGTACTTGGAGTGTGGCCTTTCTTTGGGTAATTGACCATAAATAGCCAGGAAAAAAACAGAACTTCTAGTTAGTTTGTTGCACTCTTCCTCCTGTGATGACCTTCAGGCAGGGGTTTTTTGGGCGAAATTTCAATCAAATGATGAATTTTTCCAGCAAAAGCTTCTAGTATTTTTTGAGTTTTTGAGTCACCAAATACAAAAATTGCCAGATTGTATCCTAAGTTGCAGCAGGTAGCTAAAATGTAGAAGGATGCTAGAACTTTTTCTTTTTTTTCACTTTCATATTTTCTTATTGCCAAATCTGGCTAAATTGTCTTATGGATGATCACAAATTCAGCTACATCACAAAATTGAAATGAAAAACCCTGCCTTCAGGCCTAAACCAGCCAAAAGGTTTCTTGTTGTTCCTACATTATCTTTCGGATTAGAAAACTGAACTAATACTTGGAAGTCTTGGTGTTCATTGTTTCACTTAACTTTTTTCAAATTAGAAGACTGAACCCTTACATGGAAATATTCAAAACCCTGCTATTTACTTCAACTACAATTTGAGAAATTTGTCAACCTTCCCAACTAAGCTAATTAATTTGCAATCTTTTTTTGTATAACATGTTTTTGTTAGAGAATTTTCTGTTGGGGTTGGAATATTGGAAAAGCCCCAATTTGCAGTCCGCCACATCGACCAATATGAAATCCACTAAAGAACTGGTTATTCTTTACACCTACAAAAATACTGGCTAGGTCACCAGGTCTTCTCCCCCTCAATTAATCCAGGAAAATCCTATTAGATTTCAATTTTGATTTATAAGCCAGTGAGTTTTTTGGTGGCGAATTTTTGTGAAAAATGTTTTTGGAAAAGATATTTTCTGTCACCAATTCCCTATATTTAAAAAAATCCCCCAAAAACGAAATTTTAATCTTAAAATCTCCAGAAATGGTCACAATTGCCTGCAAACTCAAAGGGTGCTTAAGACTTTCTACTTTCATATTCCGAATATTGTCAAATTTGGCTAAATTTACCTATGGATCAACACCAATTGAGCAACATCATATTTTTAAAAAAACAAATCACTGGTCTGACCTGACATGAAGAAAAGCATTTTTGAGACCTTCGTATTGTGAGGTCTCCCAAGATATGCAATTCGCTATTGGTGTCTTACAAATTTGTTAGCACAATTTGGCATTGGTCTCTTGAAGGTTGTAAGATTACTCTTTTCAAGAAGCAACAGAAATTATCATCTTTCTTTCTTTTTATGTAGTAGAAAGGGTTCAACCTGATCCTTTCCAGTGTTGGACTTGTATCAACTTTCTCACACCTGGCAGGTACTGGAATTGGGTACTTTTAAAAAACTTTCATACCAGTCTGGTACTGGTATTAGGTCCAACTTACATGGTTGATATATGAGGCCTTGTATTACCTCAGGTCACATATCAAATTGGTATTGGTATAAGGTTGGTATTATTTCAAGTCATACCTGATTAGTATGTTTTTCAGTATTAGTACTCGTAGCAATATTATATACCAGTTCATCCTATGTACACTCATACTTCATGCCCCTACTATTAGCCTACGACAAAAATGGCCAAGAACACAGGTTTTCTTGCAGCCCCATGAGATGAGGCAGTATGCAACCAAGGGACCCAGGTTTTTTCTTCTTGGAGGGGGGCGGGGGTTGGGGATGTTGGAGGTTTTTGTTCCCATGAAGATCTCATTGTGTTCTCATCAAGTTCCCAATGTGTTCCCCAACATGATCCCAATAGCTCCACACTTTATCCCATTTCCTTTGCCTAAGTTCTACCTATTGTAACATATATAACCAGCCCAAAGGGAGAGAATATTACTAATCTCTTGGGACAGTCCAAAGCTTGATTGATTTTTGTTGTGATAGGCCAATCAAGGACACCCATCACAAAAGAAAAAATAACTGAACTTTGATGTCCCTGCAACTAATTAATATGAGTCACAATTTGCATATACCAGTACAACAATGGTCCCTTTCTGCTTTCTCAACTGCCTCACTTTTCGTAACGACAAATGACCTTGGGTGGCATCTGAACGGCATTGGACCCCTTTGGAACTTTTCTACTATAATAAACCACCAAAGAATTTGTCTTTTCCAAATTATGTGCTTTCTAAGCAGGCTGGGAATTTCATACCTCCCTTCATTGGCCCCTTTTGTGCCTCTGCAGAAAAGGAAAGCGCTCAATGCCCACCTTTTAACTCAAAACGTGGGTGTACTGCTTTTGACAATTAGTACATGTGGGTGTGCTATGTAGCACAATGAAGGATCATGGCTTATAGAAGACCTACCCACATGCAGAGGAAAACCTCCAGTGGGTTGTCACGAGGAGGTGGTGTGAGAGCTGGCGGCTCGACTCCGGTTACACTCTATTGCATGGCCCAGCGTGCACCTGCACTCAGCAGAACAAAATCCATAACCTGTACCGCAATAGACAAGCTGTTGTAGGACAAAAATAGCTGGCTGTCAAGCTTTGCGGCCAGGCTTGGCTAACTTGAGTTAATGTGAGCAGGTTTTGTGGCTTTAGAACTATCAAAAAAACTGTCTAAAGCTTGCATGAGGTGCCTGCTATTGACCATACTCTTTATGGTGTGCATTGAGCCACATCATGTTTTTAGATGTTGCTAATGCTATAACCTACTGGAACTAATGCATGTTTAGCATCTTCAAATAGGCATGCAGCTCATAAATCGACATGTAACACAGTACAAAATTCTTGAGGTAGGATGATTTCACTCATATGTTTCCAGAAACATTGACTAGTTGTCCAGGTGAACCGGCACCTACATGGATACTGCCACCTTCTTGAGTGAGGCCTCTTAGTGGCCTTCTTTAGCCCAGGAAATGTTTTAAATATTGACTTATAGACCTTGAATCAGTCATTTGTGTTCAATTTGTACTACGGCCACAGTGATGAGCATCCTCCATAGATGCAGATGATAGTGTTGCTAATGATCACTTTTTCAGATGGTCATCAAAACAGTAGCCAGTAAATAAAACTGTGATGACACTCTCCAGAAACATAATTTTTAGGTGAGATTTGGTGAAATTTGGTGATGTTTGTATTTTTGAAAAGGGAATTTTCGTCAAAAGAATGGAGTAAGTGCTGCCACCTTTTGGCAAATGTTCACAAGAACAACTAAAATACTGCCTCTAATTAGTCTAATTTGTACAAGTCTAAGAACCAACCAAAAAGAATTTGGGGTTTCCACATGGTACCACTGTAGATGCTAGTTCACCCATGGCCATTGACTACTGAATGACTTTTTAAGACTGAAGCAGAAAATGGGTTCCACTAAACTTATATCACTGGTTTCTCCCTCTGAAATATATAACCTCTCAAAGCCTTAGGTGAACAAGAAGCTACACTCATACCACAGTAAAACAAACTTTTAGGGTCTCTTCTAGTATTTTGTCCTTTGACTAAATTATAGTAACCCAGTCCATTGTTAACATTTCTAGGATTCAACAGGGCCTCACTCAAGAAGCTGAAGGCACCAGTGTAGGTGCTGGTTTAGCCATGGCCAAGGTGCACAGCAGGCCTCCAGTACTGGTACCATGGTGAAAACCACAAATTTCATCAACAAGCCACTAAGGGGCCAACTGTTGGTGGGAAGCCTAGTATGGATGATATTGTGCAAATGTGTTTCAATTGTGTAGTTAAAGAAAACTAACCAAACTTTTTTTTTTGGAACTTAGAATATTCCAATGTCAAGTGGAAGTGAAACCTAACACAAGAACTCCAACCCTAAAACTTGCACTATCACCAAAGCGTCTTCAGGAACAATCCAACTCAACTGGGTGGTTTTTTTGGACGGTCTTCTTTAGGTCCTCTCCTCAACCCGATATCCCAAATATGTCAAGACCTTTCAAAAATCCAAAAACAAAAGAAAGCCTTTTGGTGTGGGTGAAAGCATGCTAAAGTATACCAAAAAAGTAGTCCTCCGCAATAAAAAAAACATAAATTTGTGACAAGTAACTTAGAAAATAGGTGATGTTTTAGGAGATTGTCCTTTTGAATTACATGAAAACATCAAATGTGATATGTTGAAAATTTTGAAATTTTCAAAAGTTGTATGAACCTTTTTAAGAACCTACTTTCAATTTACTTTGCAAAATTTGCAAGTCTGTCCTACTATGACAAAATAGATTCAAAATAAGTCAAAAAAATATAATTTGAACATTTCATTCATATGCTGCATTTTGAAAAGGTTTCGAGTATGATTTAATGAATCAAGCACATGCAATGCATTTTAATATCATATCAAAAAACATGTTTTGGATGTCAAATCTGAATTTATAAAAAAATTTATTTTTGAGGGACTTCACATTATTATAATTCAAAAATTCAAGTTTCAAAAAATGTGTATCAAGGTGCATAATGGCTAAAACATTAGTAACACATTATTTGAATTGTTTGATTTGAAAAATGTGCAATATCAGCTAGAGTAATAAAATTTCAATAAATAAATAAATTAATGAAAATAATAATATATGTTAAGAATGATCATATATGATTTATTTAATATGATAGGTACACACCAAAATTTATGACATGACAAAAAAGTCTAAAGTGCAAAAGATTTCAAATTTACTTTTACTTGTTGGTAGAGATCACCAATTGGTAAACTTTATCATGTTTCACCTGTGCATTATAGCTGGATGGTAGATGTGAGGATGGAGACTTTTTTTTGGTTGCAATGCTTAAAAAATGTATTAATATTTCTAATTGTACTCAATTTTTAAAAAATAGTTGAAATTGATTGAACTAAATTACCACATGCTGTAGGTAATTCCTGAACCATAACACCTCATGAAAGTACTTATAAGTTGAAGCATAATTTGCAATGTCAACTTGAAATACTATCCAATCCAAATGAAGATCAACAATGAAGCAGATTGCATCAAAATTGTATTGTGCATTCACATTTGTCACTAGGTTTGACACCAAATAATCAGGAGAGAAAACAAAAATTTCTAATGAATATTGAAATAGAAGACGTATTGAAATTGGAATGGTAAATTTATAACTTAACAGCTTTAATTATGGGTCCCCCTTATATTACGCTACTTTTCACATTTCATCAATTAATTTTGCCCTCTTCTTTTGGCAATGATCAATCTGTAACTAGTTGGGATGCAAAGGTAAACTGGTGTTAATCTTGCTCCAGATCATTAAAATGGGTTGATGTCCTAGAAGAAAGACAAATATATATATATACATCATCCTCAAAGCTAGGCTTGCTAGATTTTATACTTCCCTTGTCTCCTTGTGCTTGGGCTTGCTGCATCTGCACTGCTTTTCTCCACAGTTCCTGTACAATTTATTTATAACATTTTCGAGTTGAATCGAAGTTAAAAGGAACGGCTCCACCAGCTGACGTGCACGCCCATGAATTCATGAAGATCTTTTGCATATTTCTGGCCCATAATTTCTGCGAAGAGCGGGAAGCGAGATTCCAATTGAGATTTCATTTGTGTATGCAAAAGATACTGAGTATTCAATATCTAGTATCAAACTAGAGAAGTACTGATGATCATGTCAATAGCTTGGACGTTAGTACGGGATCTTTTACCGCATTCTAGCAGTGTTCTGGATGCTGTGGATTAAAAGAATTGCACAGCTACAATATGGCACTAGCGACGATCACTAGCAGATGTGATGCAGCAGATTGCAATTAAATATGCAGCCAGTCAGCTACGTGGAGGATGTAAGAGTAGGAAATTATATGAGTTCTACTGTGTTGGTAACTGCTGGAGTAGCCTAATTGCATATTGCTTTAAGCAGATCGTAGCCATGGCGTAGATTCGCGGGATCTGCAATTAAAACGATCGTAGCCAGATCTACAGATTATGTATCACAGCACCTTTCCATATTGTTTTTTCAAGTAGCTGTGCTCACAGTCATCTCACAGCTCTACCGGTCAAGCATTGACCGAGTACAGGAGCTGCGAGTCAAATAATGACTCATTTCTGACTGGATTAATTACATATTTTCACGACAGTGGCAGCTCTCGGATGGGAAATACTATCAAGAAACAAGGCCCTACGTCAGTGGCTTTCCATTAGCTGCTGTGATCACAGCTGTTTGTAATTGTGATCACTGCAGCCTAATGGAACCAGACCCTTAGACATCATGCACAGCGTGATAGAGCCTTCTATGAACAAGTCAAAATCAGCTACGGTAAGCTGGGTCAAGGGAGGAGCTATTCCAACCCCCAGAGACGCATCATACGGGAGATTGGTCAAGATGGATTTCACCAGAATTCGACCATGAGTCGAATTATTAACTAGATCGCTAACTGGAGACCAAAGCGATTTCAAAGCTTCTAGTCTTTGACAGGATCTAGGTTAAAAGAACTCCACAGCGCCTAGTCTCCAAGCTGTTTCTTAATACTTGTGCAATTTCCAGCTTCTGATCTGACGACAAGGAACAATAAACACGGCCACACACAATCAAGCCACGTCCATAAACGTCATCGTCAAAATTCTTCTTGTTAACTTTTAAAGGACTGGTCACTCGTGCGTAGTTCTTCTAGAACTTAGGCTCAGCTGGCGCTAATGAACTAGATATTTGGCGTTAATGAAGGTCACAGGGAACACGCTAAATTTATATAGTGTACCATTTGAGATGCGAGACGTTAAACACCCTCATGGAGCTCTGTCCCGCGCACGGTCCCAGCAATTGTGCGACGCCTGCGCGGTTCTACGCAGGTTTGGACTGATGTTCTTTGAAAGAAGAAAGCAAATAAAAAAGAAAAGAAAACCCTCCTGCAGATTTCGCTAATGTTCTTTGAAAGGAGAAACCAAATAAAAAGGAAAAGAAAACCCTGCTGCAGTAGATGCCGGAATGTAGGCTTGTGGTGGGTAGTCAGTCGCTTCCTCGTCGTCCTCGATTCAAATTCCAGCGGGTGACAGCAGATCATTAATAGTTTTGAAACATTTTATCAGAGCAGTTTCTAATTTTGACTGTGGGGAAACGGTGGGGAAAATAAACTTTGCAGAAGAACGCAAAAGCCGGTCTTCGTGATCTGGCAGCGTCATTAACTGTTTCTTTTTTAAGCATGTTGCACCAACTTGCTTAGAAGTGTGTGTCTCAAAATTAGAAATTATTGAATTCTGGCAATCCCAAGTTGTTCGTGAACTGGATTGTTCCGGGAAAGTCGTAATCGATGAACACGACAAACTGCGACTCCCTGGTTTGCCATTTGCAGATGCACACTCAAGCTTCACAAACCAAATTAAGAAGCTGAACGGGAGGAAAGATGTAGCTCATGGGTAGCTAGGTTTGGGCTAGTGTTGTGAATTTGTGATGAGGTAACACGGATATGACAATGAGGTTACAAAACAACTTGTTAAGGAGGTGGTGGAGGAGTCAGGGGAAAGTGGGTGGACGTTGTGAAGAAAATGGGCAAACAGATGGATAACTTTGTCAGCCAAGGTGAGGCTAGGGAACGCGCCACACGCTCTTGCAACGTACGTATCATACGATTTGACGAAATAGAAGGTGAGACAGCACAACAACTGTTAGATAAAGTCAATAGTCAGGTTCTACAAGGACAGATGAAGCTAGCCATCAAGGCTGTGGCAACAGTGCGCCAACCCATCAGCAAAAGAGCTAAGACCAAACCTGGGACTGTGCACAAACGAGCTATACTTGTTACTTTTGCTACAGCTAAGGATAGAAAAGTTGTCTTTCAGAACCGTGTAATTATGAAAGGTACCCACTGGGGCTTGGAGGAAGATTTGACCAAACAGCAGCAAGAGCTAAAGAGGGCATCATGGCATCTATTTGAGAAGGCCAAAGCGGACAAGATGAAAGCTTACTGGCGTGGCGCAGACCTTTACATCAATGACACCAAAGTCACAGCTCAGCATTAGGGGTGCTGGGACCAGAGAGCATTACGAGTATCCCTGTGGAACATCCATGGGGGAACAAACACAAAGCTAAGTACCAATTCACATATACAGAGATTGTTTGATGAATCAAATGTTGTTGCACTAACTGAAACACACTTGTTCCCTAATGAATCACCACTGCATATACCTGGTTTTCAGTGTTTACACAATCCACGCCCTCTATTTGACATGAGCTCAGTCAGAGCAACAGTGAAGCATAGTGGTGGTGTTGCAGTATTTGTAAATGACTCCTGGTCAGACTGTGTATCCCTATGGAAACAGAGCACAGATGGCACCAGATTGTGGCTACAATTCCAACGCTCAGGGTTGCACCGTTGTTTTTGGCTGTAGTGTATGCTCCACCCAAAGGGTCCCCATATGTTAATGAAGGTTTGTTTGATAACATTGCTGTAGAGGTCGGCATGATTCAGGACCTTGGGGGCAGTATTTTACTCATTGGTGATTTCAATGCAAGGACCAGTGCAACTGACGATTATGTTGATTGTCATTACTTTGCAGAGCACATGCCTGACACGCTGCCATTCGGGAATGACTTCCCGGAGGTTTTGCCTAAGCGACATGACTCGGACAAGGGGGGGTTGAAAGGTTGGCACAATGAATTTTTAGACCTTTGCAGCTCCTCGGGATTGTTCATTTTCAATGGCAGGATCATAGGCGATGAATCAGGGGAATGCACTTGCCTTGCCAATGGCGACTCGAGCCTTGTGGATTATATGGTCGAATCACCTGCTCTGTTTAATTGTGCCACATCACTTGTGGTACATAAATGCCCTCTATTCTGTGGAACAGGGGGTGATTCCGACCACAGGCCACTTTCACTCAACTTGCAGTTACCTTGGCAACATGTGTCACCAAAAATTTCAGACTCTCGTGCACACATCCATTGTTTCAAATATGATGCTAGTAAGTGCACACAGTATTGTCAACACCTGCAGCAACAGATTGCCTAGTGCACAGCACAGATGAGTGACACAAACAATGTTGACATGGCCGTACAGTTATTGCATGATTTCATTTGTAATGTCGTTGCGGCTATGCATGGCTGCCCTACGGCACGCACCAGTACAACACAACATCGTCATCAACCATGGTTTGATACTGAATGTTGTAGCAAGCACAAGGAAGTATCTGCATATGCAAAGCTTCATCCTAATAGCCATCTAGCACGCAAATGGAAAAAGCAACTTAAACAGCTACTGCGTCATAAGAAACGCACGTACAAGAAGCTACAAGGGCGACAGCTATGTGCACTAGCAAAGACAAATCCAGCCAGCTTCTGGAGGCAATACTCCAAGACCAAGGAACGATCCGTTGCTATCAGCAAAACAGACTTGGTTGCTAGCTTCCAGAAGCTACTAGAAGGACAATGCCCCAGTAACAAAGCTGGGGCACAGGGTAGCTCTATAAATCAGGTGGTCTTGAACTTGTCGCACCCTTTTGCAAGTGATGTTTGCAGCACATTAAACTGTGACATAACCTTAGATGAGATTGCGCAGGTGATGAGGAGACTCAAACGTCACAAGTCTGCTGGTTTAGATGGCATCAAAGCAGAGTTTCTGCTTGATGCTGGCGATATGTTGCATGTACCACTACAAATTGTATTCAACAAGTTGTTGCAACAAGGTTATTCAGCAAGCTTGTCTACTGGAGTCATTCATGCATTACACAAGGGTGGTGATGCCTTGCAATTTGAAAACTACAGGGGAATCACAATGGGTCCTGTATTAGCTAAGGTGTTTGCCATGATTCTTGAGGCACGGTTGAGCAGCTGGGCAGAAGAGAGGGGCCTACGTGCTAGGGGACAGGCTGGTTTTAGGAAAGATTTTCGCACCACGGACAACCTATACATTTTGCGAATGCTCATTGAATAGAGCATTCACAAACGCAAAAAGGTGTATTGCTGTTTTGTGGACTTCCGCAAAGCTTTTGATACAGTGCCCCGTGATCTGCTATGGCAAGTGCTAGATGAAATGGGAATTGTGGGTCGCTTCATGCAGTGTCTACAGAGCATGTATAGCCAGGATAGCGTCAGAATTATGCATCCAACAGAAGGGCTATCAGCCCGGTTCCCATGTGGCATTGGGGTCAAACAAGGCTGTCCACTAAGTCCACTGCTTTTTGGACTCTACCTTGATGGACTTGAGAAACATCTAAATGCACTTGAGGGCAACAGCCTGCCACAGCTGGCAAACATAATAGTCAAATTACTGTTGTATGCCGATGATCTGGCATTGATGTCAAAAACCCCACAAGGGTTGCAAAAACAAATAAATGTTTTGTCTGAGTTTTGTGTTGACCAACAATTGGTCATCAATGTGAGCAAGACCAAGGTGGTGGTGTTTGAGAAACACCGCAGTGTAACGCCAGAGTTCACATACAGAGGGACAACCATTGAGCGGGTTCAATCATTCAGATACTTGGGCTTAGAGTTACATAGTACAAAAGGCATGGCAGTAGCCATAGCCAAATTGATTACTGCTGGGAAGAAGGCACTGTTTGCATTACGCCGCAGATGCAATGATCTGAGCATAACAGATCCGGAAGTAATGTGTCAGTTGTTCGACTCACTGGTATGCTCAGTACTGAGCTATGCATGTGAGGTGTGGACAGGTTGTACAGGGGCGAAAGGGTTGCAACAAGCAGAACAAGTACATAGAATGTTCCTGAGAGGAATATGAGGGGTCAATAAAACAACAAGCACTTTTGTTGTGTTGGGGGAATTTGGAAGGTATCCATTAGAATATTTCTGGTGGCAACAAACTCTCAAGTATTATGATAGACTACGGAAATCCACAGCAGATCGTCTGTTGTACCGTGCCTACCAGACCCAGATCCAGATGCTCAACATGCTCAATGATAACCAACAATGTTGGCTCCGGAACGTGCAGTTGTGGCTTAAAGACCAAGGTGTTGAGGTTCTCTATGCTAATATCAAGTGTGCTATAACAAGTGCACATGCTTCTTACCTAAAATCCACTTATGGTGAACAGACCAAAACCAAAAGTAGCAGATTACGTACATACGAGCTGATGAACACAAGCTGTACAACAGAATCTAGTTACTCATATGCACATTAGAGGTATTTGCAAGTGATCACAAATGTTCAGGTCAGGCAATCTTTCTCAAGGTTCAGATGTTCAAACCATTGTTTGGAGGTAGAGTGTGGCAGGCATGCAAAGCCTGAAAGTGTCCCGAGGAGAGATAGGATTTGTCGTCTATGTTCCCTAGGAGTTGTTTAGGATGAAGACCACTTGTTATTAGTGTGCCCTGCTCACCATGACATTCGTTGCAAATTTAGTCAACAGTTAGGGAAACAATTGAAACCGTGCAACTTACTTCCTGCATTGATGCATTCGGCTAATCAGAAAGCGGTAGCTTTGTACTTAGTTCCTTGCCTAGACAAACAGGAGTGTTTTGCTCAAGTCAACTATGTAATTGTCGTCAAATGGATCTCTCTGGTCCGAGTATTGACGTTAAATTAAAAGAAAGAAAGAATGAAAGATATGCGATCAAAACCAGGTTGAATACCTAGAGCTTGACGCTTAAATTAATTAAGTCAGTTTTTTAGTTCATGAAATGTTCTCAGGGGAGAATCCAGGCAGGAGGTTATTCAGAAAGTGTTGCAGTGGACCATTAAAACTATTCAAAGAAACTGTTTTTGTGACCATCATTGATTCCAGATTTTGTCCTGACAGAAGCTCATATTTGTCGTCAACAGTATGATGACAGACTTCACTCTGGAACTTGTCAGTGGAATCTTGACTATGACTACCAATCCGTTTCGTACAAGACGCAGAATCTTTTCACCCATAATTTCACCACATTCGAGAGTCAAATACTGTAAATTGCTTAATTAGAATGGAGAAAGAATCTGTAGTTACTTGTTATCTGCATCATGGGGTTGATGACTGAATAATATCCCATTTTCAACGAATAAAAGTAATTAATATTGTCTGCTATATCTACCAGCATGGCTTCTAAACTTTCTAGAGAATCACACGAGTTGGATTTTATTCTATCAGCCAAGTTACAGATTTAACTGATCAATTCATCATTTAACAGTCGCTTGAACACAATTAGAGTGGCTCCAAGAGTGCTCAGTATGGACCAAGCAAAGATATTACTCACATCCAAGTTTAGTTATTTATTTATTTCCAACCCATACATAAAACTAATAAGGCGACTGCAAGTAGATAGGAATTACTAATAGCAAACCACCTGGACCGATCATTACTGTTGGCGAATCCAAACAAGGACTAGCCGTCAAATCCTATTTAATACTATGAACATAGGAGTCAGATAACATTTACGTGGCTCTGATGTTCCGCCTTTTACCACGCCCTGGATAAGCCAAAACCATTTTGCTGAGCCATGCGTGTTTTGACTTGACATCATCCAGTTGTAATTTGCTGGGCCAAATACCCGTTGGAGCAGGTGGAGAAGGATCCAGGATCAGCGGTCAAACACAACCTACTGGTGTCATGAAGCCCCCCTTGAATCAGATGACCAATAGATAATATTCTTGTAGCAAGAAGACTGATCATCAGCTTACCATACATATAGCTGGGTAGCTGGACTTGTGTGGTACACACCTAATTTATAGGGATACAATACATTTATCTGTAAGGTCATGCGCTGTTGGGCCCGAGTTGTACCCTTCATTTGATGCTTCATCCCCTACTGGCTGTTGTCCGCAAAGTCATGAAATTTTAGTAAATAAGGGTACGAAATACTGAGACTCAAGATTAAATGCACCAGGCTCGAGAACATTTATAGCTACAGTGCACATAGCAGCACCAGTGATGGGTTGAAAGCGTTCAGGAAAAGAAAGGACAGGGCAAACTCAATTTAGCACCAAATTTGCTACTAAACTGAGTTTCATGCCCCGTTGAAGCCCAGTGTCCCTTTTCTTTTCCCTGTTTTTTGAAATCTCGTCCCCTATGTGACCAAACAGGGGGTTCCAGTGCCGTCTTTGCGTTGTTCCTTGTTACTAGACTCTTGCTCCAGCAGGTAGACTTTAGTCTTTGTTTTCTAGATCACCTTCACTCCAACTTAACTGCAGGCCTTTCTGAAAAGGACTATATATATATGCTGTGCATCCATCTTTAGGTTGTTCTAGATGCTAGTCCACCTTCACTTTTCAGGTCAGATCTGGTCTGGTTTGGTCAGGTCAGTGGCATCCTTTTTCAACTCATGATTCAGGGACACTCAAATGTATTCTGTTGTAGTAACTTGTCTTTGACACATCAAGAATTATATATGGTAAATCAGCAGACAATCACTCTCTTACAAATACACTTCAAACCAGAGATGGGCGGGTAACAGGAACAGACCCCCAGTGGTTATGGGGTCAGTTCTGACAAATTATGACCATGGTTGTCAAAAAATCAAGGATTCATGATTATCAATTGTTGACATGAATCAAATAACCAACGATAAAACCACTAGTTCATGGCTGGTTCTTTCAAAAAAAACCGATGGCTCTTTAAGGTCTTTGAAATACCCAGGATCAACACTCTTTGATTCTCTTTTTTTCAAAGAACCTGAAGGGGGTTCTTTATAAATTGAACTAACCACATTTTGGTTCAAACTAATGTTGGCTGGATATTGAGTCTTGATCCAGGTATTGATGAGTTACCTCTTGATTTTTTTTTATAACCAGTTGATAACTTAACCACCTCCAATAATGAGAATTTAAATTTTAATAACCTACCTAGATGACTTGGCTATCATTTAAGTAGGTTATCAATCTTAATTTATGTTAAACATGTTTGTGATATTAAACAGAAATATGAAAAAATCAAATCAAATTTTTTAATTATAATTTAAAAACCCTATAACCATCTAATAATTTAAAAGATAATCAACATGATTTATAATGCTCATATACATGGCCTCATACATGACAGTCGATCATGAGCATGCCCATCAAGCCTTGTAGGGTTAATGTACGTTCTTAAGTGACGGTACGTTATTAGGTGTTTAGGGTTCAGCTTGTTGACGACTATATAAAAGGCCCAACCCTTCCCTTCTCCTTCTAATATTTTTTAGAATTCCTTTTTCAAGAAGGATTTCCTCCATAGTCAGAGAGTTTCTTCCATGGTCAGACATGATTTTTAGATGCCCACGATGACCATTACACGGCCACCCATTACATACACTACACTTTCTTTCTTTCTTTGTAATTTAATTATAAAAAACTCTTCTCTATTGCTTAATGTTGGAAATGGCACATTTCTTTTGGCTTTGAATTCTTGAATTTCTTCCGCTAGTATTGCTGTTGCTAGTGTTACTACGGGTGTTGCTAGAGTTGTTAGTGTTGCTGCCGATGTTGTTGTTGCGGGTGTTATTGGTGTTACTTGATGTGCTCTCAAGTTCCTTGCTAAACTCAAAGATGAGCCTAAGGTAAAACACAACAGAAAGGTTAGGAGCTCAGGGCATGCTCCCTGGTTCTCAACACTTAAAGGGGTAGAGGGGCATGCTAGAGCTTCGGGATGGGACTAGGAAAAGTGACAAGCAATTTATTCACTCACACGAATTTACATCCAACCAACCACAATGGTTATTACAATTTTGGAGCACCTTTGGTGCTAAGACAAGCCACAGGCGACTTCGAACTCACAAGACTCACCACGGCCCGGACTCTGAGGAAGCCACCACCTTCCCCCATATAGTATACTCTGCGCTTCCCCACGAGGCCCACATCCAAATGACTTTTTGTCTCGGGATTCCCAAAGGGGAGAGAGAGAGAGAGAGAGAGAGAGAGAGAGAGAGAGAGAGAGAGAGAGAGAGAGAGAGTTTATTATATCATCGGGAAGTTATTGAAGTGTAGATGTCTAAAATAGGTTCACATGACCCATTTGGACATTTGCAACACAAGTTATGGCACAAAAAAAGGTCAGGAGTCAAATTGCCAATTTGACTCCTGACCTTTTTTTTGTGCCATAACTTGTGTTGCAAATGTCCAAATGGGTCATGTGAACCTATTTTAGACATCTACACTTCAATAACTTCCCGATGATATAATAAACTCTCTCTCTCTCTCTCTCTCTCTCTCTCTCTCTCTCTCTCTCTCTCTCTCTCTCTCTCTCTCTCTCTCTCTCTCTCTCTCTCTCTCTCTCTCTCTCTCTCTCTCTCTCTCTCTCTCTTACAACGTGGTCTGTCGCATTAGCGTTCGCCATTGCTGCAGAACTCGTGTTGCAACACTGCCACAATCACCGGCCCATCAAGTCGCAATGCCATCGTAATCACCAACCATCATGTCACTAGCCAATGAAATCAATGTTCGTTCAACTTTTGTCGAACTTTCGTCAAACTTTTGTCAAACGTTCGTCGAACGTCCATTCGACTTTCGTGGGATGTTCGTTGGACTTTCATTAGATTTTTATCAGACTTTCATCGAACGTTTGTCGATTTTTTGTCAAATTTTCATTCAACGTCCGTTCGAATTCCGTCTCACGACAATTTTGTTTTGTCTAATGACAGTTCGGTTCCATCTGATGGTAATTTCATTTCATCCAATAACAATTCCGTTTTGTTCGATGGCGATTCCATTTAAAGACCTCCATTCACTGTTCATCCTCGTTGATGCACCGTATTCTTTAAACCGTACATTGTGTTATAACTTTGCAGGTAGTGTTTTGTATTGTTACAAAATACAAGGGCATGGGACAACACCATGTCCTTGGATGATGAGAGTAGTACCGCCTAGCCAGAGCCTAGGTATGAGTTACAAAGTAACACATAATCCTTTGAGCACAATTTCTTTGAACTCACGATCTTCATGACGATACCATCAAACGTCTATAGCACCATCGTCATCCAATACAACTCCTACCAGGAATTTAAGTTCATGTTACAATACATCAAAGTCCATTTGGAGGGGTTATTTAGTGGGGTACGCTTGCTGCTGCACTTGTTTCCACACCAGAACCATATATTCTGCTACAAATCATGACCTTTATACTAATATACACTGTGGAGGTCAGTAGTTTGTCTGGAAGAATTAAGAAGTTCAACAAAAGGCCAGGTACCATTTCTTCGAGGGAATTCAAAATAACTTTTGCAACTTTGGTTTGTGAATTAAAGTTCAAGTATAAAACTAAATACACCAAAGCATTTGCATTTAAACAATTGGCCTGTCATGTGCACTATGAAGCATTGGATGTCTACGAGCAACATTCTCCAAAGATTTTGGGCGTCATTTAGATCTTTAATCCAGCTTATGCCACAACCATCACCACCGCCTCTCAAACTTCACTACAAGTTATCATTACACATCATGGGAATGTGCCCAATGATCCAGATCCGGTACCTACATTAATAATTTTTTTTCCTCAACAACTCATTGATGCTATTGCCAACATCCTCCCACCATCAATGCACCAACTTTTGTTGATCCAATGGGGGAATTCTTTCGAGTTCTAGAATTGGAATTTCCAGTCAAGATATTTGAAAAACATTTATAGCTCGCCACCGTTTCTCGACAGAAAAATGAAACCTTCAAGATGTTTTACAGGAGGCTTTCAAGCTCAAAGAGAATATTCAGAGCATCACAAACCTAAAAACTGCCCATAGGTATTTTCATTTGTTGGAAGGTACTCCGACACTCCATGTGGAGGTTTTGGAATGGGTTTTTGCAGAATTTGGAAACTCATACACTTTGGTAGATGTGTACAATTTTTTTTAAAAGCTAGAATTAGCTCATGCACACTATGAAGCCAATATTATGAAGCCTCTAGCACGTTCAAGGCCTTAGCTTCCACCAGCTGCACTAACTAGATCATCACATTCTTCTTGATGGGCTAAAGCAGTGCACTCAGTTGCACCCATCCTACCTTCCTTACAAGTATTGTGGCAATCCTACCCATAAAGCTAGTGAGTGCAACATTCCTCCAATGATTTCTTTGTGATTATTGTGGGAAAGACGGACATCAACAAGCTATCTACTTTGCCCAAGTTCCCGGACATAAGCAATTCTGATTACCACGACAAAATCTACCATCATCTTCCATTGCCCCTCAATCAAAAGCCAAAGCACCTCAACTTTCAACTTAGGTTTTCCTCACCAAATGTAATTCCACCAAAAAGGAACACAATGTTGACAAGAGGGAGGTGCTTCAAGCCCATGCCCTTCAAGTTCAAACTTTGTAGAATGAACTTGAATCATTGAAGGGCCAACTTGCTAATCTAAAAAGCAAGCCTTCCCAACCATTTAATCATGCCCAACCTGTATAAGGTTCAAGATCACAAGAGGGACCTCCTAGGTCGTTTATTATGGCCTCTCACATGATGTCATGGTTGGGAGTATGTTCTTTTTAATGCACACAATTTACAATGTCGCACCAAAATCTGTTACTTCTTTTGCCCTTCTTACTTTGTAGCACAAGAGGCTAGTGTGGCACCTAGAGTTTTTGCTACTAAGCAGGTAATTCAAACTAATGGACTCGCATCTAGTTCAAGTCATATTACTAGGGCTAGAGGAGCTCGAACAGTCATACCACAATCTTTTTGTCCTCTCAACACGGAAAAGGAACGCACCTTATTAATAAGGGGGGAGGAGACTACTAAACAAGCTACTAGGGCATCAAATTATTGTGTCCCAAGAGTACATGTACATCAAGAAAACACATAATTTTCCATTGATTAGCTTATGGAATGCCAACTTCAAATGCATGAAGTGGCTCAAAAGCTTGTGGCTACACCGTTGTTTAGTTTTTAAGATTTGAAGCTAAGCACCAGGGACATAATTGTAATACTAAAGGATACCCTAAATAATACGTCAGGTTTTTTAACAATCCCGAATCCACATGCTACAGGGGTCCCATCCAACACCTTGGAAAGACACTCGATTGGCTCATTTGTTATAAATGGCATTCGTAATATAATCATTAATTTCTAGCATGGCTAAACTAGTGGGCTTTCCTACCTCTAATTCTACATTCACATATTAGAAGGGAACTAAGAACACTTCACTTGTAGATTTATTATTTAACAAAGGCATTGTGGATAGCCATTCCCTCCACAAAGTCTCTCACTCATTTCCAAAGGTGGTGCCAAGTGAGAGAACTTCCATCGGAATTGCCATTATTGACAATACTAAGTCAACAATCCAAGTGGGAGGACATACACCCAGAGTGGTACTTCTTGATACAGGTGCCAAACTAGTGATTCTTGGAGTTCAATTCACCAAAAAGATGGGCATGTTCAATTCGAATTTACTGAAATTTATGTGGCAAATTCGCACTGCTAGTGGGAGTGTAGAAGAAGTACTTAGGGAGAGTTTTGATTTGATTGAACTTAACTTCAATGAAGGTATAGATCAAGAGCTCTACCCTACAAGTCAAATGTTTAATCACCAATGCAACTAGTTACGATATGTTCATTAGGCAAGAGGCCTTGTTTCCACCAAGTTTCACAATTGACAACTAGTTTGAGCATGCATACTACTTAGTGGATTGGAAGACTGATGGCCACCACCTGAGATATATACCCCTCAATTTACATGGGAACCATAATCCTATGGCTCACCATTGTATGCTCAAGGAAGCACACACCATTTCTTACATCCAACAACAGTTTGCAACCATCGCATGGAAGGCTAGTTTCACATTCTTACCCTTTGACATACAACTAATTCAAAAGAAGCATATGGAATTACTTGGCCCCGTGACCTCATCATTCCAGGTTGGGAGTATCAAGGATTTTCAACAATTAAATTTGGAGAAGGCTTGAGTGACACAAGATGTAGTCTTTTCACGGACATGGTATGATTAATCACATGGGCTCAATCCATTGCTCCTACGCCTAATTATGTAATTGAGAACACTCCTTTTCAGCTTGACTAAAGGGAGAAAGTTTAGGAGCACCACATGTTGGTTCGACATTACCTTGGAAAGCCGCTTCTATTCGATGCGGCACAATGCGGTTCTTATGTGCACCAGCTGCACAATCGGTGGACCAACCGTGCACCACTCTTAGTTCTACAGTTGTTACTTAGATACACCATCAGAGACCCCAACCTATAAGTTTTTCACATATTGGATGATCAGAGCTCCTACCAACTAGTTACAAGGTAAGAGAAACCTCCTTGGTTTTTAGTGAACATAATAGGAAAACCAAAATGTGTTTGGCCCACCTTTGTCTCCTTCCCAAGAGCACACACCTTTTAGGAAATGGACCAAGTTTGGTGTATCATCATGCTTCAACCACTTGGGATGAACCAAGCCTAGAAGAAAGAGAAAGGGCTATGGGGTTCGAAATTGGCACTACTAATAACACCAAGGTGATTAAATTGGAACGTAACGCTCTATTGGGGAGAAGCATGGACCTAAACTCCCTTACATGGTTGTTCGTAACATGTGTATTTTTTCAAATGTACACAACACTAGCACTAATCCGATCAACTTACAATTCTGGCGATGTGACTACATGGCACCTTGAACAAATACACTTGCCTATCTTCAACACTCTATACTTCACTCTTTGTGTTGGGGGGAGGAGGTACAATGTAATTTGACTCACGTTTTTTTTTTATACACCTGGAAATACATCAGTTTTTGGAGAAACAATAATAAATTTTTACAAATTTGCGTAGTTGGATAGTGGAGAACCCAATACACCAGGCTCTTCAAACACACTTTCCAACTCCATTCCATGTGTTTCCAACTACCCTTTCGTTATGGGGGACTAATTGACAAAAAAGGAAAGAGACCAGGTCACAAACTTGCTAATTAAGTATGAGAATGTGTTGGCATTCTCAATGAAAGACTTAGATAGGTGTAAGACCATGCAATTCTCTATAGAACTTACAGATGACGCACCCATCTATTGAAGGAGGCATAGGTTGAGCAAGCATGAATGGGAACTGGTAGATGAAAGATGTAAAAAGCTCTATAACGTTGGTCTTATTCAATCATCAAGTTTCGATGTCACAATCGCTACAATAATGCTAGCAAAGAAGGATTCAGTTGGATTATGGACTGAAAAAAAGATGTAAGGGGATTATAGGCCTTTGAACCTACACCTCAAGATAGGTACCTCATGCCCATCCCTGAAGAATTATTTGATAGCATTGGAAATTCAAACATCTTCACAATTATGGATCTAAGGCAAGGCTTCAACCAGATTGTGTTTGTTGTGAAGGATTGGAAGACAATGGCATTCCATGGAAGCAACAAGTTGTGGGAATAGCTTATGATGCCTTTTGGATTGAAGAATGCATCTATCTTCTTTCAACGAATCATGGACCAAGTTTTTAAAGGGGCAGATTTCTTGAAGTGCTACATAGATGACATCCTAGTGCATAACAAAGGTCTGCAACATTTAGCTCATCTTGAGAAGTTATTCATGAGGCTCCATGAAGTCAATATGAAGATCCATCCTAAAAAGTGTGAGTTTGTTGTCACCTCGGTAGTTTACCTTGGACACAAAATCTTGCCAAATGGTATTATGGCTCATTGGGCCAAAGTAGTAACCATTTTGGAGATGCCCAATCCTATTGATGTTCACATTTTGAGGAGTTTCATTGGACTATGTAATTACTATAGGATTTATGTCTAAGATTTTAGTACTATTATTCATCCTCTCTATGCATTGTTATAAAAAGATGTTGCTGGGACATGGAGTGAAGAGGCTCAGGAAGCTTTCAACACATTCAAGGAAAAACTTTCAAAGTTCCCCATTCTAAGGAGATTTGATTTCAACAAGCTTTTCATTCTACACACTCACTGGAGTGCTTTCGGTATAGGTGCTATTATTGACCAACTTGATGAAAAAGGCAAAGAATATGTTATCGCTTATGCATCTCGAAACAACAACAAGGTTTAGAGTAACTACTCTTCATACAAAGGGGAGTGTCTTGTTGTTGTATGGGTCGTCATACATTTCAGGCCCTATCTTTATGGCACCAACTTCACTTTGTATATCGACCACCAACCTATCAAGTGGTTGATGACTAACAGCAAGCTTACTAATAAGTTAGCTCGTTGGGCACTTATACTTCAGGAGTATGAGTTCAAGGTCATTCACTAACCTAGTATTACACATTAGAATGCAGGCACCATGTTGCCGGAACCCCTCATTACCTCTGAAGATTTCTCAAAAGCCAGGCAAGACTTTGACCAGATTCTAGCAACACATGTATCTTATGCATCTAGTTATTTTGCACTACTGCAATGTAACCTGGTTGAGTAGCCCATTGTGGATATATGGGAAGACTTGGACACTCTGAGGTTTCTTTAGCATGGGGAATACCCTCCCTAAATTACATCAATTCAACAAGATCTAATACAATAGCGGTCTAAACACTATTCATGGAGGGATAATCACCTTGTCTAATGCTTACCACAAGGCGATAAAGTGGTTTCTCCACCACATGAACGACCTAGTTTTATTCAGAAGGTACATTCGAAGCTTGGACACTTTGGAGTCAAGCATACTTATAACCTTCTCGCTCCTCATTACCATTGGAGAAGTATGTATGTTCAAGTTCGAGACGTCATTGCTAAGTGTGAACAATGTGATAAAATGAGAACTTCCTTCTCCTCTCGATAGCTCATGTTTTCTCCACTCCCTATTCAAGGCATGTTCTATCGCTGGTCATGTGATTTAGCTGGAAAATTATCACAAAGCTCCAAAGGTAATGTCTACATCATGATTATGATTGAGCATTTTTCAAAGTGGGTTGAGCTTGTTGCATTATCAAACAAATCATCACACAACACTAGCCAAGTTTCATACAACAGGTCCTAAGTAGGTTTGGGGCTTGTGTTGAGTGCCTTATTAATCGAGCATAATTTAAAAAATAATTCCAAGACCTACTTGACCATGCTTTCATTAACCATCACCGGACTTCAAAGGATCATCCCCAAGCTAATGGCCTTGCAAAGAAGATGGTTCAAACATGCAAAAAAGGACTTTGAAAACTTTACATCACTAGGAACAAAAAGGATTGGGACCTGGCCCTACCTTACATTGCCATGGGTTACATGATGTCCAAACATGCCTATTTATATCATTTCTCTCCTTACTTTCTACTTTTTGGGAGACATCCATTCCACCCTCTTTCATCCACCCTCTTTCATTGTTGTTCAAATAAACTAGGTTGTGGATTTGGACTCCCCAACCACTTGGGCTAAGGTTATCGCAGAGAGGGCTGCTCTATTCAAGAGGGTTATGCCCATGGCCATGGAAAACTTGTCCATTACACAACATCGAGACACCTTACGGTATGCACACACACACGAGGTGGCAATTACAAACCTAAGGTGAGACAATTTGATGTTGGTGATTTTGTGTATCTCTAGCAACAACCTAATGATACTCTAAACACTTCTTCCAGTCACACTATCTTAAGGATTAAGGCGATCATGCCTTCAAGTGTGTTAGAGTTACAAGGAATTAACAAACGCACAATTCAAGATCACTCTAAAAACTATGCGCCCTACCACTTACCGAATTTAGATCCTACCCCCATCACATCGACTTGGATTCCTTTGCTTGATTATCCATGTCAGGTATGTCAAAGATAGACAATGTTGATTAGATGTTGTTTTGCGATAACTGTAATGGTGGATACCATCTTTTTTGCTTCAAGCCAGAACTCACTCAAGTTCCCGTCGGCATTTGGTATTGTTCATCTTGTTCTCATGTAACACCTTGATTCCTACACAAACTATGCCACGCTTTTCCCAACTCACATCTAAGGGGGGATACATGAGAATTTCATATTAGCCTCTTCTTGTGCATTGTATATAGATGTGCATGCATCTTTTTTTTGGTTGATTAGTTTCTATTTTTGACTAATTTTCGTCTTTTTATTTAGTAGAGTTTACTATGGATTTACACCCTTATGACACCGTACGTCACACCACTACATGTCACAACAAGTTATTAATCAATTATTTGATACCTACACTTATGCCTAACTAAAAATTATTAGTCAAAAAGATTGATAACTTATATATATATATTGATGACCTAACTAGCACCCCCAATTTAAAACTTTAAAATAACATATTCAACAATTATGGAAAAATGAATAATTGGCCAAAACTGGTTCAAGCTTTCAATTTAACCAGTATAGTGTGAATATTATAAATGTCACCAAAACCCTCACCTATTCTCATGGTGTTTCGTTAATTTCATGAGATCACATTTTTTTTAAAGTCAATGGTTAGTTAGTTCTGATATACTTTATAAACTGTGATTAGATAGAAAGAATAAAAACTAATCAAATTATCTTCTAAAGAACTATCAGTCCTTTTTGCTAGTTCTTACATGAAAATTGAAAATTCTTTTTACCTAAGGGCCTAAATAACCAAAGCCAGAGTTTCTTCAATTATAAAAGTAATTTTTAAAACTCAAAATCAGAAGTAATTTATAAAAAAAAATGCACACCCAATAGAGGTTCAAGTCACACTAGCAACCATCCACATGGAAATTTAACCATGTTTGTTCATATATTAGGAAATTTTGAAATGTAATTTCTCACCATACAAGGAGAGGGCCCATCGCATTGGCCCACCCTGCAAGGGGCAATTTCGTAAAACACAACACCTAACACCCACACTATTAGGTTACTAAAGTTGCAATCAGATTTAGTGTTAGATCTCATAGTGTTCAGTAGCCTAGTGTTTACATAACATCATGAAAAAGAAATGTCATATGTTAATTAGCACTAACCTAAAAGGTTAATTTTTTTTCTACTCTTGCACAAGTCCTAAGAAAACCATGGAAAACAATTTTTTAACTTAAGATTGACTTGAAACCCCATTTTATGGTCATTATTTACCATTGTGTTCAAAGATCTATGTTCTTTGAAATTTTTATGTTAACATCACTTAACATCAATTTAACAATCACTTAACATTGTGTGTACCTTAAGCTGCCTCTCTAAACATCAATTCAGCATTAGGTGTGATATGATTAAGTACAATTGTGTTTGAAAAAAGAATCCTTTAACCTCCTTTTGTTTTTTTGCAATTGTTGAAAAGCAATCCTATCTACCATGAAGGACACCAAGCGACTTCGTCTTGAGAAGCTCTGTCCTAAACTAATACTCTTTCACCAAAAAAATCTTACAAGAAAATGCAATGTAAATATTTTTGTTAGAAATTCAAGTTAAATGGGTTAAGAGTCAAGACTGAGAAGTGGTTGAGGGGTCTTTGAAGGTCCTAACCCAAAATACTGGCATATGGTGAGTTCTTTAATTTTTTTGTAATGGGATGGAGTTTCCGAAGGGGGATATTGCTATAGTTGGTCAGTTTGTGTTCAAGTAGGTGTAGCATTAAAACAAGGTCTTTGGGGGAGGATGTTAAATTGGCAATGGGTCCTTAGGGCAAATAGTACTGTCTAGTTCTTTTTTTCCTTATCTGCCCTTGGCCCGATCCATCTTTTTCTAATAAAGAAAAAGATGGACAATGTTAAGACACAAATTTTGGGTTGTGTTATGCACACTTTGGGCATGTAATGGATACATGCCTAATGTTCATTACATGCCCAAATTATGTATAATAAGACACAAAATTCATGTTTGGGTAGCACCAAGAGATGTATGGTCATCGTTAGAAACATCTTGGTCAAGCAATTAGGGCAAAAAGAAAGCAATAAGAAAGACCACTATTGATTAATGGCCTTAATCTTGGGGGGGCATAATTTGCATTAATTTCTCTCTTTGAAAAGCTAGCTTTTGTTGTCAATAGTCAATGATTTGTAGTGTTAAAATAAGGTTTTAGGGGAAAATTGTTTTAGAGGTGAAAACAATTTTGTTTTTTGTTTTTTCTTTCCTAGGCTATGTCATCCTCAATTGTTCCTGAGCAATGTTTTTTTTTGGGCAAAACTTCACCAAGTGATGAACTCCCAAAGGGTAATTTTATATGCCTTTGTTAAATCCAAGGGTTTCAAAACATCCAAATTGTCAAATTTTGATTTGTTGGATGTAGGGTTTCTTGCATTTTTTATTGTGCACTTGGAAAGCATCACAAAAGGTTTGAACAATAATAGAAAATTGATCAAAATGTAACCATTTTATTTACAATTATATGCAACTATTAATCATTTGTGAGTACCTTTGAAAAATATTGTAACTATTTCTTGTATTGATCATAGTTGCAAGTGCATTATAACTATTTTTTACTATTGTAATTTTTGTCTTTCAATGTGAACAACATCTAGTTTACGTTTCATCCCAAAAAACCAATTTATGTCCATTGCTTGCAAATGTGACTAATTTAGTCATAGCCTTAAGAGTATACAAAGGTGTAACTTTTGTATTCTAAAAGATATAATTGGATATATTAAAATTTACAAATGTGTATTTTGAATTTGTATGAACTATCATATTATCATTGTATCCAATAATTATTAATAGCAGTAAATGGCCTTGATATTATGGATACATTAGTTTAATATTTTGATTATATTCAAGTTTTATATAAAATATTCAATAAATTTATTGTGGCAACATTATAATTTTATCCAAGTTATTTTATTATACTTCTTAAAATAATTACAAATGACATTTAATTTATTATTATTATATTTTCTTATTTCGTTTTATCAAGTACCTTATAATTACAAAAAGCTTTAATATTTTCTTGATTAAAATTTTAAAATAATATAATATTATTACATAATAATGATGATGATGATATTAGTATGCTAGAAGAAATAAGTATAATTACTGAAATTATTTCCAAAGGAAATGTTATATCTATAGAATATAAAATCTAAAATATTTTTTAAAATAGTTCATAAAAAGTTATAACAAGTGAAATAATAATATGAATAATAAAAATTAAATTGCTAGCATTGGCTACGAACTAGCTCCAATAATTATTCAATTAACCTTATTACAATTGTTAAAATATAAATTTTCCTACATATTATTAGCAAAAAAATGAAAAAACAAATGGGAATAATTACAATAAAATACTTAACCTTAGGCTAACTCCTAGTTATATTATTAAAGTTTTAATACATTTAGTAATTAATAATTATTAATTAATCAATAATTTCAGTTATTAATTAACTAAACTAATTAATAGATACTAATATCTCTATTTAAAAATTTAAAAATTATTGTATATAAATAATATAATTAATAATATTTAATAATGTAATAATTTAGTAGTTAGTTTTTAGTTTATTTGCTAATTAATTAATAATCTTCTAGATTAATTTGTTAATTTATTGATTTCTTAACTAATTAGTTAATCACTTACCTACTTATTAAAATATAATTTTTAAAAATTAAAACAAGAATAAAAATATAGGATAAACCTTAAATTAATTATGATTAATTTATGATTAACATTTTTAGTTGCAAACTATTTGCAATTAAAAGCTTTATTATATATGCTTTGTTTTTCAGTCTCATTTTGAAAAGTATATAAGCCGAGTGTTTTATTTTACATCTTAGTGTGAATTTGTTTCCAAGAGCCAAAAACCATGTCAAATAATGGTGAAAATTACGAACCTGTTTACATATGTTTTTTTTTTGAAATTTTAAAATTGTGTTAATCATTTTAAGTTGTGTTAAATGACTAATATGAATGTTGAGGAATTTGAATAAAATTTTAGTTAAATTAAATTCTGGGTTTTGGTTTCAATAAAAAACGATTGAACTTGAATAGGTGTCAAATTGGATTATGGTTAGTTTTACAAAGGACTAAGTAAAGGACTATTTTAATAAAATAATTTTGATGATAAAATAAAGTAAAATAATAGTAACCTACTACCCACATTCAAAAAATATTCATAATTTAAAAGATATGAAATTTGAATTTATTAGAAATTCAAAGTATTTTTCAAATTTTAAATTTTCAAAATGAAATGTAAAATTTGGCAAAATTTACACATTTTCCAAAACTCATATTTATTCAACAATGATTAACACAAAACATGTAATCTATTGACGCAACTATATATATTTTTAATAACAAGTTGCAAAAGATTTCATTAAAAAAAAATCATTTGAAAAAGTGAAAAATGACTAAAAAATACTCACATCCCTTTTGTAAAGTAATTTTGTTGGCTCCTTTATTTGTACCCACACTCATTTTCATATTTAAAAACATGGGCATATGGGATGAACTAATAAAAAAAACTTAACTTAAAATAAAATATAAATATTCATGTACTTACACCTAACTTATTTACCTCTTAAAATTGTCAAAACCAATGTGACATGACCACTTTGTGTTGGGCATCACATTGACATCCATCCTAATGCATCAATCATGTCCATTAAAAAAAGTGCATGAAAAAAAACATTACGCCCCAGTTGCCCCCATTTTGTATGGTGACCAGAAATGGATTTCATCACGACAAGGTTGGTAATTGAGACTTTTTGGTGGATGCAAAATTAGCAATTGAAATTTGATCACATAGGATTGGAGATTAAAATTTTGTGGTCATTGCAAGATTTCAACCAAATCTTTTGGGTCACCATTCATGTAGCGACCGAAAACTTTCGGTTGTTAATCCTATGGCAATTGAAAGCTTTCCATTACCAATCCTATGGTGACAAAAAACATTATGTCACCAATTGTGTGACAATTGAAAGCTCTCACTTTAAATTTTGGTCATGTAATTAACAATGGATTGATTTCCACCATTGAGTTGGCAATGGAATTTGGTTTGGTGACAAAATTTGGTGTTGCTTGGTAATGAAAAGCACACCTTGTAATTTCAACTCACTTTAAGGTGTGTGGGCCTTGTCTTGTTTAATAAATAACCATTGCCATATACTTTGGGAGGGAGGGGTGAAACCTTTATGAACAGAAATTTCAGATTGTCATATTATAGTTGCAATTGGTGCTAAATTTCAATTATAGCCTTAAAGGTGGAGTTTAATATTATTGTTAAATACCCTAATTCTACTAATCAAGTTTATTTGTTGTTCTGTTCTTTCGATGGAAGGAAAAAGGAATGTGTGGAATCCATGGTATTTGATGCCAAAAGACAAAGCTAATGAAAGTGAAATGTAAGTTTTACAACAATGTCATTTCATATCACAAGGATAGAATGTTTTTCTATTTAGCCGATTAATAGGAAGATTTTTAATTCACACCTTTTTTGGTTAAATTCACACCCTTTCTTTGTGTGTCCGATTATATGCAGATTAAATTTAAGTGTGTCTGCCCCACTGCCTTGATGTGGGGGTGTGGGGCAAACACACTCAAATTTAATTTGCATGTAATTGGACACATGAAGAAAGGGTGTGAATTTAACCAAAAAAGGTGTGAATTTAAAAGTTTCCTATTAATATGATGGCAATGGATAAAATGGAATTACAATGTGTTCAAGGGCACAACCATGGGTGAACTTATTTGCTTGATGTGGTGGACTTATCCTTCCACCACCAATAAATATGGAAATATTAACCCATTTCCTTGATGGATGAACGAAGGACATGGCTATTAAATATTAAATCCTTTGGAGGAAGGAGAATCTGTTTCAACATCTCAAGTGGAAAGGGTTCAAATTTACACTTTGCCTACATATAACACAAAAGGTCCTAATAGATCCACAAATAATAGCACTCAAACCTTTCGATAGGTTTCATTGCTCGAAGGATTGAATTTAGCTAAAAAATAGGATTTGGACAAGAAATGGGCAATTTTCTTTTATGAAGTGAATATCCCTTTCAATCTTGTGCGACATCCGACATTCTTAAAACTTGTGAAAACAACCTTTGAATCTCAAACCTATTAAACCCCCATCATACCATGTATTACGCATAGAATTGTTAAAACAATCCAAGGTCAACGTGTCCAAACAAGTAACCAAAAAGATGCATAATTCGATTCACAAAAACTAAAAGGAATCCTTTCCATTTCAACCCATGCAATTGCAACTTATGTCCAAATCAACCATTTTTACAACTATAAATGTGACAATCCTCCTTGGCACTTGGTAAAAATGACTTGTAGTTGCATAAATGACTACAAAATGATTTGTAGTTGCATATGCAACTTATATTTACGACTAATGTTCATTTGGATCAAAATGAAAATGAAAAATACATAAATACCATTTAGTGGCATCCCAAAATAAATGAAAATGTAGTTGTTTTTATGATTTGGAAGGTGGTTCAAAGGCCATTGGACACACATGTGGCATCTTTTCAACTTGAATTAAAACTATAAATTTGGGAGAGACATTTTTTAATGTGATTTTATCACTTTTGTCAATATTTGATGTGTTATATATAACATGTGTTATAATTTAGATTTAAAAATATAATCAAGAACACTGGAAAGCTTTCTTGGAGTTGCACAAGTGTGTGAATGACTAATTGCTAACTAGATGGTGAATTGATCCTACAATAAGCTTGTGATTTTTGTTTCATGGGCAAGCAATATTAGTAGGCATAAGAGTTTGAAAACTTATTGGTGTGTTCACCCAAGCCATGCAAGATGATTGAACAATTTTTTTTGAAATAGTCAAAACTTAATGTTCAAATGTTGCCACTTCTTCACTACTAAAAATCTTGTCATTTGCAACCAATCACTATGCAACTGGCATGCAACTAATTGTCGTTTGCAACTACAAATTTGGTATTGTATGATTTTTGGGCCATAGGGTTGCGTGTGCAACTAACATGTAACTAAATCTATACAACATGGACACGTGTCATAAAAATAATGGCTTAAACTTATACATACTTTAATTATTATACTTAATATATCTACATAGGTTATATACAATAGTGTTATGTACCTTTAGTATTAAGTTAACCCCATGCTAACTTAGGCTAGCCTAAACTAACCTAGGTTTGAATAACCATGGCTAAACTAAAGAGGCTAAATAAACAAAAAAATTAAACTAACCATGGTTAGTTAAATCAGGCTAAACTAATTATGGTTAATTTAAATTAAGCTAAATTAAATCAAGTTTAATTAAACATGGCTAAATTAAACAAAATTCAAATAATGACTAAAATAAGTTAAGGTAAAAATAACCATGGTTAAATTTATTAGGCTTAAATGATTATGGTTAAATTAAATTAAGCTAAATTAAATTAAATTAAACCATGGTTTAAATGTGTTTTATTTTATTTTATTTTCAAAATCAATTAATATGATAATATTAAATTTCATTATAAATAATCATAATTATTAATTAAATGTTTTAATTAAAATGATAATTAATTATATGTATATATACTCAATAGGTATTATATATTAAATTTTATTATTTATGTTAAAATATTAATTTCAATAGGCTACACTAATAACCTACAAGTATATAAACATCCTAAATTAATTAATAATTAAGCTAGATAATAATATTAAAATAATATTTTCATTAAATAATCATAATTATTTAAAATATCCTATAATCATCTTTGAAGTGCAAAAGAAAAGGAATAATGAAAAACTAACAAGAAGAAAAATAAGCTTTCCAAGTTACAAAACGTATTTGTTTTTTTTTCTTTGGACCCCTCCTACTTTCAAACCTCATAACTTTCTTATTTCTTGTTCATTTTAAACGATTTAAAGTGTTATGGGAGCAGCACCTGAAGTCCTAAAAATCACATTGCAACTCTAATAGCAAAAAAAACAACATAAAATGAACTTTCTGAATGTTTAAGAACCGGCCTTTGTAGTGTTCAATAGTTTTTCTTTTTGAGTTTTTGACCCCCTTTATTTTGGGGGGCCATAACTTTCTCATTTCTAATCGGTTTTCAATTATTCTTAATTAATTAGAGGCGCCAAGAGGAAGGCTTCAAGTTTTCCGTGGACACCAAATGCAATAGAGCCTTGCCTTAGCTGTTATAATTTAATATAGTAGTTGCATGTAATGTGCAACTAGGTTGATTCATGAGGTTTGCAATGGAATGTTTTAACCCATATCCTTTGGCTTCAAATTCTATTTGGTTCAGCATATAAGTATGAGTAATAGCTATTTTTTAACCAAATATTAAGTGCCATTGGAGATGAGTGAATGAAAAAAGTTTGACCCTTGTGAAATGGTTAAACCTAAAATTAAAATCGGATTATTTTAAACCTACCTATATAACCTAAGCCTAGCTATTTTTTAACCTACTTGCATACCTAAGTAAACCTATTTAGTAGGTTTTAATTATTACTTACCTACCTATGCACCACGTGTCAATATCTTATTAGCCATATTTTGGACAATTTAGATTTCATTGATTAATATTTAAAATTTTTAAATAGGTGGGTTTTGATTACCACGTGTCACCATATAATTGGTGTTACATGAACACGTGTCAAATGGTCAATGAATGTTCCATGGTGTGCCACGTGTCATCATCATAGTGGCAGAAACTTCAATGATTGAGATTAATCCAATGAATTTTTAATTTTGAGAACACAAAAAATTTAAATAGTGACACGTGTCCATAAGCTAGTTGTTTATTTTTTAAACATGTGTCATATTTTGATTAGTTACATTATAGTTGCAAGGAGAGTTGCACATAAGGTGCAACTACATTTGGATTTGTATGTATGTATGAACATGTATATGAAGACCGTATATACATGTTGCATACGTAATGTCGCATGCAACTGAATGTCATGTGCAACTTGTCTTATGCGACTACACAAATTTGTAGTTGCATGTGTCGCATGCAACTGAATTTTAGTTGCAAAAGATAGTTGCAAAACCCAAAATTTCTTGTAGTGCTTTGTTATTTAAATTTGAATGACAATTCCCCAAGGAAGGAATTGATAAATGCAATTAACATCATCTACCTTCAATATCTGTTACATCTTCATGCTATAAAAATGTTTTGGGGGCACTTTGCCTTGCTAATAGCTCACTTCCATTTTGAAAAGTTCATTGGCCAAAATATTGACCATGTGAAGATCCATGCTTTTTGTGATGAAGGGAAACTTAATTTTTAAATTATTTTTTCAAAGTTATTAACAAAGCAACCATGCTACTACTCTAAACCACCCATTGATGTGTAACCCTTTCACTCATTATGGTCTAAACTAGGATCCAATAGCTTCTCGCAAAACTTTTTGTAGTTATAATTTTAGGGAATGTAATGCAACACTATCTTGAAATGTGGTCACTTGGACCACCATGATATTGGTACATGTGAAATGTAGACATTGGCAAAAGGCACTAGAACTAATTTTGGCAAGTGAGGCAAGAGAATGTGCAACCAAATCTCGCAAATTTTGTGGTTGCACTAAATGCACATGCCACCATGGCTCAGTTGAACAACACAAGTGTGCTCATGAACATCTCATTGAAAGTGGATCATGTGATTGAGATGTCTTTTTTAGGAGTATTTTGGTCTTCATTCACGCAAAATGTGGGTGCATGACTGATGATGCTTGGAGAGTGTTCAACAAGATGCCACCTCAAAAAATGTGATTAGTTGGAATGTTGTAGTCGGAGGATGTGCCATGCATGGCAGTGGTAAGGAAGCTTTGAAACATTTAGAATTATGTATGAAGAATTTGTACAACCAAATGATATCACATCTTTTTGTAACCGGTTAGCTTGTAGTGAGGCAGATTTGGTGTATGAAGGGATGCTTTATTATCCTTCAATGATCATAACTTTTGGACTTGTATTTGGCATCCAAATCCATCAAGATGTCAAGAGGTTCTTCTTCAATGTTTTTACCCTGACATTCCAATTGGGAGTGTGTTTGCCTATGTCTCTTAGGTTCCAGACAATAGAGCCCGCCTTTGTTGTGGTTACTCATGGAGGTGTGCTAACTCACAGAGATCCCTGCAATTCTTCTTGTGCATCCAACTATTCTTCTTGTATTTCTTCTTTTGTATCCAGTAATTTCTTGTGCATCCAGAGCTGGGAAGATTAGGTCTCAAATTGTGTAGGCTACATCTTTTTTTTTTGTCCTGCAAGACAGTGAAAGGTGGCAAGCTTTTTCAATGCAGAGTCATTGTTGCTCTTGGTGAGGAACATCAGGATGTAAGAAGAGGAACGAGGAGAAATTCCAAGGTCTAGTTGCACTCTCATATCTACCTTCAACTATTGTCAAGTGTAATGGCTGTAAGTGGTCTAGATCCGTGTCTGATTTGCCTTCTTGTCCACCCTCTCTTGTATCTTGCTGGATTCTTCTATGTCTGCAATAGCAGAGAAAGTTGTTTTGTTTCTTTCTTTTCCGATCAGCTCTATGATAATTGTAGAGTAACAGACACTCTACACAAAGAAGAAGAGGAACAATTGGAGGATCTCAACATATGAATGCTGCAACAGTAGCTGTGAACACAAGTAATCAATACATTCTGCCTTCCAGTTGATTCCATCTACTTGCTTGCTTCACAATACATACCATCATTTCTATTTCATTTGCACTTGCATTTGAAATATTCTTGTGTTGGTTTTCCATGTAGGACACAGGCAGGGCTATGGGACTTCAATTTCCATTTTCAGCATGTACTCTGACCCTTGACCCCTTAGATGAGAACTTCCACCGTAAGAATTACCATGCATATCTTGTGGCAGAGAGTGACAAGCTTATTGTTGCTCCTGCTGGAGCTGGGTGATGGAGATGGTGAAGAAGACAATGCCCCTCTTTCCAGCATTGCCACAAGAAGCTCAAATAATTGGTGGAGGAGATGGATATGAGTATTACAACTTACTCTTCTTCTTTCTATAAGCACTGTGTTGTTTGGGGACTACCAGAACATAGTGTGAAATGATGAAGACAACCTGCTATGTTGCCACATGCTCATTGTCAGAAATCTTATCAAGGTTATTATTTGGCATGAGATCATGTTTCCATACATGGCAGTTTTGAGATAGACTCTGAGAGCTTGTTTCAATAAGAAGCATTATGTTCCAGTGTCTATTCTTAGGTTTATCTCAATGATGTGGTATGTGAAAGTCCAAGCAAGGTTTGGTGAGTATGTGCTGTATACAAATATTGAACTATATGGCACTGATTTCTATTTAAGATACAATTTCTGCACCACTTACTTGTCATGGCACTTGTTTTAACCTTGCTCATGGTCAGAGCTAGTCTCACCAGCTTTGGACCTTTGCAGTTCACTTCATTTTAGAGCTACCTTCTAGGTTTATGGTATAGCCAATAAGTCTTTGTACTTCAAACCATGGAGCCCCATGAACTGATGGACGACCTGCAATATTTGTTAAGTGCTTTGGTTTGCATTGTTGAATGGTCTAAATGATGGTACAAAATCTCCTGACTTAATCGAAGATATATTGTCTACATGAAAGGACAAGCTCTTGATGTTGAGCTGGGTTACAGGATTAAGCAAGATGACAGGACGATCCAAAATGAGGGTCTGGATACTCTCTCAGAGCCAGAGCTACAGGCAGCATTCAGGGAGTGGGGAATGTTGGGCTTAAGGTCTGTGGAGGAAATGCAACAGCTGACTCTCCTGCCAGTGCATCTTCTGCTGATTCTATCTTTTTATCTTTGGGGTTTGTTTTTCTCAGCTCCCGATTTTGGACTTTGTTACATATCACATTACTTTCTGGATGGCCATGTTTTTAATTTTATTCATTGAGCTCATTGCTGTTTAATGTATAGATACTCATGTTGATCTGTATGGGATACAATTTTGCAGCTGCAGGATTGGTTGGATTTGTCTCTAAACCAATCCATTCCTTCCTCCCTCCTAATTATTCTGTCAAGGTACTCAACAATATTTCTTGCATGGTACATGAATTGTAATTTGCAATCTCTATACTACCGAAATATAATGCTGGTCAATGCCAATCCTCAAAACCTCTTCAAGCATGGGCATAATATTTCCAATTACTTTTGCATTTGACATAGTTCATTGGCAAGTAGATCTTGGAAACACTGCAATAGGTTGTTTTGGAAGAGAAACCCATTCAAAGTTCAGCCAATAAGATGCTCTTGAAAGAATGGACTGTAATAATCAGAACAGTCTAGTTTGTTGGTAAAAACTATGCATTGATGAATGGATTTTGTCCTACAGAGCTTTCCTGGTAGCAGGCAAAATGAAGCCAGAAGAAGCTATGTAAGCCACTCCCTCATCAAAACCAAATGAAGTCATTGACTCTGTTGGTGTCACAGCACTTGGAAGTGAAGATTCTGCAAGCACAAGCTGGAGATTTTGGAACAAGAGGGATTCATTAAGGTCTTGTCACTTTCTCCGCCAAAGAAAGCACTCCCTTGATCATTTTCTAACCGAGGGACATTGTTTATACATTGAGCACACATGTACAAGGTTTCCGAACTAACATCAAGGTGGCAGGTTGAGTGAAGTTGAAAAGGTAACAATAAAGGGTCTTTTCAAAACAAAATTTACATTTAGGTCATAAATTGGTTATGAATAATGCAAAAAATGAGATGACAGACCAACACATGATCAGTGTTCCATGTCGAATGGAGTCCTTGGAAAAGATTTTTCACCTTTACAACCTTGCTCCTTTTGTCGCATTCAGACCCTTCGTCTTTTGTATATTCATTATTTATTTGAAATGTTTTTGAAAAAATATTCAATACTCTTTTCGAAAATTCATTATATACTATTATGTTCAAGGTTGTGTTAAAAAATTTCAAAAATATGTCATTTAAAAAAAAAGTCAAATTCATTTACAAGTTCTGTAAATAATTTTTGTTGTTTAAAAACTTACTAGTTATAATTGCTTTTACATGCTTTTTAGTGATTTTTTATTCATTAAATATATTGAAAATAATCTTTTATTAAAAATAATTTATATCTTTTCAATAAAAAAAACTAAATGCGTAAAATTAATTAGTAGTACAATTGTTTTGGGACCTATTAGTAAAATTGCACCCTTAATTATTATTTTAAAAATTTGAGTAGACACAATAGTCCTCCTTAAAACTTCATCAATTCAACCTACCTATCTCTATTCTTTGCACCTTACACCTGCTCAAAAACAATGTCCACAATATTTCTATCACAAGTTTGGGACAAATCCAACAAACAAACTACAATCCATAATAGATGGTTGGACAATGGTTGAAAATGGGGAACCAAAGTTTTAATATGTTTCCATGCATGGGAATAGAACATTACACAAGTTTGCCAAATCAATATTGCAACACCTTGGTGAAGACATTTATCAACCCTATAAACTATTACTTCATTCAAATGGCAATGTTCTTTAAAAGACCATGTTGACTACAAATCGTAGTTTTATGATACCTTGTAATCAGGTTTTTTGTTTCAATTTTGTGACATGGGTGGATTGGTGATCATCTACAAGAGAAACAAGCCAAATTTGGCTATACCTCAAAGAGGAAAGTTATTTTTTTGAAATGCTACTTTGTTTTGGATACCTCCAACTTTCAGAAACCTATGTCTAAATATGATGACTTCAAAAAATTGTTTTCCTCAAAAATGTGGTGACTTTGGTGCATTTTTCTCACAAAACCCTTTGTACCCTTTGAATAATTGTAGCCATATACCCTTTATACCCTTTGAATTCTAATAGAATAACCAAAAATATTGACAAATGTGGGTATTATTCTGGTAATGAAATTGATAACCAATGGGTCTATTTTTTTAATTATTTTTTTTGATATTGATACTTTGTGTGATCAAAATAAATGTAAAATAAAAAATAACATACCTGACTGATTATGAAAAAAAAAAAACAATAACCAGCCAACACTAGTTTCCAATACTGGGTGGTTATTGGATTTGTTAGAACCTCTTGTTTTGGGTTTTTGAAATTTTCAAAGAATGAATGGGTTTCATGAGAGGAACGGAAAAATGGTAACGGTTCAGGGTAGGTTCTTTGATTTCAAGAACCACTGTTCAAGCTCAATGATCATTCTTTGAACCATCACTGAAAGTTTATACCTGACCCATACCCGTGGGTGTTTTCTTTGAAAAAGAGAGCACCGCCCAACTCTGATTTAAACCTGTGTTGTATTGGTTTATCAATCACAATTTATGTATTTTATTCTTATTTTTATTTTTTAATTATAAAATTAAAAGAAAAATTTTAGGGTTTAAAAGATGTACACAATGGCAATTCTTAATTTTTACAGTAGGTAAGGCTACAATGGGCACTTCCAAAATTGAGTAAATTCCAGGCAGGATACAGAGATTTCTGAAAAAAAGAAAAGAAATATTATCTCTGAGGAGTAGACAGATGGGTAAAGGAAAACATGCTAAATTCAATAAGTCTCAAGGGACCAAATAAATCAACATTTATGTCAAAGATCATACTTACAACTTTTATTTTTTGGTAGCAAATTTTCACCATTTTTTGAAAAAGAAACCCACAAAAATCTAAGAAAAAAAGTGCCCAGCAACATCAACAAAGGATGTTTTGGAATGAAAAATCTACATTCACCAGATTTCTACCATAGGCTCCAGCATGTAGCCACAATACAAAAAGATTTTCTTTTAAATCTTCTCTCAGATCTGCTCCGTAAACATTTCTGGCTAAATCTTGTTGTTAATGATCATCAGTTTGGCAACATCACAAAACAGGAAAAAATTAATAATAATAATAATAATAATAATAATAATAATAATAAATATCATATATATAATAAATCTTCCTAAAACACAGTGATTTGAGCCCTGCTTCTTTTATGAAAAAGCAGGCTTATGTTGGAAGGATGTAAAGAATCTGAAAACAGAACGAATCCCTTTTTGGCTCATATACTTGTTTATAATATGCTCTCTGTTGTTTTGAGCAGGAAGGAAACTTGAACCCCCCCCCCCCAAGTTGCCAATTAGAAATTATATTTTTACATGACTGTGTAAAATTGTATAAGTGTATTTTTTTACATTTATATTATATTTTATATGATCATGTAAAATCATATAAATGTTTTCTTTTTTTTACATTTACATGTGTTGTGTTTCACATTTACACAGAATGTAAGTCCTAACTACATTCACTAGTGAATTTAGCTAAATCCCTACATATGTGACTACTTGGCTACCCCTAAGCTTGAAAAAAAGTTGAAAATTTGAAATAATTTGTTGAATTTCTATTTAAGTTGTAAGAAATCTGCATGACCACCCATGGAAAAAAGACATTCGTCACCATCATGTGGCCTTTCTTTGTCATATGTATGTGCATGTTCATTCCCCAATAAGGTTAGGGTTTGCTTGATTCTACTTTTGTTAAGAAGGAGAAGCTAGCTTCATTATGAGAAAAAGGGGTGTTTTATAACTAGCCTTACAACTCAATTTTTGAGTTGCATCAAATATTTGCAATTCACTATATTTATATGTCATGAATGCTAAAAAACAAATTACATGATCATTATATATACATTACAATTCATTGTAGTTTTGTCAAACAATTCATTTTCAACTACTATCCAATTCCACTACAATTGCACGCATGATGTTATGTTGATGTCATTAATTGTCATCCATCTATTAAAATATGACATGTGACATTATGAAAAAATTTGGACATAAATTTTATTTTTCAAAATATTTTGAGTCCATTGTCCATTATGATTGTTAATGATGGTTCGAGATTGTGACATGTTGCACAATAAAAAATTATCACATGGCATATTAACCATATTTTGGAATAAATATATCAAAATAAATATCTATTTTAGTAGCTAGGTAGGTCATACTCACCATAGGTAAATAGGTTGGTAGATCTTAAAACCTACATACCTATGTATTTACTTAAGGACCTACTTACCTAGGTAGACAAGTAAAATCTATTTACTTATTTAAGTAGGTAAGTAGGTAAAAAAGCACAAAATTAAGTGAACTAAAAAATAGCCATGATTTGTTTTTGAAAATTTTATGTTTTGCCTTTAAGGAAACATAAAACAACAAGTCTTCTTTATATAGTTTATAGCATGGGATTCAAAAACAAAACATATGGATTAAATCTTTTAGTTATTCCTTAATTAAAAATTGAGTTACAACTATAAAAGGATTTTCCTAAATGCTTTGTGCTTGTTTTTCATTACATAAGTTATACAATTAAATTTAACGAAATTTGCAATTGTAATGGACACATGTGACTAAAAATAGCCCAATTGCTTTAGAAAAGTGCCATGAAATAGTCAATCGCAAAAGACATGACATGCCATGAAGTTGAAAGTGCAATTGCAAACCTTATGACTAAGCTATCATTTTTCATCCATTGCCATGGATGGTCCTTAATATGACGTGGAGCCCCAATTTGTGATTATATTTGCAATTACATTTGGGAGAATCGCATGTTACAAAATGTGTCATCGATGAGTGGTTAAAATTTAACCACGTGGTAATTTAAAGAGCCAATAACCATAAAACACGTGATAATCTTCCATTTGTTCAAAATATATACTATAATTAAAATAATTAAATATTATAATTCTAATAATTAAATTATGATTAATGTAGTTAATTATTATAAATAAATAATTGTAATCTATAGGCTAAATTATAATAGGCGACCTATTTTAGGTTAAATTAAGGTAAAATAATCTACCTAACATAGGCTAAGTAGGTAACTAATTTCTTATTTATTTTGTTAGGGACAAGTCTTTCGATTGGCTCATCCCAAATGGCACACACACTATGTTTATTGTTGCATACCATGAATCAAGTCTATTCTTTCACCTAGTTATATATTTTAAAAGTTTACAAAGGATATGGGATAAATTCTAATGGAAAGGAAACACTACAACACTATCACATCCTTTGTCCCATACAAAAACATTATCATATATCCACACAATAAAATATTTATTAATTTCTTTAATTATTTATTACCTACTACCTACAAACTAACTTACCATATTATTAATCAATTAATATAAAAACACTATGACATATCCACACAATAAAATACCTATTACTTAACTTAGCTACTTACTACCTACTATCTATTACCTAACCTACCTAATTTATTATTATTATTATTATATATTCACATAATAAAAGATTCACAATTTAACTTACCTACTACCTATCCTACTTACTACCTACTACCTACCTAACTTACGTAACCTACCTAGGTTTAACCTTCATAGCCTAACCTATTAATTACACCTAGTAAACTAGCCTACTATTGCTTAAAGATAACTTAGGCCAATTAATTAAGAATGGAAGTTAGGATAAGCTACCAATGTACATATGCCTATTTAGTTTAACATAACCTATTAAGCTTACTTAACTTAGTTTACCAACTAGGACATAATAACCTTTTCTAGCAATCTATTAGCTATTAGATATTATATTATGGAAATCCATGGATGGGTACATTGAAGGATAGTAGTCTAATTGAAGTAACAAAAATTTCCATATGTGGTCTATGTTTTTAGTACATGTGGTAGAGTATACTATTCAAGCAATTGTAAAAAATTTCATTATAATTGTAAAAACAATTACGTTATCATCCATTGATGGATGCAATCAAAATTAGATGACATTGTTCACTTTTCATCTACATTTTCAATGAAAATCATATTAGTCATAAGTTGTAGTCACATCTATGATTAGAATTTGGTTAGAATTCATGTAGTTACATATGTGACTACAACAAGTTGCAACTACATGGACACATAGGACTAACACACTACTAGTTGTAAAATAAGTTGGTTTGGACACTAATCATATAGTGGTTGTAAAAATATGGTCAAGATGGAGAATAGTTCTTCTAATGATTTTCCACCTACTTTCCCAAAGCAAACCCATGATTAAATATGAACAAATGCAGTCCTTGTTTGCATTTTTCAAAGTGCCTAACAACCTTCTTAAGCGTTGCAGCGATTGTGCAGGATAGGAAATTGCAAAAGTTTTGCATTATGTGATACTGAAAGCCATTAAAAAGGTTATTATAGGTTCAAGTTTCCTTTCTATTTCTACAAATGAAGTGACCACAATCAATAACCATAGTTGGATTTTTGTTTGTTGTTATGTGGTTGTAGGTTAGAAATGAATGCCCATTTTGCTCAAATGAACATTTGATTTAAAGTGGAGTTGCTGTTGACATCAAAAATGTGATCTTGATCAAGTGTGTGCATGTGATCAATGCATGTGAACAAGAATCAATGCATTGCTACCTATGATTTGTTGGTCATTGAACTAGGATGAAGGTTTTCAAATCATGAACTGATGAATAATCACAATACTATTTACAACTAGATTGTGAATCCACCTTTGTAAACCATTTATCCCTGATCAAACGACATTATTACATATCCCAAAAACTTAGTGTTAATTATAGAAGCATTTTAAAAGGAGACTTTGGAACAACAAACCTCCTTTGTCAAGCTGACTATGAAGAGTTAGGCTTCTAAGGTTATGGCAAAGCCTAGAGATGAAAATTTAGTGATTAAATTGTGGCATCAACTCACCACAAACAATCTATTCATTCAAGGTCTTTCTAAGTTTATGCGATTTGTTGAACTAGCAATTGTTCAAGTCATTGGTAGTTTGGAAGATCAAAGAGCATTTTCCAATAACTTTTATGGAGTCCAAGTTGCGGAATCAATTGGCAAGCCATTTGGATATTGCCATTCGCATGTTTGTTCAAGATTTCTTCACTAAGAAAACTTTTCCTTTCCAAGTTGCTATTATGCATTGGAAGGATGGAAACAAGGTTAGGATAGGAATTGCATGATTGCTGGCTTCTATAGTTCCAACATGTTTTTTGTGAATTACAAGTTATTATTTAGGGTTGTTTTGTTATTGAGCCAACCTTTGATTTTTTTGGAGATGTATGCAGCTTTTTTATATGGCTTGAAGCCTTGGACTATATGGAGCCTAAAGGTTGTAACTTGTAAGTGTGTCTTCTATCTTATATTGATCATGTTTTGTTTGTATATTGAAATAATAACATTGTTGACTAGTACAAGTACTTTGTGTTGCAATGGGCAGGGTCCTTGTGACCAAGGTTCAAATCCTGCAATGGAAAAAATACTCTACTTAAAATTGTTACATGGTGTCAAATTTCATAACATATTTTTTTGCTAGAAGCCTAAAATCTGAACACCACTACATGTGTGCAGCCTACTCTTGTACACATAGACATCCAAGTAGGAGCCACTTCAAACCTCTACAACTTCAAAATGCTTTGGCTAATGTACATTGTTGCAATAAAGCCACCTAGATCACACCGATGTTTTTTTGCAAATAGCTATAAAGGCTTTGCCTTCTCACATCCCCCTGCCACTTGTGCTACAAATTTAAAACATAAAAAGAAACAATGCCCACAACACCGATACAATCCCCCAGGGTGGGCATTCCCCAGATACGGGGCCCAGGACAAGGCAGCAGCCCAGTAATTTCACTTACAAAACTTCTGCTCGTGTGGTACTGCCTCCTTCCAGAAGTGGGCAGTTCCACACAGAATTGTTGCACAACCTTCTTGAAAGATCATCAATTCTGCAGATATTTTCTGACTAGGGCGATTACCTTTGAAGTTTGGATGGGATCCAATGTGTCCATGCTATGTTGTTACCTTGGATGCACCTAATTGCTTAGAGTACCATATTACAGCAGACTGCTGCATCACCTTGAACACAAAGCAAGCTCCACTAGAAACACTCATTCTCTATCAACCCTTTAGGGATTACCATGCATGGTGTTGCATGATTCTGCTTACTATACCTCGGACTGATGTTTTGTGTTAAATAATTCTCAAGAAGATGAGTTCTCAAAGTAATAATAATAATAATAACTCATCATCTCACTCTCCCATACTTATTGAGAATTGAATCTCAAATTATAGATCCAATTTTTTTTGACACAAATGGAAAATCCATTGCAAAACGCGAACGAGATTGTAGATCCAATTTGAGTCAACAATACCCCTCTCCTTGCCTGTGCAGAGCTTATCCCAATTTGTAGGATCCGATCATAGGTTCTCAACCAGTATTGGACAATTAATAAACCAAAATAAGACTGCCTGTTGTGATCTATGTATGTTTAGGCTCATGATAATTTTGCCTCAATGTTTACAATCAATAAATGGGTTTGGTGCCATTTCTAATGGGCACCCAACACTGGAGAAAGTACCATGATAGCTCTTACAGATCCCAATTTGTAAACTTTACTGGACAAGGTAACCAGGTCTTGAGCGCTGGTTATCGGACATAACCAAGTGGACCAGAGTGCCAAGCATTTGGGGGGAGGGGACACAGGAGAGAGTAAGTTATGAGGTTCAGCCAACCAGGGTTTTTCTTCCCCAATTTTGTCTATCACGTGGACTGGGCCATCATCGACAAGAGGAATGAGCCAAATTTGGCAAGAGATAGGCCAAGAGAGTAGAAACTTTTTGGAATCAAAATTCAAAGGCTACTCCTAACTGTTTTTACCTCAAAATATGGTGACTTTAGTGTATTGTTTTCACAAAATCCCTTTGCACAATTGGCAACGGAACCCTTTTTTTCCAGTTGCTACAGTGCAAGAATTCCCCCCAAAACAAAACACTGCGGCCAACCATGTGCAAAAAGGCGTTAGAGAGGTGGGAAAATGTCAACAGGCTGCAAAGTATATAGTATAACTAGGGAGCTCTTATTCAAATGTATTAGAGAGGTGGGCAAATGTCAAAAGGCTGCAAAGTATGTAATATAACTAGGGAGCTCTTATTCAAGTGTGTTAGAGAGGTGGGCAAATGTCAAAAGGCTGCAAAGTAAATAATATAACTAGGGAGCTCTTATTCAAGTGTGTGCCGCTATGTTAGGAAAACTAAGTCTCTCTGGAATCAGTCATGGAATAATATGAGCAGTGGGCTAGTATGACTTGACAAAGACCAGAGTATTTCTCTTTTGCTTCTCCTGGGGTAAAAGCTAGGTAATTCACAAATATTTTTGAGATGAAAGCAACTGAAGGGGTGTGCTGTTCCCAGTTCCCACATGGCTCATGTTCATGAATGTTCCCATTTGAATTAGATGTGTTCCCAGTTATTCTACTGTAAGTTCCCATCAATGATCATAAGCAAGGCCCCCTATGATGTCCCAAGAAGCACCACTACTTACTCATTCCAAAAAAAGAAAATTCCAAAGTCCTAATCTTGTAAGATGTCCAAGGTATCATCAGCCAAAGGGTGGGAGGAATTAGTGCAACAATTCTATATTTGGGTCAAGGTGAACCCTAAACCCTAAAGTTCCAGATCCAGTTGTTGTCATATGATGGGACAAACAAAGGACCACCAAAAATATAGGAAAATGGAGACCAGTTCAGTGCACAAATCAGCCTAGCCTAGTTTAAGTACCTCACTTTGCTACAACTGGATTTGGTCCTAGTGGTTCTGAGTCCTGACATCCTCATGTCCTGATTTGTAGAAGTGTTCACCTAATTCCAAAAAAATTTGTTAATCTACCAGCAACAACTGGATTGGTCCTGGTGGTCCTGACATCCTAACCTCCTGATTTGTAGAAGTGTTCACCAAGATTGTTTTTTAATCCACCAATGGTGTGGGTGCCCCTTTGGTCTCAAGTTCATTAATTATAGGGAGTTTTGAAACTGAGAGAGAGAGTAGACACAAGTTTGGTCCCACTGATCCAGGGAGTTATGGAGTTTATGTACATATTTGAGTTTCGACTTTCAAGTCCCTTGTAATACATAGTAGTAAAAGTTTGTTCTTCTATCTAGTGAATATTTGAGTATGCCTTTCAATAAGTTCCATCTAGACATGGTCACAACTTTCAATTCCTTGGATGAATTTTACACACATATGGGTACTGCCTAAAAGCTTCATCTATAGACAATCATGCATTTTTCATACAATTGGGTATGTGTTTTTATACATAAAATTCCACACATACATTGGGTATATGGTTTAATAAGCTCCATCTAAGCCATGATCATGGCATTCAATTCCTTTGGGTGAATTTTTACATACATTTTAGGGATTGTCCAATTTTGGGGATTTTCTTGTTATCAAATTGTTATGTGAGAGTGAAAGCATAAGTTTGCAGAGTACATGACTCAGCCAGGGACAACATCTTTCCACTGAATAGATACCACGGTTATTACCACGTTCCAACTGCTAACCCCCAAAAGATGTTAGAAACATCTCTCACGAGGGTGGTTTCAATTTTAAACATGTCCCAAGAAATTTAGAGAGCAAGTGGGTCAATTATAAAAAATATTATATTAAATAATTTGACAACATAATAGGACGTATCCATTGAAAATCAACCGCATGAGTACATAATAATTAAGGATTTTAGAGCCCACTTTGCCTGCGATGTTTAGCTCCAACAAAATCTGCTGAGAAAAATCTTGCAACCAACCACATACAACTTGGACAATAAGGTACATCTCTCTCTCTCTCTCTCTTTGCAGGGAAATTTGTGAGGTCAGTAGTCTGATGCCATCATTGTTGGACGGGTATTTGATTTTGTTGATAACACTGGTTCCAATTATCCAAATGTTTCAGAATCAGAGAACTGCTGGTTCTAGTTTGTTAGGGCAATTTTTTTTTCGGAATCTAAGATCACTGGTTTCCAGCATTAAAAAAAAATCTCAATAAGTACGTGCAGTTTAAAATGGGGGTTATTAGTCCAGGTTGAAAATCGTGACAAAGCAGCAGGTTTCATGAAAGAACCGGAAGGAACAGATCTTATAAAGTTTGATGCTTGATTTTTTTTCAAATTTCTGAGCTCTTTGATTATGTCAAGAATCATGAGTATGAACCTTTAAGAACCGTCGTGATAACTGTCAAGGGTCTGTTCCTGTTTTTGATAACTGACCGACATGGTCTGATATGCCTCATGACGACATGGCTTCAGAATGAAAAACAATATTTTATACCACGTAACGTGCACACCTAACTTGGCAGGTTTTGTGTCTGGCACAATTTATGAACAGCAATACTTTGCATAACTTAACCTCCTCAACTGAATTCCGTGGTTCATTCCAGAATCTGCACCGCGACAAGCTGTCTAGAAAACACTAAAGTTGGAAGTTTTCCACACGTTTGGCACCCAGTTGTGAACAGTCAGTCGCACACGCTTATTTTCTGCCCTCCACTGAGTGTCACTCGGTTTGGTATCTGCCTTTTGTGAGTAGGCTGAGAATGAATGAATGAATGAAACCATGAACACATTAGTCATAGTAGGGCTTCATCCATTAGGGTTCAATCCAGTGGCCTTGATTCATTTCGGCCTTGTGAATGTGGGCTTGTCGGTTTCTTGACCATGAGCGTCAGTAGGTAGCCATGGTGCATGGTTGGGTGCATTTTTTGATGCACCCAAACTGACTCGTAATGAAGGGCTGTAAAAGCATAATGTTCGTAGAAATATTCTCCATCAAGATTCTATTTGGCCGGCTTGATTTGGAGTGATTAGTTGTTACTAACTAATGTTGTCCGGTTTCACATTTTGGGTTCAACTCTTGGGCCATTTGGGGGTCCCCAAACTCTCTCAAGTACGCAAGTTTTTTTCACTTTTTTTTTTAATTTTTTAAAAAAATGTTTTTGGTTTAGCCATCTAATTGATACAAGTCGTCACTTTTTATTGGTTGTATAGTGTCAATAAATTCGAAAATCAATTTTGGTCTATGCAAAGGTAGGTACAACCCCATCTAGTTTGGAATTGGGCCTGTTATAGACTTGCATCGGTAAGTAGAACCGTGTAGAGCCCCAATCAATTTTGGGCTATCTGTAGATCCAGTTTGGAACCGGACCGACTTAAGATTTGAAATAACCGGGCATTGATAGTCTAGAAATCTGAAAGCTGAGTCTGAAATTGTGCCTGAAAAGTTTATCAAAATTAAATAAAAATTAATCCTTGGACCAAAACTGAAGGTTCTCTCAAATTCAAAAAAAAAGTTGGAACTAGGACTAGAGGTTCTTTGGAAAAGCTAGAACCAAACAACATTTGTTACTACATATTCAATTTCTAATGGAGCCACTTTGATTGGCCTTCATCAATTTTTTGAAACATTAAGCACTCCACCTTTATAGTCTATACACTTTGAAGCATATGGTATAAAAGTGTGGTGCTATGGGGGAACATCTTGGGGAACACATTGGGAACTTGACGGGAACACATAAGAACTATAAATAAGTAAAAATCACTTTGCCCTCTCCCTCCACCTCAACACACAAGGAAAAAATAAAATTGAGATCTTTTTCATGAATGTCAAGCTTTTCCATCAACCACAAGAAAATTATGATCCTAAAATTGTAGGTCACCATTTTTGGCATGAGCTAATACCCTTGCCTAACTAGTAATGGTGTGGGTAACTCTCCCCAACGAGGTTCCAACAACACCCAATCCAAGTCACCATGTTGTGGTAGCATGTACCTATTCACATCACTTCTACCGTACAAGAAGCCCATGTAGTAGAATACAAGTCAAGTCAAGGCCACCGAAAACCCTATCCAACTCACCATGGTATAGAATCATTGATGCCAAGGATCCAAGTAGCTATGGAGTCAAGTTCCCAACACCAGCAACTGAAGAAGTCGAAAGAATGGGTTAAGTGCCCAAAGTGAGAATTTGTTGCATTCACTTTGATTCCAGTGCAACAACCATCCGAACACCTTCCTTTCCTTACAATTCTTGAGTTTGTTTGGTACCACCTTTGGTGATATTGCTAATATATATAGTTAGAAAAGTAGCTTAGGAGTTGGTTCCATTGTTCTGGAACCAAAGAAGATGAATGGTAGGCGATGAATAAAAGTGAGTTAGTGTCATTTCACTTCTAGCACTCACAGAACTTTTCTGAGTGTATTTGGAGCACATCCATCCATGAATATCCTCCCACAACAGAGGAGGATATTATGCCTAGGCCCCTCCACTCCTTAAGAGAGGGAGGGATTATTACGAGTATTAATCTGCAGTTCCAGTTCTTTAAAAAATTTAGAATCAAAGAATCATGAGGTTTTGAATTTTTCAGAAACATCAAAGAATCAGCAAGTTTCATGAAAGAGTCAACAAAGAACAGATGGTTTGAAATGTGGTGTTTTTTTCTTTTTCTTTTTTTTTCAAATCTTCTGAAGAATTGAGGTTCTATACCAAACCAGTGTTTAAAACAATTGCACCCCTATTGTTGGATAAGTGCTCATATACTTGGGTTGATAACCAACAAATATTGCTAGCAAATTCTAATAATCACACAACATTGTATTTCATCAGATAAATGAGTATAAACCTGGGTTGATACCCATTGGGTATTTGTAGCAGATTCTACTACCCACACAACATTGTCTTTTTTCAAAAGAAGAGAGTAAGGATCTTACACCTACTCCTTAAAAGTAAGAGGGTTCTCATGCCTATAAATAGGTGTTCCTATTACCTTAAGGTGTAGGTAAGTGTAAGATGCCTCTCACTCTACACCTACTCCTTAAGAGTGAGTCCATATAACACCCTAAATGGGGATCCTCACCTTAAATACTGTAAAAACCTTCAATATTTTTCTTCATGTATTTGGAGGTATGTTTACAAAGTGTAAAATCTCATGGAGCATTTTGGAAAACATAAAGCACTCCAAGGTTTTTTCTTTGTACTTTGAAAACGTCTCCTTGGAGGATTCATTCAACAGTTATTGAAGGACCCTTTCACTGATGACAAATAGACCTTGCGTGCTTTAGGCTTGTGTGCTCGTAAGGATCGTCCCCTAATTTCGGGTCCTACACCCTAGGGCTACCACCGCCCTCCAGACTAGGTACCACCCTCAAATTAGGGGACGCCCTAGAGATCAGGCCTTAAGGGGATTCAGCAACGGCGCAGAGGAAGAAGAAGGGAAAGGGAAGAAGTGGCCCAGCATTTTCCATCGCTGCTGCACAGTGCACTTGCAGTCGTCCTTGTGTGTTCTTTTTCACTTCTGTTGCTAGGCCCCAGAATGTGGCCAGAAGCTGCTGCTGCTGCTGCTGCTGGAAGCGCAAAGCTCTTTTTCGCTGGTATTTATTGCGAGCTTGATTTCCATGTCTCTTGCAGCAATTCATCAAAAATCTTCCTTATATCTCTCTCTGTGTCTGTAGCAAATATTGTTCTATGCTTCGCATTTGTCAGATTACCCATTGTTGTTGATTTTACGTGTTGTCTCTCTCTTTCTTGCGAAGAGGTTGTTGATGATCGTCTTCGTTGAAGTGTGTGAGTATATAGAGATCTTGTTTTTGGCTTGATTCTTGTGGCGTGTTCTTTTGTTTTCTGGTTTTTTCTTTGGCTTTTCGTGTTTGTTCGTTCCAATTCTTTTGTAAGTCTTGTGATTGCGGTTTTGTTTGGAAATCGAGTGCACAATTGCATCGGTTCGCTGCATTTTGACAAACTACTGGTATTTGTTGAAGAGGTTTGCCTGCTCTTCTGTGGCAGTGGAAGGAGGAGTCTAGGAAAGAAATTCGCGTACAAACTAGGCCTCTTTTGCAGGCGATCAACAAACGCTGGGAATAAGAAGTCCTTGATTTCGTTTCTTTCTTGACGACTTGCAACAGGCTTGATTATTGAAGATCGATCGTAACATTGCTTTCGACGAGTGCGCGAGTTTTCAAGAGCGACAGGTTCATCGGGCCCGCTTCGCTTTACAGATCGCTCTCCTGTCCTGCTGCAGAAAGCGTCAAAGGAGGTGGTGGACAACCTTGGCTTCGTTTTCAAGAGAAAATGGATGCATCTCGGGCATTCATCAAGGATGCGAAGCGAGTGGTTGTCAAGGTACCTTGCTTGCAAAAAATGACATTGTCTGTGTACGTCGCAGTCGAGTTCTGCCTCGCAATGCAAGTATAGATAGAATTGGTGTTGCTAATCTTCTTGAGCTCCAGGATGCCGATAATCGTAGTGAACAATAGTACCTTGCATCATCCGCTCACTGCCAGTATCTCATTCGCTGGACACTCAGAATTGTTGTCCATTCAGGGACCATAGTTTAAGGATCCAAATTCTTCTCCTTTTCCACAAGGAAGTGATAACGATAATCTTGTTGTGTATTTGGTATGACACATTGTATTGTACAGTACTTGAAGAGATGAGAGATATACGATCAGGCTGAAAGAGCGTTGCAGCACTGGTGCCCTGAAGAAGATAGCATTTAGATTTTAGGGGTCATCACTTGGCCAACCTGGAATCCATGCTGACATTGATGACTTTGCCACCACTGATTATTGTCGTTAGATGATTGCAGGAGAAATTCTGCTTTTGTTGATGATGTTGATTGATGCACAGATTGGCAGGTCAACATGCTGAGTTTTAAACAGAGCTAAGCTTTTGGACTTGTTTGTCCATTGGATGGCATTCTTGCCCTTGTAGTAGTCAAGTAGACATTTCTTGGTAACAAGCCTGACTCTTGGTTTCTGAGTAAAACAGGTTGGAACTGCGGTTGTAACCAGAAATGATGGCAAGCTTGCACTGGGCCGGATTGGAGCTTTATGTGAAGAGGTTAGCCCTTCAAGCAGTCACATGCTACAGTTGTTTCAGCAATTATGGGTTCTCTTTTGTTGAGCTCTCTCACATGTGGTTTGAGGGAGGGAGACAGAAATGATGACGCCCTGGAATGCAGATCCACATTGAACAGACATCATAGGGCAATTGTTACATTGGAGATCCACTGATTTTGACCACCCAACTGGCTGTTGGATTATCTGCACATACAGATGCCACATCATCAGCTGGTCCGTCAATTATAGAGCTAGAGAACTGCTGTAAGGTAGCAGACAGCAGGTCTGATGACTTTGGAGAATCGTAATATGCTGCTGATGATCATTTGCTCTCATCAGGTGAAGGAGCTAATGTCAGAAGGCATAGAGGTCATACTTGTGACTTCAGGGGCAGTGGGTATTGGCTTACAAAAGCTGCGCCACCAACGCCTTCTGAATAGCAGGTGAGTTTCTGTGTATCCATTCTAGCTCTTGTTTTGGTTCAATTTTCACTGTCAACCCTTTCTCAGCAGCCTCTCAAGTAGAATCTGATGTTCCAGCAGTGCAATGGCTGCCTTCACTGTAAGAATGGTCATGACCCTTTTACCTTACCATGTGATGTTCTGATGACATAGTTTTATGGACCTCGAAAAACCGCAAATGGAGTTGGATGGAAAGCCTTGTGCAGCAGTAGGGCAAAGTGGCCTCATGGCTCTCTATGACAGTCTCTTCACTCAGGTATTAATAGACTGTTATGGCACCTCAGCTCATCTATGGAGATGAGCTGCCATCCTCCTTGTGTTTAATGATCTTGTGGGATATAGATCCAATTTATGGCTGTTTCAGACAGACCAGTTGCAATGGTGGAAGTCATCTTTCAGAGAGGCAATTCTCTGTTCTCTCTCGTGCTTTCTTTTACTTCCTTGACTAGTTCATTCTTGAGTTCTATGGATACAAGGGCAAAGTGAACTTGTATCCTACTTCTCAGTTGTCTACACTAATATCCACCATCACCTACTTGCATAACTTCTGGTGTGAACAACATCATCTCACTCACGTGACTTAGTATGACTATGTTATGCAGCTGGATGTGGCATCATCCCAGATTCTTGTAACAGATAATGATTTCAGAGATCCTGAATCCAGACTTCAGCTCTCAGAAACTGTCAACTCCTTGCTAGAACTTCGAGTGGTTCCAGTTTTCAATGAGAATGATGCAATCAGTACAAGGAAGGCACCATACAAGGTAAATGAATTCCACAAGTAATTTATCAGTGTCTTGTATACCCTTGTCTTATTGTGCACAGCAAAGTATGTTTTCCTATGTGAGTAAGGTTAGAAGTGTTCAGAATCTGTTTATAAGTCAGATGATGGGAGGCCATGAAGAATCTTTGCAGTTTACAATTGACATGATGTATCTGCACTCACCTGCTACAAGACTTCTGGAACTATGAGATTTGGTTCATTGCATTCTGTATCAATCTTTCACCTTTCAATTCCTTTAGCATGATTTTTCCATATAGACAATGGAGGGTGTGGTCCTGTTTAAGAGCATGGAACCAGGAGTATCACAAACATTGTCGCATAATCTGATGAGCAGTACTGGGTGCATCTAACAGGATGGAACAGGTATCTTCTGGGACAATGATAGCTTGGCAGCACTATTGGCACTGGAACTGAAAGCTGATCTACTTATCCTTTTGAGTGATGTTGAAGGCCTGTACACAGGCCCACCATGTGATCCCAAGTCACGACTGATTCACACTTACTTGAAAGAAAAGCATGACGATCTGGTCACATTTGGGGAAAAGTCAAGAGTTGGTCGAGGTGGAATGACAGCTAAAGTATATGCAGCTTGGAATGCAGCATCTGCTGGAATCCCTGTCGTTATCACAAGGTTAGCACATCTTGATTCATGGACCAATTCTACCTTTCAAGGATGGACTATCTTCTCTTTGTCATGACAGGTTCAACTAGGAATGATGAAATGAGTATATCTTAGGCTTCAGGATCATAACAATCAGGAGACTGCACATTGGTTGCATTACCAAGTCCCCAAATCAGTTGAGTAAAGAGTTGGTGGGATCTGGGAGGGTAGTGGATGTGCTCCAGATGGCCTACTGCATGTCATGCGCGGGGATCATATTGGTACTCTCTTCCACAAGGACTCCTATCTTTGGGTTGATGTGAAGGAAACAGGTGCTAGGGATATGGCTGTTTCTGCAAGGGATGCCAGCCGCCGACTGCAGGTGTGTCTTCAATTTCCATAATATGCATCCTTATTGTTGCATCCCTTCTACCTCTCAACTGGTGGTGTTTAAAGCTTGTCTTGTTTGTCATGTTTTATTTTAGAGCTAATGTTGGGAGAGGGAAAATTTGAAACTCACGAGATGCCACTTCAGAAAAAAAGTCAAGCTAAAATAAATGAAGTTTGAGTTTTGTCTGCTATGTCACGATTTTAAATTTCTTTAATATTGCAGGGTCTTTCATCAGAGGAGCGGAAGAAAATATTGTTTACAGTTTCTGATGCTTTGGTGGCTAACGAGGCGAGAATTAAGATTGAAAATGATGCTGATGTGGAAGCAGCTCAGCTGAGTGGCATTGCCAAGTCATTGATTGGTCGCCTTACAATCAAGCCTGGAAAAGTATGTCATAACCAGTTATAGGTCACCTATGTCTAGAAGGCCTCCCTTCATTCCATTGTCTTACTGGGCACATACTAAGTTGCCATAGATTTAGTCAGCTGTTTATCTCAGAAGATAATTCAGTAGCGTGATCCCTTCACTAAATGTAAAACTCAGGTTGGATTGGACAGATTGAGAATTTCTTTTGACTGATGTATTTGAATTTTTCTTGAGTTGCTTTGAGGTTCTTATTTTATTTTTTCACTGTACAGATTGCAAGTTTAGCCAAATCTCTGAGAGTCCTTGCAGACATGAAGGATCCAATTGGGGCTGTGTCAAAACGTACTGAGGTTTGTCTCTGACTCATTTTCTGGTAGCAAGGACTAGTAGTAAGCCAACTGAGTTTCCTCATCTAGAAGGAGAAATGCACAATTTAGATCACAATTGTGATGCTAGGGATTGTCAGATTTATGTGCTGAGCTTATGAATCTGGAAACAGCAAGGCAAAGATGTGAAAAAGTAGAGTGAGATGCTTGGAAGGACAGGGTCAAGTGGAACTTACAGATGGAGAGGATACAGTTAGAGAAATCTAGAGAGTTCCACCATCCACAGTTTCTTGGTATCAGATGCTAACCATGTCACTTCCTGGATGTAATGTGTCACAGATTGCAGAAGACCTGATTCTGGAGAAGACAACATGTCCATTGGGTGTTGTCTTGGTTATTTTTGAGTCACGACCAGATGCTTTGGTCCAGGTACTGTTCAAAATTTAGGGATTCTCTTCCATGAATGTGCTTTGCTCTATTTCTCATAGCAATGTCTGCTGTCATTTCTTTCAATATCCTGAACTTAAAGCATCCCCTGTTAGAAAGCTGGTGGCTGTAGCAACATCCACATAAATTCTACACTAGAACTGTGATCCTCAGCTGACACAGGGACAAATATATTCACCTCTGTTCTGCAAATTGTCAAAGTTACCACATGTCAAGTTTTATTGGTTTTCTGTGGGATCAGATAGCATCATTGGCAATTCGGAGTGGAAATGGCATCTTACTGAAGGGGGGGAAAGAAGCTGCCCGATCAAATGCTATATTGCACAAAGTACCATCTCAACTCCTTCCCTATTTGCAATTGTGAATAATCAAGCACAGTATGTCTCATTGTTGCAGTCTAAAAGGTGCCTAAAGATATCCCATTCCAGGAAAACCTTTCCTATTGTTAAGATCAAATATGTGTTTTTTGTCTGAGCTGTAATTAGCACAGTCAAACTTAGCTGACTTTAATGATTCTTGGTATTTTGAACATGCCATTTAGTCTCCAATTTAAGCTTGGGTCTACACTTAACTCAAGCTAATGACACAGTCTGCTTGAGCTGTTTGAATATCTTGTATAGGCGTATAGTAGTGCAGGTGCATGTCCTCAACCGAAAGAAGTTGAGGGCACCTTGAGAGAGTCAACAAACAGCTTCATGAGCAGTTGCCTAGAGAGTAAGTCTAACATAATTGAGGCTTGCAGTTTTGATACAGCTGACTTTCCGGTTAAGATGCTGAATCATTGGGCTTTGATTTGGTGACTTCAGGTGATCACTGAAGCCCTGCCAAAGTCTGTGGGCTCATCCCTCATTGGACTTGTTACTTCCAGGGATGAGATCCCAGACCTACTTAAGGTAAACAATTGGTACTGGGAAATATGAAAGTTCTTGCACCCTCCTTGTTTGTGCAGAAGTTATATTATAGGCAGACGTGTGCAACTTCACCCCTTTGTGAACCTTTGACCAGAAACAACTTCTTGGATTGAGATATGGTTCTGAGACTTCTTCCTTGGACTTGGTGGCCAGTTGGATGATGTAATAGATTTGGTGATACCCAGAGGAAGCAATAAGCTGGTATCTGATATCAAGGCAGCCACTAAAATCCCTGTCCTTGGCCATGCAGGTCAGCCCTTTCTTTCTGTGCTTGTGGATCTCTTGTTAAGTTTTCCCCAATCACATTCGTTTCTGGGCTTGTGCTATTTTCCAGTTTCTCTTTTCTTTTTCTGACCATTGCAGTGAAATAATGTGTGCCTGATTAGTGGAAGTCGAAGGCCTTAAGGTGACAGGATACTTGGCTCTAACAAGCAGCATTTGGTGTGGCTTTCATTATAGCATCACTCTACATGTGTGTGTTCTGTTTCTTTGTTAATACAGAGACAATTCAAAGGACATTCTGTAGCTTTCTTTGCCTGCCCTCTTGGGAAATGTTTTAGGCAAAAACAAAATTATACTAGGACCTTATATGGTTTCCTTTTTCCCTCTCTCAGTTCCTTTCTAGACTCTATTTTTCAATCCACATGTTCCCTTGTGTAGATGGTGTCTGCCATGTTTTTGTTGACAAGGCTGCTGATATTGGTATGGCCAAGCGCATTGTGGTTGACTCCAAAACAGACTATCCAGCTGCTTGCAATGCAATGGTAGGGAACTTCACCATGGCTAGGGGAAACAGACCAAAGTCTTTGAAAGTTCCAGATTGTGAATTGTCCATTGAGATACAGCAGGACAAGACATGACAGGGTCGAGTCATTTTCAACTTTCCAACTGTCAAATACCAATGTCTACAAGAACTGGAGGGCAGATAACTGAGTGTTTTAGGATTGTTGGAGATTCAAGATTGAAAGCCTAACTTTATTATAATCATGACTGTCAGATTCATACCAGGCCCTTGGCCTGGTTGGAAGTTGGACCACAGCTTCAAAGTCTGTGTCATAAGTGTAGGAATGATTATTTGTTCTGTTAAACATGGTCCCTTCCTGTGTCATTACAGGAAACATTGTTGGTACATGAACACCTAGTTGCCACTGGTGGGTTGGAAAGCCTTGTTTTTGCTCTTGAGTGTGCAGGTAAGATTCTTAACCATCTATACACATAAGAAAGTTTCTGGCTTTATTTATCTCTGGTTCTTGTTTGGGGACTGGAACAAGTCAGGTGTTTCATGAACTCCAAAGTCAAAAACCAATGCAATGAGTGTCATTTCGGTTGGTATTGCAGGTGTAACATTGTATGGAGGTGAGAGGGCAGTGCAGTTACTGAAACTGCCAAAAGCCACCAGCTTTCATACAGAGTACAGTGCATTAGCCTGTACTGTTGAAATTGTCAAGGACATTGATGCTGCCATTGAACACATCCATGACCATGGCAGGTGATTCATAGAATTGTGTTAATTCCCTCTACACAAAACTGCTCTGATTCTTCCTGTTGGGATGTTAGCATCTGTGCATAGCTGTTGATTGACCATCCTATGGTAGATTAAGGAAGTCATTGCAGGGTCATGGATGATGGCTGGTTTTGGTGAAAGAGGACAGTTAAGAAGCCCCTTCCTCAAGCAATCCTTTATGTATAACTTGTTGAAAATTGCGGGTGACTGGGTGGGGTGCTGGGTAGTGCGCATACGGACTGCATTGTTACTGAGGATACGAAAACTGCTGAGAGGTTTCTGCATGATGTTGACAGGTATGTTACATCACAATGTGGATCTTTCCAACAAAATACTGTTGACGTTGAAATGTGGAGTTGAATGAAAGTCACAAGTGCGACATTCTAACTAGTGCTCTTTGTCCTATTCCATATTCTAGTGCTGCAGTCATCCATAATGCAAGCACACGCTTCTCTGATGGAGCTCGGTTCGGACTTGGTGCTGAGGTACTTTTTTCCTACATCTTCCTGTACTGGATGCAGGAACTGCCATCAGGATTTGTTAAGCAAAACCTTGTGGATCAGTGTAGATATGTGTGAATAGTGGAAGCTATGTTCTTACAGTTGCAATCAATAATATGGAGCTTGTGTTGAAGATATTTTAGAAGAAATTCCTGAGACTTCTGCTGCTGCACAGGTGGGAATAAGCACTGGTCGAATCCATGCTCGAGGTCCTGTAGGAGTGGAGGGCCTTCTCACCACAAGATGGTTTGTAATTGTGTACTTTCTACCTTGAACAATTAAAAGACTGATACATGATTGCACCTATTATCCAGTTACAGACAAGGTGGTTCTACATGATTCTGTATTCATCATTAATGGACTGCCTGATCTTGATGTGGGCTCCAAACTTGTCTCCACAGGTTGCTAAGGGGTAATGGCCAAATGGTGGATGGGGACCAATCTGTGTCCTATACCCACAGGAATCTTCCTCTTGATGCAGAAAAGGCCCAACCTTCAAGAAATTTCTTCAACAAAACTCATGCCTTGAGCAATGGCAACACAACCTGCACCACCATAAAACCCATCATGAGCAATGGCTCTCTTTCCAGAAAAGATGTTTCAACTAATGGTATTGTCACTTCTCCAAAGAACAAGGCATAAGTCAAAAGGGTTCCCTAGCGACAATTCCTCACATCTACCAAATTCCCTGGGCTGTTTAAGGGCTTTCTTCTTGGTGGGAGGGTTATCTTTTGCCTCCTGGAATTCATATCTGTGTAAATTAGTAGTAGCAGCACAGAGTATCAAATACAGAGTTTAGAATAATGCAAATTCTGCAGGAAATTCTTCTGATTTCTCACCCAATTTTTCACTTCAGGCATAATTTGAAAGACAGAAGCCTCAACTAGCCTGAATCTGAGAGGACACTCACTATGTTGCCTAATCAATTGATGTCTAGAAAGATATGATCTCTATCTCTTTAGCACATTGCTCTCCTGTGCAGGACGCCCACAAGGACCTACTAGTAAAGAAGCATGTGACTCCTGTGAAGGTTGTCTATCCTTTAGAATGGCTAGCTCACCCAGTTAGTGACTCAATTCAAGTGTTTCAAGACAATAAGGAATATATTATGGGGGTATTCCTTTTGGGACAAGTTTTGCCTGAGTAACCATGACTTCTCTCAGAGATTATCTCCTCTTTAGCTTATCACTTACTTGAGAGTGATGTATGAGCGCAAGAGGTGTGAAAGAGTGAAAGAGTTTAGGGAGACTGAAAAAGTATGTTGCTGCTTTGTTCTCACTAGTTTAATTGTATCCACCCAGGTAAAGGCAACTGATGTGAGGTGTGCTGACAGCATGGGTCCTATCAAGGTGCCCCCCATCCAGATGCCCCAAGTAATGGTAAGAGACTGGCCAAGCCCCAAAATTGAAGAAGTTATGTTATCATTTCACAATCACAATTACTAAGATGCCTCCAATGACATGACATGACTTTTTGGAGAAATCTCCATCCTCTCTTTCAACCAACCTCACATTCAAAGAGAATAATTCTATAGGAACTATTCAATTGTGAATTGCCAGGGTCTGGCCTGGGATTCCTTTCTTCATTTTTGGATCAGAAGGCCTGGGATTTCTTGTCTAGGATATTCCTTCACCTTTGACAGGAGGCTTGTCTGGCTTTCTTAAGGTGCACACAGATTTCTTTATGACCACCTGAGGTCACTTGGTTCCACAAGATTGATCTCAATTTAGTGAGAAAATAATCCTATGATGATCTCCTCCTTAGGGCAGTGGTGGTCAAAAGATCTATCAAGTTCTTGCTGATGTAGATAATTTTTTATGAAGTTTTTGCAGTTCATCCCTATTGCACTGTGGAAAAACTCAGTGCATTATGAGTGGTTGTTTGAAATGCCTTCATCGTATCTTAACATGGTGTTCATCAGTCTCTACAGGACACCCCCACTGAAGTGAGCTCTCAACACTCGAAGCTGCAACACAGATTTCCCTATCTCTCTAATACCAAAAGTAGGTAGTTGAAATTCCAACATTCAGTTTTCAGCTTGATTCACAATGAAAGTTAGAAATTTAAAACAAAATGTCCTATAGCCATGAAGAAAATAGCAGATTCAAAAGCCTACTTCCCAATTTTCCAAATTTTTAATAGCAAGAGGTTTGTTCATAGTTCTTTGGAGAATTGACAAAAACATTATTTTAGAGGTACTTGCTTGCTTTCTTTAGTCTGGGATTTGTTCGTAGATATTCCTCTTTTGTGGAGATTGGAAAATACTTCCACAAAACTCCAATTTGAGTTCCCAGTATTTACTAGGCCTTTCAAGGGACATGGCAGTTAATTTTCAATCCAAGTAGTCATTTTAGTTACAATCCTTTAGTTGGTTTTCTTTTGGGGAGGTTGGTCACTTTAAAGATCATGTAAAGCATAGTAAGGTAGATCATGTCATCCCCAAAACTGCTAGCTCTTTAGTGAAAATCGGTAGCTCTTTGAAGCTTTTGAAATAATAGGAACTAACAGTTATTTGATTCTGATTCCCAGAACCAATGGTTCTCTGATTCATAAATATTAGTGTGAACCCGGTGCATAATGCATCCTGTCGATCCCCCTCACCCAGTCCTTCGCATTTCTCACTCCGGTTCTAAACGGTGACAAACTCTTTTGAGAATAAAAATTTCATGCAGCCAATGGAAGGCCCAAGGGTGCACTCAAGGTGCCTTGCTTTTATTCTTTTTAAATTTTGGGAGGAGGGGTCAAGCGGGGGGGGCCGGGGGGAGGGTTTCTTTTCATTTTTTTTTGGTTCCCAATGTGTTCCTCAACATAATATTACAATATGTTCTTTCTCACTTCCACCTATTAAAACCCCTAAAATCGCACCCCCACCCCCTCCCCCCCTCCACGAAAAAAATAAAAATCATGACCCTCCTAAACCTTTAGCCCATGCATCCCTCAAGAAAGAAAAAAGCGCACCCAAATCTCCTCACCCACCCTCCAAATCCCAAAAATATCTCCCCCAACACCTTACCATCCCCCATCCAAAAGTTGATATCTTCAACTTCTTAAATTGTCCACCTATTGAAGCTAGTCTTGGACTGTCCACCCTCTTTTGGGGGTTGCAAAATCGACCTCGCAAAGACTGTTAACGGGTCAGAATGAACAGGTTCAGACAGACGCACGTACAAACAAAAACCGTGGTGTTCGCCCACTGTTTCACTGGCCTCTCCCTCCCCCATCCCCCAAAATCTCCGTCAGACAGACATAGTGAATTTATATATATGATTTAACAGACCAGAACCAGCTCTTATTAACAAAATCAAATAACCACCCCAACACTGGATCAAACATCGTAGGAAGTGAACATTCTTTCATCATACTGTGGTTATGCTCACTTGATGTTTGAAATTGCCTTGCAAATCCAAGCTCAGTTCCAGGGGTAATTCACATAGATGGGAAAAGGGTCTTTGGTTAATCCCACAATTAGATGCAGTCTATCAGTGATAATGGACAATGTTTACTGTATTAGTCAAGCCTAGACCATCATAAGATATATAACCATCTACTTCAGAAGAAGTTCTGCTTCAGAAACATCAAGTGGAAACTACTGTGACTTCATCCTCACTCTCATAATCATCATCGTCAACAAAACTGAAAACAGAAGCATCAGCAGCACTGGCTACAGCCAATGCTTGAAAATCACTAGGCAGATCCACATAGTTTACACTTCCATTGTCCTCAGTTTGGAATTCAGAATTGGGTGTCTCTTTGAAACGTGAACAAAGATGGTCACTGAAGTCCCCCCCATCCCCAGTTTGGTCCACATTTATTATCCCTAGCTGCTCCAGTTTTCCTGCGGTCTTGACAGTTTGATCCTCGAAACTGTTTGAAGCCAAAAACCTTCCACTCAGGGATCTTGAGCTCCCATACAACCATTCACAGTTGGCAACATTGTCACCAGTTGACCTTGCAGACCCAAAGTCTTGTCGGTCACCATGTATCATCCGAGGGCTGTTTGGTAGGCTTGTCAATCTCCCACTGACTGACAAGTGGGAAATGCGGATCCTGTCCACTGCATTCAAAATCCCATTGCCCATATCGGACATGGCATTCATGATCACATTTTGGAATTTCCCTTGATTTTTCCCTCCAATCAAATCAGGAGCCCTTGACGTATCCACACAAGCAGTTCCTACTTCCAAACCAAGATCCATCCTACTTTTCACCTCTGCTTCACCATTATCCAGTTGTGGACTTTCAATTTCCTCTCCTTCACTGTCTGGAAAAATAGAGAGGACAATCTTTCAATAAACAGCAAGATGGTGATGCACACAAATGCTCACACTGCAGATATGAGAGGAGGGAAGTAAAAGTGTAAAGACGAAGAGGTGCTGATTTGACAGTTAACAATTATACAACACCGTAGATGACAGAAGCTTTGTGACCAAACCTGTAAATATATCATCAGGTTCTCCTCCCACTGTTGCAGCATTGCTGCCTGAAGGTGAGCTCCCTGAAGCCTGACTCCTAACTGCAGGTGCCACTGCCCTATTATTATCACCAGACTTATAACCAGAATCTGCATCCTGATCACCAGGAATGGGCAGATTGTCATCTATGATCTCCACTCGCACTTGGAATCCAACTGAAGGGAGCTGTCTCTGCACATATTGAGCACCAGTAAGGAATGAGATGTTTTGCACCATGATTTTCACCTTAGGTGCAGATTCATCCTTCTCCCAGTATGAGTCAGCTGTTTGATTGGACATGCCCTGTAGACAAAAGAGTGGAATGGGCATAGCATAATTGGCAGTCATTATGTTCCAAATCCATGTTACCTCACAAAACCATAGAGAGACCAGGGAGCTTCTTCCTGAATGAAAATAAGACTTAAAAGGTCATGTGTAAAAAATAATCACCAAAGTAGCCCATCCACCTCCTGAGTTCAAATTAAAGAATTTCCATCTGTTTGGGATTGCAGAGAAAATCTCCACAACACTTTGATGATGACACAACAATGAGTGGGGTCATAACTCATGGTTATCAGAGTTGTTCACAAAATGTCAGACCATCACCTTGCTTGTGGATAACAGTGATAAGACTGACATCATCAAATCCCAACGGTGTGTGTAGATAAGTATATAATGATTACACCAGATATTTTTTAATAATTGCATTAAAGATTTCAAGTAGAAGTCTATCTGCTCCCAGATAATGAATTACAAACAAAACTTGAAAAATATTGAATGGAAAGCACTAGACAAATGCATCCAGATCCCATTAAGTGAAAAAAAGAAAATTTTCAAGACATGCGTTAACAAATTTGCATAATGGTGAATCACAATGAAGAGGCACTTTGTACCATACCTTGTCAAAACCATCTAGCTCCTCAGCATTGAGGATCAATTGTGACTCCATCATATTTGTATTCAACCAACTGCTCCCAGAATCCCAGCAAAAGATTGGTCAATACTATCTTGTCAATGGAGTAGTTGCTTATTGTTTCTACATGATTCTGGGGATGATTTCACACCATGTCAAAGATGTTCAGAGCATTGCTAGTCACTGACCACAGAACTCTGAAGCATGTGACCATGACAAACTAAAGCTACAATCTCATCATATACACACACCAGATTCTTCTAGATCAGTCATGCTTCATGTCAGCAGGTCATGTTTTGGCACCACACCAATTGCTGCTATAGGGTCATTCACATCTACTTTCCTTTCATTCATGTTTTGACCATGAGAAATCTTGTCATTCATGAAGAACATTCTCTCAATGGGTACAAGCAGATGCTTACCAATAAAAGTTGCCATGTCGGTCAGTGAAATGAATTTTGAAGTCGCCATCAATTTCTAGGATGCACTGCTCCTCCAGCAGGTCAAAAACCACAACTCTCTCTGTTCTGGCGCTTAGCCATTGGTCCTCAGTCTGTAGTAAATTTCAAGATCATAGTTAACAACCTGCTTACCAAGGCCATTGATGAAGGAGTTCTAAGCACTGTCAAAACAAAACCAAAGATAAACTGACAGCACATATCTGTAAACTCAGAATGACAACTCAGGGATTATTGGGTAGCTGGAATTGAGTAAAGACAAACCAGCATTGCTCTTGTCTGACGATGTTCCTGACTTGAAAACACAATACCTGAGATAATCAAGGCCACATCTTGGTCAGCTCTACAACAAGAAAAGAAAAATAGCATCACCAACCGACACATGATATTCACTCTGTAGCCCTACAGAACCTCACATTGGAGCAGGTATGAGTTTTACCATTATGGTTTGAAATATTGAGAGCTGGACGAATCCAAGATGGGCAATTGATCAACTGGATGCTTCTCAATTGGCACCTGCATTTAATGGATTTCCGCATCAGCAGGTTAAGATCAGAACATCGTAAATCAAAGGGGAAAAAAAGTTCTGAGAACCTCAATTGATAAAGAGGGTCAGGAAGACCATCCATCTGCAAATCCTTACATACACAAATGAGATAACAGAAGATTTTTTGTGTCCTAGTTGTGTCTTGTAATGCTAAATTCAAAGCACCCTTGACACTCTGATTGTGAACCTAAAAGCTGGTCCTGTTTGTGGCCAGAGAAATTCTACCTTCGGCCTGTTGGTGTATGCCCATCAAATTCCCTCAAAACACGCTCAAAGTACTTCACATAACGCTGCCATTTTCAAAAACATCGTACACATATATAGGGTTATAACAGCAAAAGAAGCATAAAAAAGAAGAATGTATAAAAGAAGTGCATGTTTGAATGTACACCCAGTTTTGAATGGAACAAAAGAAGAAGTGTATTCTTATGAATATACAAAAGAAGTGCCATCATGCATGTTTAAGACCAGCCATAATGAAGGAACACTTACTAGCTGGCTTGGAAGAATCAGGCCTTTGCCATCCACGCTCCGCTTCTGGTTGTAGTGATTCACAGACTCCTCTGCAGTTGGGAAAAACTTCACAAAACCAAAAGGCAGAGACCAGAGATTGTCAAACATGGTGCTGATAAAAAGAAGGAAATGGGACCAACAAGAGTTACAAAAAACACACACGCACCATACAATGGACCTCAATTGCTTGGCAGAACTAAGGATTTTCACAGGTCATTGCCATAACCCAGAAGAGATTGATTGAAAATTATCTGAGAAAATTGAAGGGAAGTGGCAAATACTTTGAGGTAAAGGAGGAGACATGAAATCATAAGGCCAGCATGTGCCATGCCTCCTTTACAATGCACTACCACCACATTCTCAAGACCTGCCTTCAGGTACTTGTAAGCACTTTGACAAAATGTGGTCACCAACTGTAATGGTGGACAATTATTCTCATCCATTGGAAACCATTCCCCCTGCCACAAGTTGAACACACAAAACAGAGTTTATTAAGACCTGAATAAGAACTACCCATTTAAAAATACCATGGTTCACAATCTGTCAGTAAGCTACTCATCAGCAGACATCAGATTTCCAGGTTTTTGTATTCAGGGTTTAGGATTCTGGAAAAACCTAGAATTCAAAAGGTTTTGAGGAAACTGTGAAGTGCACCTTTCCTTCAAGTATTGAAGCATCTCGGAGTTGTTCAGAGCAAAGGTTATACACCTTGTAATTTCCCTGAAAACAAATACACATGGACTTAAGAAGTTTATTACCAGACGCCACAGAGAATGTTTCCAGCTCAGGAAGAAATAGGCAGTGCAGTGAATTATTCAGAAATTTGTTTTCCCTCAAGAGCTTTTGTCTGCAATCTGTAACTATGGTCTCAACTTCTCACAATACAGAACAAGAGTCTAAAGAATTACAGAACGGAATTGAATTGAAAGACAAAAAAGACATACTGAATGTTGGCTTTCAAAATACTTGATGGCATCCTCCATGTAGTTATGGTGCATATGGTGAAATCCCTGCAAAGAATCCAAAATGTTAAGGACCTGACAACATAGTTAACAAAACTCAAGGGATTCACTTTGCACCCAAGAACATTTTGAGAAATAAGTCTATAAAAGCACACATCTTCAAACTCAGATTTCTTGAGCAATCAGTCAAATTTAATCTGTTTGAACTTCGGAAATCCAGAAGTCTGCTAGTTGAAAACTTACACAAGGTGCTATTCTGTCCAAAAATTGCATAAAAAGGGACAAGCAAGTTGCATACCTCAACAAAGCTGAAGAGGCCGGAATTCATATCAGCTGATGGAACACCCATGGCAACTATGTTTTCTGTAATGTACGCCATGTCAAGTTCCAAACCATTATCCTGGGAACCAAAACAGAACCCATCCACTCATTCCATTAATTCAAAAGGACTTCCATAGATCTAGTTGTTCAGAAACATCATCTACACAATAGCCAATGATACCCTTAAGGCATCTCACCCTTACCCCAGGACAGAAAATGCAGAAGAGTGAAGGTACTAAACACACATTCTGACAGATGAACATACTAGGCATGTGCAAATCCACAGATTGCTTATTTGAAAAGGGTAACATATCTTATGAGATTGTTGAGAAGATCTCCAAAACAAATCTTTAAAGGTACCTCTTCTATTAGTTCCAGCAAAATAAAAACTAAGATGACAACAATTGAGTGTGGTCATAACCTTATGAGTGTCACCCACAAAGTATTGGACCATCACCTCTCATGAATAGCAGTGGATGAGCAGCCATGATTTTCCCCATTGACTTCATCATCATCATGCTTCCAACAGTGGGTGTCTAAAATTCGGGCCAACCATTGCAGACATCTGCAATCCTGGGTTTAGGTCAAGTACCTGATACCAGTGTTTGTTTTGTGACACAAGATTCCGTGCTTTAGATTGCACTGATTTGACAGCATTTCTTGAGGAGTCCAGAAACCCCTTCGTAAAAACCTTCAAGGAGCTTGTATCTTGTGATACCGAAGAAATGCTGAGATCAGATTCCTTTGATGCTGCTGCTTTTGCAGGTGAGCCACCCTTTCCAAATCTAGGCTTGTTAGGCGACGATGATGAAGCCAACAGATCTGCATCAGTACTACTCTGAACCTTTGCAGTAGAATTCCGGAATCTTCGAGCCCAATTTGAGAGGCCAGAAATTGGACCCAAATTGGGATTGACAGAGGGATCTGAAGAAAGGGGCTGTTGCTGTTCCCAGTTGTTGTGACTGGGTTTTGAATCACTTTTGCCAAAGCTGAAAAATGATCGATATGATGAAGTCCGGTTTTCTTGAGTTCCAAGAAGAATGACTTCTTGGTGGTCCTTAGCAGAAAGATTTGATGCTGACCTTGCCAGAAATTTCCCAGGTGATGAGTTTTGTTCCCGGGAGGCAAGACTACAAGACCTTAAGAATGGTTTCCTGAGTATGCTGAATGATGAGGAGGATACTTCATCTTTGTCTGCAGAAGAAGACTTGTCACAGGTAATGTCGGATAATGCATCCTCCAAAACATAAAAGCAACTTCTCTCTGAAAATTTTGACGCACCATCACCACCATTGTCTTTGTCTTCAGAAGAATGTTTCAAAGGAGGGACATTTGACAGATCCCAATTGGCTGAATCTTCTTCATCCAACAATATCTCACATTGTGCATGTTTTTCAAGAAAAAAACTGGGTGAGTCTTGATCAGTTTCCTTGGCCCCATTAAGATGATGAAGATGAGTTTTGTCATGCATGGTTGCAGATTGCTTATCTTTTTTGTCTTCATCTCTTGAAAGGAAAGCTGCAGGAGTTGCTCCAAGGGCAGAAGAGTCTGGATCCCGCTGGACCCAAGTAGATTTAGAGGAAGCAGATCTCATCAGGGATCTGCTTAGAGGCCGATGAGAAGCTGAAGAAGAAGAAAAACTTCTGGTTGAAATGTCACAACCAGCAGCCATTGGTTGTGGTGTTCTGCAAGCTCCTGATGATTTTTTTTGCAGCTAGGGCAACTTAGATATGGAGGAGAACAGAATAATAAGACTAAGAGATTCAGAGATCTGAACCCTAAACCGTAAAATCCCTCAACAAGTTAGAAATGAGTTCATGCTTGCCTTCATTTTGCAGAATCTGGAACCCGTGAGATCTACAACCAACACTTGAAGGACCCTGAAAACATTTCTCATATGGTGTCATTCCCAAACTTCTGATCCTGGAAAAGAATGCTGTAAATCCTTTTCAGGGTCACATAATGATCAGAGAGACATCTACAGGAAGGAACCTGCAGAAGAAACTTGGAACAGGTATCCTCCTAAAAACCCACCCATTAAAAACCCATACAAAAACCCTAAACCCTAAATGCAAAAAACAAAAAAAACTAATATCTCAAGCTTATGATCATCAATGAAAACCAAAGCTCACATTTCAGACAAACAAAGCTCAAATTGCAGAAACGTATCAAGTTTCTGATGATCACTAAACTCAAGCTCACAGTTTTTTTTCAAAAGAAGCTCAAATAAAATTGAGGAATCACGAAACCAACATGTCAAGTTTCTGATGATGATCAGAAAAACTGAAGCTTTCACATTTCAGAGAAGAAGTTCCAATAGTACAAAATCATGAAACAAACATGTCAAGTTTCTGCTGAGGATCAGAAAACTCGACCCTCACATTTCAGAGAAGCTCATGGGATCATCATCACCACCACCACCACCTCCAAAGACTTGAGCTCAAATTTCAACAAAAACAAAAACCTTAGAAAAAACCCATAGTAGATGTGAGACCAAATGAAAACCTACATGGTGGTTCCCGCTAGTCTCTCCCCTTGCTACTGGGGAAGAACAGCCAACAAACTGAGTGGCCACCCAAAAGACAAGAAACTCGGTGGCACCCAAAAGGCAACAAACTGAGGGCACCAAGCTACCAAATTAGCTACATTCCATGTTTTGCACCAACTTTGTCTCAATTTTTCTGAGGACTCAGGAAATGGAAACTGAACACAAGCTTATTAAACTCCAGAAATTTTGGTAGCTGGTAATCAACTCTGCTATTTTGCAAAGATGTATATACTAATATAGATATCATCAATAATTGGACCATTTCTTGAAAGACCCCAAAAAAAAATTGCAAATTTTAGGTAGTATTTTTTCACACACTCCCATGTCTGTTAGTTTGCAAATTTTTGGTGCATGTTTGACACTCCAAATTTTTACAATGGCAAAGGGAGGAAAGCAATTTTTTTTGTTTTTCATGGGATACCTGGTGAATACCTGCAAGGTATCACAGGCAAAAATTAATCAAAAAGTCCACCTCAATGCTCTTTGCTCACAAAGCCCTTAGCCACGGGCTTCACCACAATTGGGCCCTCGACCTCGGGTGGGCCCTTATTCCAATAAAGCCAGTGGCCATGGGCTTTAACCTCACCAAAATGAAAGAATTAATTAAAACACTAAAACACTCTATATATATATATATACATATTTATATAAGCAATAAGTGAGTTAACTTATTATGTAGTTGAGTCAAGCAACCACAATAGAGTTAGCATTTCTACCAGAGGGGGCACTAGGTGGTATTTGAAGGAGCCACTAAAAATATAGGGATTCTTGCAGCCCAAAAAAATTATGGTAAATGGCGGCATGTGACAAACTGGGTTTGTGCAGTGGAATCTTAGCACCTTATTTTAGCAAATTCTAGAGAGTGGGCTACAGAGAGCATCTTTACTCTATACCTAATAGCCAGGCAGCCAGCCACCAAGTGTGCTCAATTAAGCACTCCCATACTCTGATTTGTTGAATCTCTGCCTGGAAGGAAAAAGGGCGAAACTAACTCCAGAATAATGTTACATTTTGTGTGAAAAAGCACCCAGAAAAGGGGTAAAAAGAAGGAACAAAAAGAGAGGACTTAGCCCAAGTCGGAGCCTCATGTACAAAACATGAAGTGAGTCACAAAAGAGCCAAGGAATAATTCATGTTCCAAAACCTCCATCAGTTGCATGAAGCATATCAAAAAGAGAAAGGGATGGAAACATGAAAAAAACACTAAGCCTAGAAGAGCCTCTCAAGTACAATGACAACCTATCTCAAAATAGAAATGGCTTGAGCTCTCTACAAAGCTATCAACACTCTTTGTTTAAAGAAAGCACGAAAGATAACCAAAGGAGGGCCACCTATGCCGTTTTCTGATCACACCATGTTAGCACATTGATGAAAAAAAACAATTTCTTGCTGATGAAAGCAATCAAAAACCTTTATGGTGAGGAGAAGAAATGCATTTCCAGGATGCCAATCAAGGTAAAATCTTTCCTTTGCCTAAGTCGCCACTATTGCAGCTACCAATGAAACATTATGAACTAATAACATAATGTCAACTCATTGAAAGGCAGTGACAAAAGCACATGAGTTTGATCACATGAAATCTGAAACCCTAAATCTCTTAGGGTGAAAGTGAAGACATCCCAATAACATCATGGGATGCAATCTGTTCCCCACCATGAGTACAATGAAAGAAGTGGGTCCTTTTGGTTATAAAGATTGACCACAAATGCAATGAATCGAACTAAGAGCTAAAGGATGGGGTAAACAATGGCGGAGGCCCAACCTAATGTTCAACAAAAAAAAAAAAAAAAACATCTAAAGTCAAACAAGAAGATGGAATGATTAGATGAACAACACGTCATGCACCTACCCCTTGAACTTGCACAAGACCTTAAGCACATGTGACATGAATTTAGAAGTCATGTCAAAAATGATGTTAGAGAAGCAATGGTCATGTAATCTATTTGAAATGTTTTCATGAAACCTATCTATTCCCCTTTCTCTACAAACTACACAAAAAGGAGAATGTAAGCCACCACACTTAAGGGTAAATAGCTTTTGTGCAACCTTAGGTGGGTTTGGAAGAGAAATGGACCAAAACTTTTTAAACACATGCAATACCAAACTAAGCTAAGAATCCACCATAAAGTCCAAAGCAAGGAGAAGACAAATCCGTAACATAATGTGTTTGAAAATTGTCAATGTTCTTTAAAGAGACTAGGGCCAAGCCAAGGGGGTCAAGAGCATTAGTAGTGTGCACATACTCCCCAACACACCCTAAAGTAATATTTTGTCCAAAACATAAAGATGGAGGTGGGATCATAACCTAAAAAATGCATAAAGATGTAGTGTTAACCAAAGGAGCTTGGATTAAAAAAAAAATCACCACAAGTGTTTGTGCTTAAAGAAAATGCTTTGCTTGAAGATCATCCTAGTTGCTTGTTAAAAATCATTAAAAAAATTGGTTCAACTATTTTTATATATGTTTGCAAACTTCAGTTACAACCATTTGAATGGATTTTGGAATATATTTGAACTTTATATTGTGTTGTTACAAATATTATCTTTTCACATTCATATTTTTTAATCATTTAATGGCAATCAAAAAATGTAGTTTATTTCAAAAAAATTATTTTTTGGGTTTTGGACTAGTTTATCATGAACACAATTTATGTCAAACTTTTTTAATAAATTAGTTTGGTGGAAGTTCAAACAAATGGACATTCTTTTTAAATAATATTTGTTACAACATTTTTTGTTCATTGTTATAGTCTATTTTCACCCATAAATATGTACGCAATTTAAATTGATCCAAAGAAAAGACTTTTAAGGATTGTGCATGGATTACAACAATGATGAGTTGTTGTTATCTTGGTGGACTACTAAAACCACAAACACATATATATATTCCATGGTTAAAAAATAGATCCATTGCAAGTGTTTCTCAATAGGGATCTTTGTTATGTGTAGCCATGGTGAAGGTATGTGCTACTAAGAAAGTGGAAGTGCAATGTTTAAATGTAGCTACCACCTTCATTGAGTTTGCTCAAAAGTATCTTAACCTAGAATTCACAAATGTTATTAAGATTATCTATCCCCAATATTGATTGAACCTTAATGCAAAATACACATTCCCTACACATTTAACCTTATGAAAGTACATTATTATTTTGAAGAGTTTGGTGATGAAAACTTGAAGGTTTATGCCTTACTAAATGAGGAAAAGCTTGAAATGATAATTACATTTTTCAAGGTCATTATGTTAGCAAACTGTAAACAAACTTTTGCATCCTCCTTTGACATGCAACCTTTGACCAAGATGTGGTCCAATTTGTTTTATGCATTTTTTTAAAGCACTAGATGAAATGAAAAAAACATTAGCCCCAAAATAATACTAAATTGATTAGAAGAAAACTAAAAGTTGTCGAAATTGTGAACACAAACCCATGAATGATTATTGATTATCATCACTTTCATCACAATTAACAACAAGGTGCATCATTGCATACATAACAACTTTAGTTGCAATGAGGATAATCTCATCCATACCTTCTATAATATCTCATCTAACATTGTTGTTCAATGTTTGCACATGATGTTCTTCATCTTTAAGAATTGGAACAACTTCATGGCCTCAAAGTTAATGAGAACATGATCTTGCCTAAAAATTGCAACAAATTGCAAAAACTTCATTTTCCTATCCTCAGCAATAGCCATGATATTTGCCATTGCATCTCTTCCCTTAATGTAAAAAAAAGATTCATTTTGTGTGTTGTGATTTCATAGACATGCAACATTGCCCCATATTGTATTTAGGTCTTACATATTTGCATTTGTGCTTCTCAACATGTTTCCGGAGGTTGCCAAATTTGGGAACCAAAAGTTTTCTATCTCCTTTCAATCTATGTGCAAACATGACACCTAATCATATTCATTTTACCATTAGAGCCAACCACAGCTTCCACCCATAGAAGCTTTAGTGCTTAAACATTTTGAAAAACCCTATTAATTTCTCACACCCTCACCCTTTTTTCTTTTTTTTCTGAAACTAGGTTAGACATAGGCAATGGGTCCAAATTCAAAGATTAGCTTATAGGACAACATTCATGAGCACTAACCTTAGGATCAAGGTCAATTATAATGCAAACAGATGCGCTACAAATAATTGTAACAACTTGACTTTACCAAACAACATCAGCAACACTAGGGACCTTGACAAATTAAAAAAAACTTGAACCCATTTGGGAGCTACAAAATTGTCATGGAGAGATGAATCAAGACCTAAGGAATGTCCTAACTAAAAGCAAACACAAAAAATTGAGACTTACATTGGAACATAAAAACTAGAAGGGTTTCCATGAACATTGTATGCATGCAAAACTTGCTCTACAATTATATGGAAGCTATAAAGTTGATCATAAGTGCACACAACATGATATTGGAAATTGCCCCTCCATCCCATTGATAGCTACATTGAAACTCAAGAAGTAACTTCCAACAGCTCATGTGTACTGAAAGGCAACAATGACCTAAAATAGAGATTTGATGCTCAATGGTGACAAGAGCTCGTGAGTGGGAGAAGATATGGCTTCATCAGCTCCCAGCTGTGGGTGTGGATAGTTAAATAATACTCCACCTCAAATTTCAGCAAACCAACTGTACAAACACCTGCAGTTTCTATTGCATTCAAGAAGCAACAGGAGGAATTGGTCATGATGTTGACTAACTCACTCAAGAGACATTAGCAAGCAACATGAAGACTGGGTCATGATATTAGCTAGCACTCAACAGACATAGCTGATTAAAAGAAAGTCAATAGTATCCTCATTCAAGCTGCAACAAGCTTGTGAAGGTAAGCTTCATTTCATCTTAGCTTGTCCTTGTACAAGCAAGCTAAATATTTAGCCTAAGGACTAAGGAGGCCTCTCTAAACACATACAATTTGTGCTGCTTTTATAATGCTGTCATAATAGTGCACAAGGGAAAAAGTCCATTGATGTGATCAGGGTACCGCAATGCATGTCAATTTGGGCCTCCAGCCATACATTGAAAATTAAATTGCATTGCAGCTCTAGTCATAGAAAGAAGCCATTGAAGATTCCCCACTGAACAAAGCAATTGACAAACTGCTGAAAGTTCATCAGCTCCATATGGACAAAAAGAAAACCAAAAGGAATTGAGTCTATTATCAGATCAAACTTATCAGCACTTGTGTTCTCTCTGTTTATCACATGTTTCCAACAGCTTCTGAAAATCTAGCTGCTTTCAGGACCCGTTATTGTGCAGCAACAGGCTGAGTATATAATAGATTCTGCATTGAATCCTTGTGGCGTGGACCATCATCATAAAATATATGATTTCTCCACAATGAAACATAGGCATACCTACATCATCAAGCTGCAGCAGCCCCGAGCCCTATATATAATTGATCCTTGAAGACAGAAGGATTTTCAACACACAGTCCAATGACCTACAACTAAGAATTTTCTAGAGTGCTCTAGCGCCTTAGAGAAGGGCAGTATCTTTCTGATCTTCCCAAAGTATGCAAAAAGTAGTTACCTTATCACTTGTTTGGCATTTCAAGGATCTGGTCAAGCATCAAGACCTGGTCTGTGCAACCCTCCACATGGTGGTTATAGATCCAGACCTGAGACAATCAAGCACCATAGACATGCTGGGTTGAGCATCCACCAAGCACAATACTGCAGAACTGTTGAATCAGTACTTCTTTGGAATGAGGCACTCCAGCTATTTCCTGGCCCTATTGTGGAAACAGAGGGTATAGTTCACAATTTGGCAGGGTTCGAGTCACAGATTTTTTTTTCACAAAGTAGCATTCTAGGGTTCTGCAGTTTCAGAGCATAGCCAAATCCCCAAGTGTTGTAAATGAAGATCTACCTCCAGAACCATTTCTAACAGCAAAAAATCACATCTGATCGGTTTCTGCATCCAGATGATCATCTACACACAATTGCTGCAGTTTCCAGTTGTTGATTTACACACAATTTGGAGTTTTTTCTCAAAGAGCTTTTTCCAATCCTTCAACAAAAGCCTCTAGAGCAATACAATGGGAAAGAAGAAGGAAGAAGAGAGATATGATCTCTCATGATTGAAGCAGCTAAATCCTAATGTATGCAAAGACTAATTTTACGAGCTTCTCAAATTTCAACTGCCAAAAGCTGCAGAAGCATTATAACTGCCAAGAAGAACCAGATACTGAATCTGAGCATCTCCTTAGCTGCAACAACTAAACCCTAATCTGTTGAACTTTCTTGAGCTTTCTTGAGCTCTCCCACCAGCCAGTCAAAGACTCTGAAGCATTGCATGGGGGTAAGAAAGAACAAGAAATCGAACCACGTTCATGGCTGCAACGGCTACATACTCATGTCTGCAAACCCTAATCTGTGAAGAGCATTTCCAACTCCAATCCTGATCTCAAATGCGAGATAAATCAAAGATTACAAGAGAGAGCAAAGAATTGTCACCAGAACCACCACCTCCTCCTCCTTCCTTCTCATTCCTCCTCCTCTGCGGCCAGACGTTCCAATGCCTGCTTACGCGCCCATGTATCAATGCGGGTGTCCGGCTTAGCTGACAAACCGACGGACAACAGAACCACCGTCAGAATCCCGGTAGCATAGTAGGGAAGCTCCCAATCCTCCCACTTCCTTTTCTGTCCGGGAGGTGGAGGAGTCTCGTTGAAGAGTACTCCATTACCACGTTCCTGTGTACCGGGGCCGAACCAGCTACCACCTCCTCCGTGACCACCCCTCCCCCTACGCGACTGCAAAGCTCTCCGCACTACACCACCGACAGCCATACCGATCCTTCCCTGCATCGTACTTGTCGTCGTTGCAACCCCGTTCCTCAAGCGAAGGTTGGATTCTCTTCTAGTGTGCGTCGTCGTGTGTGCGCTTGATTCTTTGCCTGCGCGAGCTCTCCTCCAGTCCTGGTCCTCTTGGGTGCCCGCACAGGGGCGAGAGGAGAGAGACGACCTAAATGGATGAAAACACGAAAACACATTCGTCTACGAAAGCAACCTTCTGCATTAATAATCACCACACTCTACTGTCTTTTACTATGCCATTATGCACACACAAAAGTTGTACTAAATTTTTACCCATTGTTCTTGTTTTGGTGATAACTTTGGTGGACAAGATGTAGGAATTTTGAATGACAATTTACATTTGGAGTTTGTCTAGAGAAGACATTTATAGGGTCAATAAGTTTCATCTCATCAACATAAATTTCAAGTGGAATAGAAGGATGATTAAAAAAATATCTTTCTTTTTTAGAGCTTTTGTTTTTTCCTTCAACATCTTGATAGTGGATGCTAGAAGTGACAAGCATATTTTCAATACCTTGTGTACCAATTTGCACCACATTTCTCTTCAATTGAATCTAAAAATGACTGAGTTGAATTGAATTGAAGTGAAATTGAATTTGAGTTCAATTGAATATGGATTCAATTCAACATATTTAAATGAAATTTAGTCATTTGAATTCAATTTGAATTAATTCAAGTTGCATGCAAGGTAATGTTTTTGGGGGGGTGGTATTTTTGCCACCTAGTATTTTTAAAAGTTTGAAAACAATTAGTGCAAATTTGGCTAATTTTTCTTTTAAAATGAAAAAAATCACAAAAATCTCAAAACCACAAAATTGAAAAAAAAAATTCACTAGTGCAACATCATTCAATATTTTCATTCAAATGTCATTTTATTTTTTAAAAATCAACTCCTTGTTTGTCATCATTTTGTTGTTAGTTGGAATGCATAGCATCATGGAGCCTAAGTTTGAAGTGGGATTTGGGTGAATGAACACTAGTGCCATGGTAAAATCCAATCCAAATTTGAACAATTCTTCATTTTTTTGAAGAATCTTTCGTTTCGATTTTACACAAAAGTGGAAGTTGAATGCAAATATAAGTTCAATTTTTCAAGAAAAAAAATTCAGTTTCAAATTTGTATTGAAAATGAAATTCAATTTTAATCCAATTTTGGGCAATTGATATTGGAATTGGTAGGTGATTATCAATCAACCTTTGATTAGCCCTTTGTTTTAGTCTTTTTTTTTTAAAAAACTTGGGTAAGATTATGTTTTTAAACATAAATGGAACTAAGAACCCAATTCTAATTTTAATTCTAGTTTTGTTCCAAAATTGGTTTTATTAGATTTAGTTTCAATTCAATTTTTATTAATGAGAATTAGAATTGACAATTTTAGTTAGCCAAATCAGGTACCCACTCTACATTAGTAAAAACTCCAAATTTCATTTAGATTGCTTTCAAATATTATAAATATCCTATTTTTAGACTATATCAAGGCATCTAAGTCAAAATTTAACATTTCTTGGGTTTAATATGGCCTCTAAAAGGCCTAACTCAAGGTGAAGGTAACAATTTTATCTCGGCTACTTCAAATCAATATTATTTTAAGGTGAATCTTCACATCCTAATGACCATAATATCGAAATTAGAATTTTTTTTCACTTTTTTTCACTCCAAAAGACAAAAATTTTGAGGAAAAACTCATTTATTTAAACACATTTCTAATCATTGGGCAGTTAATTGCCACATTTCAATTATTTCTTGTTTTAGCATTGATTATGTGTAAGGTAACATCCGAGGACAAGGGCATTACCAAAATAATGGGCCCACATGAAGCACCAATCAAATGCAGAACTTGCATTCTAATAATGTTTTCACCCAAGGGCATTACCTAATGTAAAAAAATTGCTAGAAAATTTATTTACAAAAATTTAATCACGATACACAAGAATAAATGATAAGTATCCAAACTCAAAATTGAAAACAATGTTATAACAAAAAATTGTTTGACAAGGATCATATTAATATAGTAAACCTCCTTAAACTTACTTTGATGTATTTCTAATTGATTACAACAAAAAAGCTATAGGTGCCATGGGCACAAAAACAACCAAATTTATAAGATTTCTTAAACCTCAATGACAACAAGGGCATGCTTATTTCCAAATCTAGATTGTGAAGTAAAACAATAAAAAAATAAGAACACAACACATGTGAAAAAACGATTCAACATGAGATTATATTGCAAAAAAGAAATAAAAACAAAATAAAACTATGACAAAAAAATGGTACAGAAAACTTGTGTTGTGTTTATTAAAGATAATAAGGACTTCTATTTTTATTTATACGTCTTAAACACCAAACTCAAAAAAGTTTTCCAAAAAACTTCCAATTTACATGTGTGGTCATGTCCACCAATGCACACCAATGTGCACCCATGTATGAACTATGAATGAACTAAAACTCAATTAAAAATGAACTAAATGTGAATTAATAATTAACTGAAAATGAACTAAAAATGAATTTGGATTCAACTAAAATTGAATTAAAACTTAATTAAAGGCAAACTAAGAATCAATTGGAAATGAATTATGAATCTAGCGGAAGTGAACTAAAACATAACTACAAACTAACTAAAAATGAATAAAAATAAAATTAAAAGTTAAATATAAGTCATAGATGAACATTCCAATAAATGAACCCCATGGCATTGACATTTATGATAATGAGCTTTTATTATTGACTACAACTTTTTACATTGTGTTTTACAATTAAATTGTAAATTACAAAAACCAAGCATTTGACGTTCCTTAATCAATGTGGATCATTAAAAATGTCAAAATGGATCAATGAATTTTTAAATCAAATTTTAATGTTCGAAGGTTTGTTTAAAAACTATTAAATGAAACATCCAACTACTTTTTCATAAGCAATAAACAACATAAAAAATCCTTAAATGATAGTGAACAAGATAAAGGCCATGTCAACTTAGGACTCTAGTATTAAGTCCCATAACACTCTATGCTAGTCATTTACGACCTAAACCTATTTACCATGAAGATTTTCTCTTAAGTTAACATTGGCTGCCACCTAAGATGCCACCTAGATTTGTGCTTAACACTGACTTAACATTAGGTGTGAATGCACCTTTAAGTATTGAACTCTTTTAATTGCTTTAAGTTCAAAAATGACTTTGATATTTTCATAATTGGATACCAGCCTTTGTGTATCCTATTGCCTTGGCAGCTTTGACACTAATTATATATATATTTCAAAATGTTAAAAATTAATTATTTTTTTGAAATGACAAGGATTTGTGAAAGATAATAGTGAACTTCAAAAACATTCTATTTGTCAAAATGAGAATTTTATAATTAATTGATTATTTGACATACATGTGTTGAAGCCACCAAGGTACTATGATAACTAATTTAAGGTGTAAGTGTGTGTGAAGGTAACAAAATTTCTAAGCTTTGAAAACAAATGATTATTTAAATAGAACGTAGGATACTCTTTACTTAAGGAAAGTAGACACTTTATTCTGAATTGTCAGGCTCTAAAACCAATGGGAAAATTTGATCAACTCATGGAAAAACTTTTATTTATCTAATTATAAGCATAATCCATTCATTACACTTGAATTTGCAAAACATTCAACACAAAGTTGATGGTTAGGTACACAAATTCTTATCACCTAAGCATTATTATTGTTTGTTATGTATATTCCAAATACTCTTTTATGGAATTTTTAAATATTTGGGGTGCTTTTACTTGAATGTAGGCGGTTTGATGATGTTCTTCATCCTTTTTTGGCCCTCATCTGCAATATTGAAAAACAATTGAGAAAATCAAAATTGGATATTTGTAGTATATATTTGCAAAACTTTAGAAAATGAATTTGAGGATGATTGGTAACTACCATTAAGTATATGTTGTATGAATCCTGGAACCACTTAGGTTTTAATTTATTCAATGAAGGAAGTAAAAAATGCCAAGAGGAAACCCACCCCAAAACAAAGTGTGATTGTTATTAAAAAAATTCCCCAAAATATTGAGTGGCCATTAAATTGTATGTCTCACATGTTAGGGAACCTAGAAAATCTTAAAGCTTTTGTCATGGGCATATATGTAGTAAATTGACAAGGGATTGGAAAAGATTGAGCAACAAAAGTGTCACTTTGCACTAGTAAACTCCAAATAAATTCATTTATAAGAAGAAGAGTATACAGAAGGGTTGTATTTAGAAAATTACCTCTTATTTTTTAGATCAACCAAAAACCTCCATGGTGGTCACTGGCCTTAGGGTGTTGCTGGAAAAATGAAAAAAACAAAATAAAAATGTTAAATTATGGTCTTGATTGTCTCTAGAAGATGTAATATTATTCTCCAACAAAATGTGCAAGGTAAAAGCCCCATGGTGGGGGGGTGGTAGCCAAGTCCGGCCCCACATTTAGGGGATGTCCCCCCTCACGTAGAGGCTATAACCCATTATAATACATTAGGTCAAGTGATTTTTAGCCGATTTTGTTATAAAGAGCTCAATGTTTTCCAAAAGGGTTTATGAAACAAGTTTTGTGAATGTTTACCACACATGTAACCCGTCGGGTTTGGGATATTGCACTTCCCAATAAGGGCACGAACAGCGGCTTGGTTACTCACTTCAGAGATCCCCGATCTCGCTAATTCACACAAACATGCCGGTCCTCCAGACTGAGCTGCAACTTGTGCTATAGCACTGCAGCACCTTGTTGATGGATTGGTATTTATGTCTCTAGCTGCAGCAAGGCACGACACATATGTTTCGTCGGATGGACACTCCGCAGACACATCGCTCACCATGCTCGTCACCACCATGAGTCCCATGACACAAGCTGCAAGTAGTGTTGCAACCGAGCTGTGGCTTTGGGCATACAATAACTTCCCCATCTCTCTCTCTCCTCTCCTCTCTCTCAAACGAAATTGATTGAAAATGATATCTCTTAACAAAGCTTCTTGTAGAATTTAACTGGAGTTTAGATTCGAGAATTGTAGATTACAATCCCTCACCCTTCAACTAGGCTAACTCATCCAAGCTAAAAAAACTCCCCAAAAGATTGAAAATTAAACAATCATAGAAAATTGTGGAATCAAAGAACAAATTGCTTTGAGGTGAACTTGGTTTTGAGGCATGAGGTTGGATTGTTCTTATAGTGAAAGCATTATATTTGCATAATAACAAATTAAATAACCCAAAGAACAAAAAGCATGGAAGGTAACCCACACATGCAAAGCACTACAAGTGTGTTTAGACATTATTGTTGAAGTGTGAAAGAAAAAAAAATCATTTCACCCAAGAAATCTGGAGGAGGTTTAGGCAAGAAATGTGCAAACACATGTTTGTTGAACCGAATTAAGATACACCGGATCCAATGTGAACTTTCTCCCTAGGGTCCCAAGAATTTAAAGCAATCAATTTGTGACAAACCATGACTCCCAATTTGTTGCAACCATATGGACTTCACCTCTAAGACACCATGCACCCACAAGTGCACCATGGATGGATGGTATGTGGATGGGAAACACATTTTACTCATAATCCTGTCCCATAGTTAACCATTAGCGATTTAGCTATATATTAACCATCGACATGCATCTACTTACATGGTAGCCACCAATTACCTTGCTTGCGTACCTATATGTGTAGTAACTAGTAACCATGTATATGGGTTATGTAAACCCTAAACCATGTACTTACATAAGGGGTGGGTAGGCTTCACTAGAATAAGGGCCCCCAAGTAGAGCTGAGGGTGTACCCCATTCTAGTAAAGCTCACCTCAAAGGCTTTACACTATATAAAAATTGCTGAAGGGTTTTACCCATGATACCCGACAGGTACCTGTTAGGTACCCCTTGGTACCCATTGAGTATCACAAGAAAAAACCCAAAAAAAAAACATTAAGCCCCTGGATCCAAGCATTATACATTTGGTAAAGCCCACCACATTTTTATGGTTAGTAAGGTGTCCTTAAGATACAGTGACAAAATATTGATTGTGACATATTTTCAACTAAACACTTATGTATTTTTACTTTGGGTTTGGACATGAAATTTTTGATTACTTGCAATTAGATCAACACTACCCAAAATTGCCATTAACTGCAAAATGTGATTGAGCCAATGAAAACCCTTTCAGCATATATGCGTGTTTAACATGCTAGAGAGGGAATCGGGGCTACAACCAAACTTCACTCTTATTTGCTGATGACATGAAATCAAAGGAAATATATTATAGTTCCAACAAATTGATTCACTATCTTCTTTTCATACTTCAACTTTGAAGCACTCAGATTGCTGCTGGTGTATTTGGATGGTAGGTATTAGGTACCTTGTATTTGTGAAAATATTACATCTTCTCCTGAAGAGTGGGAAGGAACTTACATGTCTACAAGTGTAAGTGTAAGATCCCTCCCTCCTACACCTTGTGATTTATGTATGTGAAGAGTCCATGATAACCTTCACCTTGTGCTTTATAATTGGTAAAGCTCACATGTGGGGGATGTTTCCAAAATGTAAGGCCAACCGCAAATGGCACCTCATCGTAGGCCCCTTATTTTGAGAATGCACCTACAAGTAAAGGACTAGTAAAATTTGTCTATTGTGTGTGTGTGTGTGTGTGTGTGTGTGGAGGGTTTGTTACCCATAGTAGAATTATTTCTGCCTTGGGAGAGGATGGCACCTTGAATATAAGGTTCTTCCTCAAAATGAGCAACCTGATCACATCCATTTAAAATTCTACCATATCTTTACACCAGGTGAGGACCTTGAAGGGTGCCATCCTGGGAAGTCAAGGACCACATGCTTGCCCTCTTGTCTCTCACTAGGCCCTCATTCCTACAACAGCCGCCTTCTTGTACTTGGCAGCACATCAAGTAATGCAAGGTTTTTCTGGTTGTATTTGAAACCACTTCCCTGGGACATGTTGTCAGTGGAAAGAGGCTGTCAGCCATGCACATGTAGACTTTCAGCACATGCAGACAAGCAAAGAAAACCTTGCTGTACTTTATGCTTGGGAGGCCATAATGCTCTTACCCTAATTTCTGGGCCATGGCCTCAGGGCTATGATCATACTATGAACCTGGAATTATGGGAGGCCCCTTGGGAGCACACCTTCCCTATACATGAAAACAGCCTAACTTTTGCCAATGGTATTTTGAGCAAACTATGTTGAGCAAAATGTTCACATTCCTTTCAACTATGCCATAGTAACTTAAGAGGTTTGGCACTAAGAGCATCTCCAGCAGTGCTCAGTTGTATCTCACATCCAAGTGTTACAATTACTTATTCTCAAACTCACCATCAAACTTAAACTGGGACTGCAAGTCTGCAAATCTCACTTTGGTTTTTGTGATTCTGGCTTGGACTTGGGTCTCCTCTCTTTCTCTTCCTCCTTTCTCCCTTTGCTGGGTGCTTTGGTTTAATAAAGGCTGCCAGGCTTTGATCGATTGCAAATAGGTTGGAGACTACTCATAACAACTCACCTGGAACAATCAAATATCTAGCCAATCAAATACAGAAGTACAATCAATAAATATTTTTTGATCGGACCAGGTGAGTCGCTTTGAGTAGTCTCCAACCAATTTGCCGCCTCAAACTAAACTAAATAAAAAAAAGTTAAATAACTAAACTTGGAACATGTGAGAATTTTTTGGGAGGGTCGCATACTGAGCACCATGGGAGATGCTCTAAGTAATTATGAGGAAAAATAAAATCGGGACTTTTAAGAGATTATTAAGGTGTACCTAAAGAGTAAAATGTACACCCTTAATAAATTTTAATGATTATGTCAAATGTATTAAATATTTCACATCAAAGTGTTGAACCTGCTCGGGTACTATAGAATGTTTCAACTGTTGTAAGTTGTGAACTAAAAGGTCCAAAAGGTCTCTTGTGGTTTTGGTTTTACATAAGGGAGGGTGCAAACGGGAAAGACTTTAAGGAAAAAGATGGTTTTTGAAACAATAATATCAAGCTAATTTGTGTATTTTTGGATTCACTTAGTCAGTTCATGGCTTTGAGTTTATATATTAGGTGAACACTTGTTCAATTACTTTTAATGTTATTTTTCATCTCAAAACAGATAAATTGGTAAGAAATAACAATAGTTTCATGTGAAAAGTTCAAAATAAAAATTGGATGAATGATATTAAATTGCCATTTTGGAGATTTTTGCAAAGAACTTTCAACTGAAGTGAAAAAATGTTGAAAAGCTCTCGAATCCATCATGGGATTCCACACCTATCTCAGGGAACCTTAATTTGGTTGGATTGAAGGAATTTTGGATGTGAACAAGTTTCATCATGAATTTTTTGAATTCTAATTCCTTTGATCCAAACCGTTATTCGCTAGAGTGAGATCAAAATATCCTAGAATTGTATTTTCATGTATATGGACAATTAAAACAAATTAATGGAGAACATGGCAATACTAAGGGGTTTTTTTTTCTGTTTATGTTTTTCCGACTTCTTGATGTTTGGTGATTTTTTCCCAAAAGTTTAACAAAATTATTGGAATTTACAATAGAAAAAAAAACTTTCCAAAACGTTTCCAACTTTATTGTGAAAAGAGTGACAAAATTTCACAAAAATGCGAAAGATAATGAAGTTTTTGTTGCATATTCCCATTTATTGGGGAAAAAATCTCTAGATTTTGAAGGAAAAAATAAAAATAAATTCTTGGCCACATTTTGAATTAGTTTTTTTTGGGGGGGCATTTTTGAAAAATAAAATTTCACTTTTTGGAGATATTCTAAAACCCTATCACCATTTAATGCTAAATCCTTCTTCAGATGCTTGCAATCCAACTAACATCAAAAAGTTCAAGGGCTAAAAAAAAAAAAGAGATTGCTCAGCGTATGGCCTCCCTAAAGCAAAAACATTCAGTGTGGGATAAAGCCCAAGGCTGTGTAGGTTTTATGGATTATTAAAAAATGCTCCAATTTTCTTTCCATTTCTTTTTCCAGTGATCCACAGTGGGTTATGAAGTGAAAAAAATGAAAAAAATTGGGGGCATTTTGAAAAATGGATGCCCACTCAATGTTTTTATTTATTTATTTCCAAACTTTTTTAATGTTGCTCCAAAACTGGGCATCATCGGCCCACAAAAGGATTTAGCCAAATTTGGCTACAAAAATCTAGAACCTTATTACCTATTAGGTAACTATGGCGATTTCAAAATAAGTCGGAATTCGACCATTTATTTCAGAAAATAAAATAAAAAATAAAACGAACAAAATAAGAGAGCTAGAAATCTGCCCGAATTCTGCAAAATGAGCAAGGCCTTTTTTTTGGGTGGTAAATTGGGCCAGTTGCTGACCAAAAAACGAAGGGGCAGTGAACTGTCCACAGGTTCATTTGGGAAAAAAAGGGCCAAAAATCGCCAAATTTCCAGGAGAAAAAAGTGAAAATCGCCATATTTAGAGCATAGGTTCTTGTATGTGGTCAGTATAGATGGGAGTTTGAAAAACATTCTATTTTTATTTTTTTTCACCTGTAGCCAAATTTGGCTAAGTCTTCTTATGGATGACTGGGCCCATCCACTTACCTCACAAAATTAGAAAGAAAAAACCCTAATTTGGACTCTGATTTTAGTTTGGCAGCATTTTTACTATTTAAACAGGTTTTTTAAAAGCCATCACCATTTAATGCTAAATACCTCTTGGGATACTAGCCAATGAGACACCATCAAATTTTTTTATAAAATAAAAATTACTTCTCAGAAGTTCTGTTAAGGAATATTAGTTTTCAAATTTCCTTATTTTGTGGAAGAATAAAAATTATATATTTTCTCTTTGTTCTTTCTCTTTTTTCAATAAAATTATTTTGAAAATTCAAGGTTTTTCTTTTCCCTCCCATTCGCTCTTTTCGCTTGGCCGTCTTGCGCGCGCAAACTCGTCCTCTCGCGCCCATGGTCGACTCCTCGTTGGAGTTTCGCTTGGACTGATTTCCCCAGAGATTTTGCGTTGTTTTGTGTTTTGGAACCGCGGAAGATGTCGCGACCGAGCTTCAACGATTTCATGTGGCACTGGATTTCATGCAACTGAGAACAAAAATCGTAAGTGCCGCGTATCTTGTTCGACATTGCAAGTGTTTTTTTTTTGGGTCATAGCCGCAATGTTTTTTTCTTTTTGTGTGCCAAGGCATTCCTACGAAGTGCAAAGCCACTCCTAGTTTTTGAAAGTGGGAAAGCATTCCTGCTTGTGTCTCTCGGTTTGTCATCCCTGTCGATTTAACAAAACAGTTAGTTTCTGTGTGCTTTGATCTTCTTGTGCACGCGCAAACTCGTCTTTTCTCGCAGTGTTGATTCGGAGTTTTGGTCCAGCCGATTTCCCGAGGACTTCTGGTTTTTTTTGTTTTGGGAGTGCGGATCATGTTGCAAGCGAGAGCTTCGAAGATTGTTTTTGGCGCTGGATTTGATGTAACAACTGATAAAAGCAATCGTAAGTGCCGCGCATTTTGTGCGATATTTCGATTTTTTTGGTCATTGCCGCAGTGTTTTTTTTCCTGCAAATCTTGAAGTCAGAAATCGTTCCTATTTGTGTCTCTCGCTTTGTCATCACCATCGATTTTGCAGAAGAGGTAGTTTCTGAGTATTTGATCTTCGTCTCGCAGTATTATTCGTTCGGAGTTTCGGTTGAGCGGATTTCCCGAGAAATTTTGGTTTTTGTTTGTTCACCGGGCGGACGATGTTGCGAGCGAGCGAGCTTCGATGATTTCATGTGGCACCGGATTTTATGCAACTGATGACTACAGTCGTAAGTGCAGCGTGGCCTGCTCGACGTTTGAAAGTTTTTTTGTGACACAAGTTTGATATCGCCGCAGTTTGTTTTTGTGTGCAAAGTTTGACGTAAGACATCATTCCCTTTTGCGTCTCTAAATGTGTCATCACGATCGAATTAGCAAAACATTTAGTTTCTGCGGTTTTGATTCCACGACATAAAGGAAAAATTGGACATGTTGCTAATTATGAATTTAGGTATTATGTTCTCCTCTTGCTTGTGCTGCGTTTTTTGACAAGAATTGGCGGTCTGAAGAGTGTCGGACAGCAGCGACAACTTGAATTCTTGTTGATTGAGACGTTGTAGGAGGAAGTCCTGTACACGAAGTTGAATGCCATATGCAGCTGTGATCCGTTCTCCAGTATTATCTGCAAGTTTCTCTGCATGGATCGCAATTGTTGGAGATCTTTGGGAAACCCTAATATGCCTGCCGGGGTCTGAAATGCTCACCTTGCATTTGATCCTCCCGTAGGTAGCCTGTTTTCTCGGATTGTCAACATTAAGTTTCATCGAGGGAATATTGCACTGCAGGTAACAACATGTCAGTACAATTGAGATACTTTGGTTGGTGTTTGTGACAAAAGCACCACTGTCACTCCTCTTTTCATGGAAGTGCATGCACAAGGGATGCCTCCTGTCACTGATCACAATGAGTCCCTTCCTTTCAAGGAGAAGATGGGAGCAACCCTTGGCAAAAGGAAAACCCCCATGGAGCTTCGGGTATCTTCTCTCTTTCTTTCTCTATCACCTCCCTGTGTGCCCACTTCTCTCTCTCTCTCTCTCTCTCTACATACATCCCTTGAATCTTGGCAGTTGCTCTGGATCTAGTAGGCAGCATCAGAGGAGAGTGCTTGAATTTATGTCTCAATAACCAAAGAGAACCCTTGAATCAGACCTATAGTCTTAGTGGTTGTTTTGTTACAGGTCAGTCATTACCTTAGCCCATCTTCAACAGGAGGACTGCAAATTGATCTCAGTTAGCTAGCTAGAAGCAAATTTCCAGCAGTTTTATCATTTCGGGCTATAGCATTTTGCAACAAATCTAATTGAGGTTTTGAAGCTACAAATATTCCATGCAGAAGACTCTGGAGCTTATGAGTGAGAAAGATAATAGCTAGGGATTGACAAGAAAGGAAGAAGGGCAGTGTTTGTGAGGATGGTGTTTCAATGTGCTCAAGATAATCAAATGTTGCTATTTAGAATCCTAGGGCTTTACCTGAATTGCATCTGAGATTTGTTGCTGGAGCCTTGCAGCTAGAGCAGCTCAAGCGGCATCAGACAACACATGAAGTGGGAGCTCATGAGATTTCTAGAGCTCAGGGGTTAGTTTCCAGAGCATAAAATCTATGGCACCTTGACAAGTCCTTCGTTTCATAGATTGCAGTCTGGCATGTTCAAGTTTATTGAATCATCCTGGAGAGGAGGGAGGTTGTTACATTGTAGTTTTTTGCCCATTTGTTTCATTATATTCCACCAAAGTGAACATGAGTATAGAACCTGATTCAGCTTGTTGGAGTCTTGTCCCCAGATCTTTCTCCAACAAGAAAGAAGTGGGATGTCTTCAACGCCCTCTTGATGATACTGAAGTTCCAAACATCAGTCCTTCAGTGAAGCCTGCAGAGAGCTTCCAGTTCTATCCCCTCCGAAACAAGAAAGTGAGTTCTTCGTATCCTTAACTATAGACACTCTGTACCCCAGTGTGACAGATTTGCAAAGTTTCAATGATTGCTGTCACCATTTCAAGGAGGCATGTGAATACTGAGATATGTCTCACGTTTGTAGGCAATGAAGCATCTAAATGTACAAGCTCTTTTATGTGCTTAGTCTACTTTTTTTGTGGTCTGCCCTAATTTTCCTGTCATGTGTTGGTCTCTGCTCCAGGATAATCTTCCAATCATTCGAAATGAGGCAACCTGCAATCAAAATGCTACTTCTGAAGATCCCTCCTCAAGCATTTCTTGGTAGGTTCTGATCCCTTAAATTCTTAGTCATCTTACTTGCACCATTCTAGTGCGCTCCAAAGTTTCACATTCTCAAATTGATTTTACATTTGTGGCTCTTGGGAGTTCACTAAACATATCTGAAGTGTAGGTTGTTGGTTTGGTAGACTCCTGCGATCATTAGTGCTCTGGATGTGTTATAAATAGACATCTCCTTTTGCAGGTGGGGAACAAATGTACATCGTCCGATTGACTCAGCAAAATCTGATACCCTGTCCTTTGGGAGAACCCAACAGGTTGCAAATGGTGAAGGAAAGACCAGTTTGCAGTTTTGTAGTTTCCGAAATGTTACAGAGATTGCCTCTGGAAGTCAGATCATAGCTGAATCCAGCATTGACATGGTTTGTATACTTTCTTTCCAACTTGTGGATTTACTGTTTCTGATGACATGAGAATATTAGAGCTGAGATTGTACTCCTGTTGCTCAGTGAAAATTCCAGATTATGGGACTCAGTCAGTTATTTTTTCTGCAGATAGAAGTTGTGAAGAATTTGGCACTTCGACAGGCCTTGGAACCATTCAATCCAAACATGGCCCCCCCTTCAAACATTGATAGCCCTCAGGCTGGTGTAGCTTTTCTGCCAGATTCAGAGGCTACTCCAGCTCTCCTGAATTTTCAAACTACAGGAGCTTTGGCAACTATCTCAGGTCATCACACTAACAACAAAGAGACCACTGTAGTATGGACTCCTACCAAAGGAAGCTTTCCTCCACTTGATCTCAGCTTGAAAGTACGTGCACATATTTCTTCCTCGGAGTCACTTCATTGGTGAGTTGTATAGATATCATTTTTATCTCCATCAGTTTCAGTTGCTTAGAGGTTTCCACATATGTCATTGATTGATGTACGACATTTTCTAGTTTGTAACCCTAGGCGGCCAACAGAGAGAGATGAACTGATAAGCAGAAGGTGGAATTTAAGACAAAGTGCAGTCAAAAACCATATCATGTAGAAGTCTCTACACCCTTCATGAATTTCAGTCCTTCAAAGTGTCCAGTTCAGTAAGGAGAGATAGAGCTTTACATGTGAAGTAGTTCTACCCTTTCTATTGCTGTGGTTCTGCTTAGCTCTGTATCTGTATCCAACTAACATTTCCCGGATGCCTTCAGGTGCCAAAGACTGAGCTCAAAGACTCAATGTGAAGGTTTAAGGCAATTTACAGATCCACTAGGATTAGTTACCAGGGATGTTGCCAGTGCTGCTTTAGCAGCTGGGGTGAGCAAACCCAGCACAGCAGATAAACATGGTGTGCCCTTCTGGGAATCATTACACTCATGGAGTCACCCACAAGCTTCTCTGCCTCCAGAAGTACTATCTGTCATTGCATCAGCTGCTGCAAAAGGAGGTGATGCAGGTATAATAGTGACTCTTGCTCTCTTTAGTATGCATTTAGTTCAACTGGATTGGCAGTTCATCAGTATGAATTGCCGGATGACCCTCTTTTTGTCATTCCAGGTTGTGCACACACAGGAGAGTTGGTGCCAGGTGGACCCAGTCATCTGCCTGGCTGCTGGAATATGGATAGGGAAGCTGTGAATGCCAGCTTATAGAGTGTAGATTTTTGCCTAGGGCAATGAGATGCACCTGGGAAGGGTCTCTACATCCTAACTGTGTTGAAGGAAGGTGCAAATCTTCACCTATTGATGCCAAAGATTCTTATGAGTACCTTTTTGGGTTGTTTCAGAAAGAGTCTTCTTGTCCAAACGTTTTCGAGCCTGGGAGGATGCATTCCACTCCATCTACCACATGTTTCGCTCCCAAAGCTGTTCCCTCTTCTATGGTGAGGATCCAGGCTCCAACAGGCATGGGCATATGATCTTCTTCACACTCCAATAGTTGCTTTATTGAAGTGCCGATCAGCTAGTTTCATTTCTAATTGCAAAAATGCCACTAACTTCTTAGAGAGCTAATCTTATCTGATACTGATTCCTGTAGCTGCTGCCCCTTTCCCTCTACTGTGGCAGAGGGATCATCACTTTTCTCCAGCATTTGCATACTATATATTGTGGGACCCTGATATAATTTGCATGTATATGGAATTTGCAGTTTGTGCACAACAGTTTATTGCCATGTTTGTTGGGGGAGTTGTTGGAGGAAGAAGACAAGAAGCTTGCAGTGCCTACATGACCAGGTCAACTCGTGGACTGCGGCGCCTACTCCTTGAACAAGTATGAAGCTTCCTGCAATGAGGATACTGCATTCAGAGATAGACCCTTCAGAGAGTCAGAAGATCCATGCACCTTTGTATGCAACTTTTGCACTTTTGTAGGTCTTAAGGCTGAACCTGAACTCTTAGCTTAGCTGGGGTGTGACTTCAAAGTAATCCACTAGCCAATTTTTGGAAGAGATAATTTGTGGTGCCCACCAGGAAGGTGATAACCATCTTTTCCACCTTCAGGCCTCTATAACCTTGCTCACCCTCAAATATGTTGCTCTGTGAAAAGTGGGTGGGATACATGCATGATTGATGGTTCCATGCAAGGTTTGGTGAGTACTTGAAAATCCTGATGCTCTTATTGCCAGATTACTGATTTAAACATTCATGGTGTTGCAGGACATTATGTTCTCAATGCCTTTTGCCAATTCAGAAGCTTCAACTATAACTCCTGAAGACCTCCGTGAATTGTCTGAGTTTGAGAAGTCCAACCCTGGCCAAGTAAGCTCACAGAAGCAAGTAGCTCTTTTCTGCTATATGGACAATAGATAAATGTTTGAGCATTGCAATCCTATGTCTACACAACTTTAATATGCTTATTTTGGTTGTTGTTGATCATAAGGTTCGTCTAACTGGTATATACAGCCTATGAACAGTTGGTTGTAAGGAACTCTTAAGGTTCACTATAGCCTTAGGATTTTGTGGATGTATGTGAAGTACTCAAGACCAGGGGCAGAGTATAATCCTCTGAGCTTTTTGGAGACAGACAAGACTGGTGGATGATAGGGCGACTGCAGACAATGGCCCCAAATCTTTCATGTGCTTTGAGGGAGTGCCCAATGTACACCGTCTCTATGACTTTCTTCTCAACCACAGGTATGTTCAACACACCATCCTGCAACAAAATGTCTCACTGGTATGTGGAAAAATTCTATGAGATTATGCTTTCTGTTCTAGGTCTTTTATGGGAAGGTACTATGGAGCTGAAAGCTAGTTGATGGACATGACGCATTGGTTGGTTTTTGTTCTGAGTGGAGCAGATCTCTCCTCTCTCTTACAGCTGCAGTAGATGTCCCTGTCTTGCATGCCCCAGTACCATTCGACAATGCATCGTTGACTACACCTGAGGTCCCACTGATTTAACTTTTCTTTTAGTAATTTGTATTAGTTTCTTAAGCCTTGATTGTTGTCAGCTATTGAATTATATATCATGTGCTGTTTTGGTAATTATTTTTGAGATGTACTTTGGTCTTGAGTATGGTTTTCAGTGAAGCCATCCCTGTGTGAGTTGGGCCTCCAAATTTTCATGCTGAGTTTTGGAACTGGCTGTTGTGTAAAGCTCAGTTGCAGACGAGTGGAGCGTGTTGATAGAGTGGCGAGGCCCCATTGTGTTGAGAAGAAGACATTGGGTTTGGAGCCTTCTAAAGAGCCTTCTTCTGGTGTATTGTACACGATGGAAATAAAGGGAGTTTTTCCACCATGGGTTGTTAAACGACTCTGTGCAGTTCTTCAAGTTTCCCAGTCATCAGGCTTTGAAGCATCGTAAGTATTGCTCAACATTTCTTCTTATATCAAACAGGAATCATCTGTGTTGATCAACCAGCTGACATTCAAATCTAATCCATTGTTCAGAACAGCCCAATAATTATCAATATTGACATTGCCAATGCACTATTTGAACTATAATGCTCTATTTTCTGTGGATTGTGTACATAAGATGAGCTCTGGTGTATGTAGCCAGATTTGTTTTATTGGGGTCCCTCATTCATGCACAAAGCTCAACTCTAACCTCCAGTCTCATTTCCCTTTCAAATTGTCCTCTCCAGATTTTTGACAGAACCACTCACAGAGGGTCTTAATGTTGCCCAAGAGAAGTCTCCAAGTGTCAACACACATGCAAGTGCAGATGCAAACAACTCCCCCTCGCAAAGGCTGACTGCTCAACTTGCAGAGCCATGGGGCTTTGGGACTGCAGTGATGAAGGAGCTGAAGTTTGAGGGAGGTTCTTACAAGGTAGTATTGGCACCACTTCACTTGTAGTGCTTTGGAGAAGGTTAGTGTTCCAATCTGATGGAGGTAATAGCCTCCTCATTTTTGTACTTAATATTCTGTAGCCAACATGCAAGCAACCTTGGTTCTGATTGCAGCTGTTGGCTCAGATACTAATAATTATCAGCATGAGTGTACATTGTTAGATGGCAATCAGTTTATCTCTTACAGTTTTCTGCATTTTAACCTAGGGCTGTCAAAAGCATTTTTGATAAGATTAGTTCTTGTGTGGCAGGCAAGTATTGGTGAGACAATGTTGTGTTTTTGGATGTTGGCTTAACAGTCTCTTTGTAGCATTATGAAATTGAATCCCACCATTGGGTTTAACTCTAGGGAGTGCAAGCTTCTGTAAAGTGTAGTTTAGGTTTTCCATATTGAGGAGTGATACTGTGTTAGTGACGTGATTCAGTATGGAATGCACCATTGATTCACTGTGGTCATTGTGTACCTAAACTGTGATTATGAATCATGAGGTCATGCACAGTTAACTGGTTGCATGGATGTCTCTTGAGTGCTAGCCAACAAACAGCATGGCCGAGGTTTCCTGTTGCTTCTGGAATGCAAGAACTCAGGATGCAGCTGATTGTGAACTGGTTTGCCCAAGATTTTCGCAGATTCTATTCGCACAACGAGGTGTTTTTCTATACCTTTGGGTGGGTTTCAACATTCAGCAGATAGATACCGGTGCTCTTCACTGCACATGAAAGCCTCTGTTCTTCCTGTTAGCTGTTGAGGAAGCATATACCAGTGTTATAATGTCCATCTATTATGCAAACATAAATGTTTGTGCTTCCTTCAATTTGCTATCAAGGACTGGGGAAAAAAAAATGGATTGCTGCAATTTAAATGAACCCCTTAACCTTCTCTGCTTCTAAGACTCTCATTGACAAGCTTTTTTGAACCTCTATGGGACTTAAGGCAAAGGTCACCAACTACAGAGGTGGGCAATTTCTTGGATGTACAGTGGATGTGCCTTGTGATTCTGTTTACTGTTTACAATTTTATGTCCATTTGGGACCAAAGAGTCCATTAGACGAAAGGTAGATCATGGAGGACATATTGTCCTTTGGTATTGGCAATATGCCACAAACTTGGCTGGGGCGACCATGTTCGTAGTTTGCATGAGCTCAGCAAGAGTGCTATCGTGGGTGAGGGGCAGGGTTGAACAAAAATGTTTTTGAACTTTCTGTGTATTTGGACAGACAAGGAGAGTGCTTTTCATCTTCTACCTTCCCCAAATCGTAGCCTGGACAAAACCTCTCTACATATGGCATGCCTTTCCACGAACCTAGCACTACCTCAAGCTATGTGTTGACACACCAAAACCAGGCCAAAGCTTGCGCAACTATTGTGGATGAACCTCAACTAAGGTAGTATCTGGTTTCATCTTGGTAACCCTTGTGTAAGAGTTCCTATGTAAGAAAAATAGGTGACTACTATAAAATAGATGGCTTATTATTTATACATAGGTAAGGGTTGTCTTTACTATCTACCTATTAACAACTTGCTTGTGGGTTGTTAGCGGGTAGGTAGTAAAAGAAGCAACTGGGCTAGCTTAGGAATTGGAACCCAACAAAAATACTTATCATCCACTATTGACAGTGCACTGGTGGGTGCTGGTGCACTCTGCCCTTGTAACAACTACATCCAAACTAGTGGTCATTTGCAAGTAGAAACTTATCATGTCATCTTTTTCACCCTTTATAGTCATACGTGCAACAAGTATGCAACTAATGATGTATGCTTCTTACCACATCAATGAATATGCATTCCTCCAAATAGAACCCTTGAAACCCATTTAATTGGATATTTGACCACCTCATGAATGTGACATGGACTTATTATTTAGTCATTAGAACCTACGATTTGACCTATGATCATTAAAATTAACATTTAGGTGGATAATGTGTAGGTGAATAAAGGGTTAAATGGTAGGTAATGGGTAGGTAAGTAAAGGGTTGATAATACATAGGTGGGTAGGTTATAAATATAAATGAGGTGATAGGAGTGTTTGTGGTTGGTAAGCACTACACATACTTAGGTAGGTGAATCATAGGTAAGTAAGTTTGGGGTTGATAATTAATGGATAGGTAGGTGGGTAGGTTAGTAGGTTGGTTACATATGGATGGGTTGTAGGTAGGTAGCTGATAGGTGTGTCACACTATTGGTCATCTACTTATAAGTACAACCTACCTAGCTATTACCTACCTTCATACTTATTGCTTTTAATAGGTTCACACAACCCAAATCCATTATATACCAATCAATTCAAATATTGTTCATTTCCAATGTCAAATTTTGTGGCTTGAAGTTTTTCAATAGGTATGGGTGAATAGGATAGGAAGAATCCTTTAAAATCTATGGAAAAAGAATTATCCCACAAAATCGACAACCTTTTACAAAATCAATTTATTCTATAAAAAATGGTACATGTTTACAAGTTTATATCTTTCACCATTTGTACATTCACTAGGTTGCCCAAAATATACATTTCAAAATAGTTTATTGGAATCTCATGTAATTTGCAATGACAAGTAATGGAGATTATTTAAATTATAACAATCCCATGTTGTAGGAACTTTTTTTTCTTTGGATTTTTCGTACAATGGAATGTGAAAATTGTCAATACATTTAACCATATTTTGCATCTTAGTCATGTCACTAAACTTTTTTATAATATTGTACAATGATTTTTCATTAGGTGTAGGAATATATTTAAGAAAAACTCATGTGAAAATGTGTTAAATATTATCTTCATGTATTTTGTAATAGGATACTTTCGCATTGAAGTTGTTAACCATGTTTTCACAAAAGTGTCCATGTGCCAACTTAAATATAATACCCTTCAATGTTATTATAGGACTTATTGATTTTTGGAACTTTTGTTTATTTTTTGAATTGAAGTTAAAATTGTTTAACAAGTTAGTATTTTTTCAATTTTTTTCAATGTTTCTATTTATTTATATTTAACAATCATCCCTTTTCATGTTAATATTTTGGCTATTGGGTTCATGATTTGACCAAATTACCTATTTATTTGTTGCAAATTTTTAATATAAACCTTTAACATAATAATATAAAAAACATGTTAAAAAGTGTACCAAATAGGATTAAAAGGACATATTCCTTGAGGAACTCATATATAATGATTCCCATCAGTTCTAATGAATTAAAAAATGTCAAATATCTTAAAACATAAAAGCTTAAACCATCATAAATTTAAAGCCATAAATATCATTCACTTTGTGTTCACATGTATGGTGGTGAAGTAAGACAACTAAAATAATACAACTAAAATCAACATTGTGACAAAATGTCAGTACACCTTAGTAAGTTTAAACTCAAAATGAAGCATAAATTTTAATTTTTATCAATGAACAAAGATGATAAAATAACTTTATGTTGCTTGGACCTTTTAATGATTTTTTTTTAAATGACAAATAAGTCATACAATAATTTGGTATGTGTTTTTTTATTCAAAATTTCAAAGCATTGTAAACTAATTTAATCTTTCCACAATTCATCAAAGTGAAAAGTTTGAATTGGCTTTTGACAAAACCTTCAACACTAAATAATCAAATGTTGAAAATTAATAATTATGAAAATTGGAAAATAAACTAAAATGATGATACATCAAAAAACTGATATTGTTCATCATTTATAAGTAAAAGACAAATAAACAAATAAAAAATCACCAAAAATGCTAAACACATTCCTACATTCATCTTGACAAATTTTCACATTAATGTGTTAAAAACAAACAAAATATGCAAATATTTTTCATTAAATCTTTTATCATAATTGAACCATAAACATTACAACAGAAAAACACACTACTTTAAGACTATTATAAATAGAAGTGTTGTTCACTAGGGTTTCACTTGTCAACTTCCCTTTCATCATGTCACCAACTTCTTTAACATTATGGCATTAAGTATGTGTCAACCACCTCAACCTTTACAAAAAGAAAAAGGATGATGTGTATAATTTGGATTCAACATATATATATATACACTAGTTTTAATTTTTCAAAATGGGGTGAATGGGGTGAATGGGGTCCATACATAATTAATACAAAAACTTTTCTAGGGGTGTGTACAAAGTAATATTATGTGTTATTTGATTTTCTAAAATTATAATTTCCTGTATTTCACATATTTAAAAAACCTTTCATCGGATTAATTTTATTTATTTATTGTTATTTGAAAAAATAAATCGGGCTCTTTCAAATTTTTGGAATTAAAAAATTTGTTGGTTGAGGCCATTTATTTCTTATGCATAAAATAAAAGATTATATATACAAGATATTTAGTCTAAAACACTTTACCATGTAACAAAATGATACTTATTAAATGGTTATTTGAATTTGCAATTGATTTGCAATTTCGATTTTCATTATCAACTTTTGTGCATCATTATCATGGAAAACAAAATATTTTAATTAATCGCAAAGTAATAACAAGTTTCCATTTAACCCATAGTTCACAAATTATCCCCTCACATGCCCTTAAAATATCCAAACAATAAGCCAAAAAAATTCCATAAATATTTTTGTTCCTTGTTGCACCATTATCAAAATGTTTTCAAAGGTAGAAAATAACAAAGGCGGAAAAAATTTTAACATAGGTTTTATTCCTATCATATTTGTTTGAATTGAATGCTAAAACAACTTTGAATTTTTTTTTAAAACTTGATAAAACATAAAAACTATCCACTAACAACAAAGAGGTCATTGCAATAATGGTGAAGAAAGGAGACATTTGATCAAATTTTGCTATAGATATTGTTGTCATCCACTTACTTATTAAATTAAATTTGGGTTTCACGTTGTTGCACACTAGACAATAATAATGAATAAATGGGAAAAAAAAAATTGATGAAAAAAAAAATTTGCATTTGAATGGTTTAATATTGAATGAATTTACATAATGCAACTCAATTGAATTGAGTGAATAAATTGATATGAAATAAATTGAATATAATATTCTTTTCCTTTGGATTCAACATGGTTAATGTCTTCATTGAAATTTGAATTGGATTTGGTTTAATTGAATCAAATTCAATTCAATACAAATTGGTTGAATTCAAATTGAATTGAAACCAAATCAAATTGGTTTCAATTGAATTTTTTTCATAATTTGGTTGAAATGAATTGAACCAAATTATGAAAAAGCACATGTTAATTTACATTTTCATAATTGTGTAGATAGGGTGGTGAAAGGAGTGAATTAATGAGGTGGCAATGAAATGTTTTCATAGTTATCAAATGAACGACATTCAAAATTGTCATGGTGATAACCACTAATGCACCTTATACTTATTTCACCTAAATCAATTCCATTTATCATCAATGGAATAACATACATTCTAATGGAATTTAAAAAAAAATTAATAGTATGAAGTTCATCGATGATTTTTAATTAATTTGTATTTAACTTTTAGTTTAGTTTCAATTCAATTTTAATTGGTTTTTAATTAGTTCTCAATTAGCTTGCAGTTAACTCTTAGTTCACTTATAATATCTTTTAGTTCATTTTGAATTAAAATTTCATTAAATATCAATTCATTTCAATTTATTTTTTGTTAATTTTTAATTAAATCTCAATTTCCTTCTAATTAATTTTTGTTAACTCATAATTCATTCTTACTTCGCATATGGATGGACATGGGCCACAAATGGGTGAATATGGGTCACATGCAAGTTGAAAGTTTTTTTAAAAAACTTCCTTGAGTTATGTGCCAATGGGTATAAATAAAAGTAGGATCCCACATTACTTTTAGTTTGTTCAACATTAATTTCGGGTACATATATTTATTATGATCTTGTTTTGTTTTTGTCATTTTTTTGGAATAAAATCTTTTTACATTCACATTGTGCACACATCATGTTTTTAATTCTGATTTTTTAATTCCATGATGTAGATTTAAAACTAGGCCTTATTCATGTGGTTTTGGAAATCTTGTTGTTTAGTTCTTTTTGTGCCTATGATAATCAACATGTAGTGTGTCCATCTACCAAAGTTATCCGCTAGGCTATCTATTGGCTTAAAGTGATCACAAAGGGCCACCCATTCCTTTATTATCCTTGGTTTTAAGTAAAATGATTTGTTTTACAAAATTCATGTTGTAAACATGAAGGATAGTAAGAGGGACAAGGAGATTAAAAAAGTAGACAATTTAAGGAGAAACAAAATCCATAATTCAAAGACTACAACCAAAATGCAGGAACAAATATACCCATATTATCAATCTTTATTTAGTTGTGAGTACTTTGTTTTTCATAAATTTTTCCCAGGTTTTTAAAAGATTTTTTTTTAAAAAACATAAATTTTAAAAAGGTTTTTTTTGGAAATTTGCATTGTTTTGGGATTGTCCTAATGCATTTCATAATTTTTATGGTTTTTTGTTGTTGTAAAATTTATCTCAATGGATTTGGCTTCATTTGGGCAAATTTTTATAAATTTGAATGTTATTTTCTATTACATTTATGAAATGTGTACCATTTAAATTTTAAAAACGTAATGTGTTTTCAAATTTAGATGGAAATATAAGAATATTCAATGACTTTTTAATGTTTTTGGATGGTGTGAGTAGGAGGAGAGATCCATAACATTTTTGGTGGAAAAAACTTAGACAATACACACATTAAGACTTTGTGGAAACCAATGTGTAGCATACCACACCTAAAATTAAAAGATAAGAATTTTTTGTTGCATTATAGAATATGTTTTGAAACTTTCAATAACTTAGTTTTAGAGTTGACACCAAGTTTTTTGAATCATGTTGTTTAAACCTTGTTAGGCCACAATTATAAATTAGATAAATTGTGGTTATTATTATTTATGGATTTTTTCATGTATGTAATATGACACATATGACACATCAATTCAATGTGGGTGCATCAATAATTAGAAAATATGTTGACATTGTTCATGATACGTTAATTGATAAAAATAAATTGTTGAATAAATACATCAATACTCGTTCATGTCAACATTTGAGGGACATCATTACTTATTTCTTTAAAAATATAAACATATTTAACATTTATGAAACTGTAGATGGTCACAATTATAACAAATATTTTAAGTAATAAAGTTATACTTGTTGTTGGTGAGTTTTTCAATAAAAAATAAATCCATAGTATTGTGTTACAAGTTATGTATGATGTAAACAAAATGTCATGGAACTTTTGTGTTGGCCAACTTGGAGGGGGTTCATGATGGTGGATAATTCAATAGTTGTAGTTTAATGCATAATTTAAATGTTGAAAAATTATTTAAGAATCAATTATTACCATTCAAGGTATGAGGTGCACTCCATTCTTAATTGGTGATGTAGCTTATTCAATTCATACTTACATGTAAAATAATTGAAAGATTAGTAATCCTATAGATGTGGACAATATAAAATAAAATTCCAACATGAATTTAGGGAAGGTGTTCACAAAAAATGCATTTGATTCTTCGAAATATAGATGATAAATTTTGAAACATTACAATTCTAAAGTTCATACAACATCATTAATTACAATAGTTTGTTGTATTCTTCAAAATTATTGTGAAATGTGCGGTGCATCAGACATAGGATTGTCAAAAACAAGAATAAGAGGTGACAATTTAATAAGTTGAATGTTGATAAATTGCCTATTATTAGAGATAGAGAGTAGGCAAAAATAGAAGGTAAGACATTAAGAAAGGTTTTTTTGAGAATAATGAGTGATTAATTATCCAATTGTACTATGAAAAAATGATATAAGATGAATTTCAAAATGAAATCTAAGTTTTTTTCTCACAAATGGAAATATAAATCAAAGCTAATTGTCATTACTAATTCCTTTTAATCCATTGCCACTATTATTGTGGTTTTGGGCTTCAACACATCTATAAATAAAATAACCAATTATAGTTACTTGTCCTTGTATCATCATTTTTTCATTTTACAACATTTGAGATGTGATAATTTTTTTCATTTTCATTTTTTAAATTTCAACTTCCTTCACCACATTTGTGAAATTAATAATGGGGATTGCAACTGTAATGGACTTGTAAACAATTTCCTTTATTCCTTTCTAACATTCAATTGATGACTACCTTTGAAATTTATAAAACAATATGTCTATGCAAAATTCTTTGGTCAAAGTGTAAAAATGGCATGAAAAGAATAAAATTACTTTTATATAAATGATATTCTCTTTTACTTGTGATGTTTTGATATGAGGTACGTACAATCTATATTTTAACTAAATCCCCGCGATTATCATGATATAAATTTAGATAAAACTATTTAATTTTGGTCTATTAAACATAAACATTCATATATGTCATTGAAAAAATGTTTCAATCATTTAAATATTTAAATATTGAATATGTACAAATATCATTCATTTTAAGTATAACATAAATTTTTTGTATAAACCTATGAAAAGAGGATTACACACAAAATTTGTATAAACCTATGAAACATAGTAAGTTTGTGAGTAAGGTTGTCAAAATTGGTACATGAGATATTATAATACCTTTTTAGGTTCAACATTAAGGTGTCGAATAATTAACCTAATTTTCAATTCTTAATTTGATGGTTAAAATTTTTATTTTGAAAATTTTGACATTTTGTATTAAATTTGTTATAACCAAATGTTTATAGAAAAAAAAAATTATTGCTTTTGTGGTTATGTGGTTAATAACTTATTACTGAAAGTTACTCAAAGAGGTTTAGGGATCAAACTTGGTTGGTTGCATGAATTTTTAAAATTTTCGTCATAACTAATTATTAATATCCAAAAAATTCGGCAAATTAAAAAATAATTTAATTTATTATTATGGTAGTTTTAAATTCTAACATTTGTGTTATCATTTCCAAACACCAAAATTTGTTTTTAAAGGTTATTAAACATTTGAACTGTTTCAACATCCTCTTCATCATTAACATTCACAACCTCTATTTTAAAATTCATGACATTCCCATTTTGATTTAGTGGTAGTAGGTATGCCATTTATTTTGGCAATACTAGAAAAAATGTTGTCAATGGCCAATGTAATGGAGGTGCAACGATAGTTATTATAGTCTTTTTCTTCTTTAGTTCGTTTTTTTTCATTTTGTTCCATTTGTTTTGAATTCGTTTCTAATTTTGTTGCACATCATTTAAGAAACTTGTATTTATAACATCAATGAATACCTTCCAATTGTTCTCCTTAAATGGTTTGTAACTGTATTCTTAATATATATATTTTCACAAGGTTGAACAAGCACAAAAAACTAACATTTGTCAATGATGTCCTAGCATGTCTATTTTGTTTTACCACAATTTCTATGAAAAAAATAATAATTAAGCTTCTATATCTTCCACATGTGATGTAGGATTTTTCCTTTCTCATCAAACAAATAACTTTAAAAATTATTAAAGAGGTGATCCCCCCACATTTATAAGGAAAAAATGTGGAATTGTAGATGGGTGAGTTGTCACAGGTGGGCAAGTAGCTACAAGTGCATTGCAAGGAGAGTTCATGATGTGAAAGGTGAATGTGTTAAACTCATTAAGATATGTGTTTTTTGGATTCTTTCAATTATTTCCATTTTTTCGAATGTCTACTTTCTCTTTAAACTTTGTGGGTTGTCATTTTGGAATTTTTGTTCTTGCACCAGTTTCATAGTCAAAATGAAATTCATGTTGTTCTTTTAGCCATAAGGGAAGAAACTTGTCTTTTTCCTTTGGGTACTCATTGCATTCATGGACAAGTTAATGGAACACCATTGTGAGGTTTGTTTCCTTACAATTGTTGCACTTATTGCCTTGAAAGACTAACAACATGCATATTAACATGCATTGGCCCACCATTCACCTTGTTTTTGCATCATGTGCACAATCTAATTGTTCTTGTTAAGTTCATAATCTAAAAAGTAATTTGGCTTGCAATTGTTTAAGCTCATGATTTGAAAACCAATTTGGCTTGCAATTGTTTAAGTTCACAATCTAGAACCAATTTGACTTGCAAAAGATGACACGAAACATGCCTTGTTTTTTGAATGCAATTCCTTTCCTCCTTTAATTGAAAAACATTCTTCCTTTTTGTCCAATGACAAAACCTCCATTCTTAAGCTTGGTCTCCTCTAAGCTCATAAAACATCTTCAACTTATACTATTATTTTTAAAGTAATACTTTACACTTAACAATAAAAACCCAATTTTGAAATTCAATATAAAAACAAAACCAACCAACCAAATAGAAACCCTAAACTTAAAGCCCAAGGTTTAATCCAAAATTGTTGTTGATACCAAGAGCAAATTAAGCAAGGATTGAAAGTTGAGTAGAACATATGAAGTTACAAGTGGTAGACATGTGAATTAAAAGACCTTTGGGATCAAATGGAGGTTGTTGAAAGGTCATACCAAGCATGAACTTTTGTAAAAAAGGTCATGAAGTTGATTCAAATCCTTCAAAATAGGAAAATTAGATGAGTGTGATGAAGACATGTGATAAGAAAATACTTAGGAAGCTGAACAAAGAGTGTAAGAAAAATGAAGAAAAAGGAGAGATTAACAATGCGAAACGCTCACAACACACATGAAGTTGGAAAAAAGATCATGAAGATGATCAAAAACTTGAAATATATGAGAATTAAATGGATGTGATGAAGACTTATCACAAGAAAAGAAAACCCTACAAACTCAACAAGGAGGGAAGAAGAATGAGACGCATGAAAAGAAGGACTCCACAAAAGCAAGCATAAAGTTAATGAAAAGATCATGACGATGATTCAAAAAACTTTAAAGGCACGAAAATTTACATGAATGCAATGAAGAAATATCACAAAGAAAATGAAACCTTACAAAGCTCAACAAGGAGGGAAGAAGAATGGGACTTGAGCAAAAAAACAAAGAAAAAAGGAAGAAGCACAAGAAGAAAGGACTCCACAAAGCGGCGAAAAGCTCACAACAAATAAACAAGCATAAAGAAAGACCATGATGAAGAGGAGTGAAAAAGCTCTACCTAAAGCTGTGGAACTCTTGCGCACTTCCTGTCGTAAACTTAGAACTTAGTGGCTTTGTTTTAGGTCTTCTTCCATTGCACCCTAAAAAGCGAACAACAAAACCCACGTCTTTCGTCTTCGCTCTTGTGTTTGTGCGATATTGGTATTTTTCTGCACACTAGTTGTTTCTCTTTTGGGTTGTTTGCAACGTTTTTGTGGATATGGCGGCAGGAGGGCAAGAGAATCAGTATCCCGGGGTGCAATATGGCGGCGCATTCCAACGCAGACAGCCACAACAAGCTTCAGGTCCAGGGGATTCTTACTATGCAGGAGGAGGAGGAGGATGGCAACAAGGCTATCCAGCTGCTCCAGGTTCAGCTTCATTCCTTACTTTTTCTTCTTCTTAGGTCTACTCAATCATCATAACAGGATAGCATCTTTCAATCTCAAACTCGATCATTGTCAAAACTGTTTCTTAGAGGTTTTTGAATAGCACCACCACCCTCTTCACTTTCAATATTTCATTCATGAAATCTCCTTTTCCCTTGAAATCCTCTGGTAGGTATACAAATAGCAATGCAAAGTTGAACTTGAAGATGGCTTTAAGTGTATGTCTCTCTCTCTCTCCTAAGCACATTGTCCTTCCTGCAATTCTGGAGAACTCATGATGTGCTGCTATTTCCGTTCTTTGATGCAGCAAACCCTCTTATTGTGGTGGATGCTATTCCCTTAGGAGGAGATTATGACACTTCTCAAGGAGGTAAAGGTGGCACTCGTCCCAAAGAGGGTTGTTGTCATTGTCGTAAAGATCCCAACAGCCTATCGTATTGTGGGCTTGGATATGGATGGTTTTTGTAAGACTTCTCAACTGATACCAACTACTCACATGATTACAATGTGCTAATGTGTGCGGCAACCTTGTTCTCTGGCAGATTCTTTTTGAAGAATTGCAGCTGTCGCCATATTTCATACGTTTCAAACTACAGTGCATTGTTACACACATTTGCTTCTCAAGTGACAAAATGTTCAACTGGTAGAAGTAATGTTGCTTGCTTCTTCCAGAAGTTGATTTTCTTGTACAGTCCTTTGTGCACATCTCATTGCTTGAAGGATGTTCTTATTGTGCCACTGGGTTACTGTGTCAATGTGCCTGAACAAGAGCAAGAACAACTTCTGTGCTGATATTCCTACAAATTGGGATTGCTTGGACAGGTTCATTTTAGGGTTTTTTTGTCTCTCAGTTCCGTGGTATGTTGGAGCATTCATTTTCTTGTTCCAAAATCATGACTACAGGGAACGTTGTGGGCTAAAAGCATGCACTATTTCGGTATGATGCCAATCCTCTCCTTTCTCTGATGTTATATCTCTTCTGAAAGCTCTGAAAGGTCTTCACATGCATCAAGGGTTTGCTAGGATATGCTACTTTGTCATTGAGAGTTTTTAAAACTTTTGAGAAGCAGTGATATCTCTGCTTTTACCATTGGAATAGATAATGGGTCTGCTTGAACATGAGTTAAACAGAAGAGCTTGTTGTTCAGTTGCAAAGGATAAGAGTGCATTGTTTTGCTTGTTTTCTTCACCATTTTGGCCTGAAGGTTTTTCATTTTTTTTTTTGATGCAGGCCATCGTTTTCTTGTCAGTGAGCAGCTCAGTATATATCTTGTGGAGTGCCCTACATTGAACATGGGGCTTAGTCCTTGTGATGTATTACTTGATCATCTGTTTAGAGATATTCAATGTGCCTATATACTATTGCAACATGCTAAAGGAGCAGTACTTTTGACTTGACTGTATAGTTTGAAAATCATGTTGTCTTCCTGCTTGTTGATTTGGGCTTCAAGAAGCAAAAGTGTAATTGGACACTGTTCCAACAACACAACCCTGCAACATGGAAAAAAACCATGAAAACAAAGCAATGCCAACAAGTGGGAGTTGCAAGATTTCCAAACTATATGTTCAATATACGAGATTTGCGAAATATATGTTGAAAAAGTTCTATAAGTACTTATGATGAATTTTCACAAGCAGCTGAGCTGATGAATTGTGTTTGGGAGTGATATATTGGGCTCATAATATTTTTTCCAAAAGTGTGTGCAAAGTAGTACAGTTAGCAATAAAGGGAGACCTTCTGTGTATGAAAACTAACTCAAACCTAAACCCAAGTTGATCATTCTCATGTTCAGCCTTGAAACTTCATGAGGACTGAACACAGATAAATGTGAAACATCACTAAGTATGATGCTAGCATCCCAAGATTGACCTCATATCAAGTTTTGATGAATGATATTGGAGCAGATTAGAAAGAAAGCCTGATCAAGGAGGGAGGCAGTTCAGTCCTACTGAGAACTTTGAAAGCAAGTGCATCTATGCTGCAGCTTCTTTTGTTTAAAGGAAGCCTTGATGCTCTCAAAGAGGTGGGCAACATTCCTGCGAAGGTGTGAATGCAGGTCAACATGCTGATCATCCATTGGCCTATTTCTTGAATGTCTATGTCCAATGCATGTTACTAAAGTTGCGATATAAGTTCAAAGCTCCTGTTTTTCTTGGGTCACCTCTGCCTTCATTGTCATCTGCAACAACCAAATCAAGCATGATTCTGAATGAAATGCAACCCCCATACATCACAGTGGCAATTTCAATGGTGAGATTGTGACAGGCTTCACCAGGGACTCAGGTGTCTGAAGTCTGAACTCACGGTTAGTTAGTCCACAGCAACACCTGGTGAACATTCTAGCGTTGTGCAGTTACTTGAATTTATAAAGAAACACCGATTATGGTTTAAAAATGATTTCAGAATCAGAGAACCTCCAGTTCGGGTTCATTCAAAATCAGAATCAAAGAACTGCCTGTCATGGTTCTTTCGAAACCTTAAAGAATTGATGGTTTTCGTGAAAGGACTGACAATGAACTGCTTGTCTTATGAACCATTATGCTCTGATAACTGCTGGGGGGCTGTTCCTGTTTCTTAAAACAACCCAACACTAGAACATTCCTCAAAATGGGAACAAATGAACAATACATAGTTCTGTCCTCTCTCCCTTACCGGCAGAGCCAATAATACATCAACCCCACATGACTGAATCTACCATTCTCACAAAAATGCCACAGATTTTAAACTTTGATGATCACTTCGCATTTCTATTAAAATAAGTTTTAGTTTAATTTAAGATATTTGATTTATAGAACATAATGTTAGTTCAAAATTAAGGTATTTGATAATTAAAAGATGATGTTAATTGAAAACAAGGTGTTTGTTTTCTAGTTTGGAGACAACATATTACTTCATGAAGAAGAGTGACCTCCTTGAGCTAATGAGATGATGAGATTTCGCAATTTCTGTGTGAGCTTAGGCTTCATTTCCAGGATGAAAAATAGAAACAAATGAGGATATAATGATGTATTCCTACCCAAACTTCATTAACAATGGGTGTGTTACGCTGTGGCCTTGCCATTTACATTAAAAGGTATCTTAAGGCAAAAAAGAAGAATTATGAAAACTCAAATATCTCACCATGCAAAAATATAATCTTCAAAAAATCCTCTAAAAACAACCAAAATCCTTCAAGATATTATTATAACTCTATAACTAATCTCAAGTTTCAACACAAGCCAAAATATTGTCTTTAAAAAATCCTCATATAAATACAGACCTATTATTACCTAGGGGCCAAAATCCCTTAAGCTACTATACTCTATAATGAATCTAAACACAGTATCCTTGCCTTGGTAGGCAAGGCCAACAAAGGTATATGAATCCAGAGAGGAAGTGCAAGTACAAAAGGAGAGGATCTAAGTCCGAGTTGAATTGATACAAGTCAGATGTCAAGGACTAGGGACCAAATTGTTTGCACAAGTGATTGCTGAATAGCTCAGAGATGACCGCACTCTGATGATTGAATTGTATGGATCTCATCATTTCAGGCTTACTTACTGCCTGAATAGATTTGATTTGTTCTATTTTCTGTCTCCCCTTTGGAAGAAAATGATCTCAAAACTCTTTAATGAATATGGACGGGTGCCATCTGCAAAAGCTAATGACACCAAATGGGTCATGATTTGTGTACAAATGGAGCAGAATTCCCTTGTAGAGCAAACAAGCATAAAATATAACATCCCCCGCATTTGAAGCAACAGATGAGGCAAAAAACACAACATGGTTGCCCTCCCCCACTGGACTTATACCAGACTTTCCAGACCAAAACACACGAAAGAACAGAGGAAAGGAAACAACCTTTCCAATGTTGTTATATCTATAAGCAACCAACAACAGATGTAAATGGCAAGACAGACCAAGGGGAGCTAAATGATACCAACAACCACACAAAACAACAAAGGAACTCCACAAAATTACATGCAAAGTACTTCCTTTTGATTGCCACCTCAGAGTGTGGGTACCTTTTGGCCTGACTGGCAATGGAACTCAGGGTTAGTTTTGGGTGATAGAACTTGAGTCTTGAACTTAACATGAGTGATGTTTTTATGTAGGATGAGCCTCCAGGGTTGGGCATTCCTGAAATAAGGGGCTTAGAACAAGGCATGGGATAATGTAATTCCAACCTAGGTGGGATAGCTTACCCTTTAAGGAAAGATTACACAATGGGTAGGTAAATAAATAAATATACATCGATTTTTAGGCACTAAAACTAGGCTTTCCAACAAAAGTCATAAGTTATTCACCTCAGGTTTGAAATGATACCCTTACCCTGATTTCACCCTTGTTTTCACGATATTCTCAACACCAAATACATGTACTTAAAGGATAAAATTTGAGGCAAAAACCTTGTATACCCAAAAGGTCAACTTGCCCATAGAAGTCATTTTACCTTGGCCTTTATGATTTTCAAAATCAATATTATGTTGTGCCAATGTTTGTTTTTCCCAATGTTGTCTAGTTTTTGGTTTTGAAGAGAACCTCCAATTCCAATTCTAACTTTAGTTTTTCTATTGATGGAATTTTCGATGGGGTTCCGAGTAGTATTGGTTTGGTATTAATAATTTTGTATACTAGTTTGGTCTTGGTATAGAGGTTTCAACAAAAATGAGATACTAATACAACATTGGGATTTGAAAATTTGAAAATTAGGTATCAATTTGATATAAATAACACATACATTGTGTACGAGTTGTGCAACGGTATCAAAATATGTATGTCTAATGCTATATGTTAGTATATGCAATGACCATTGGTATCAACATAGATTTTAAAAAAAAAGCTTTTACATCTTGTTTGAGGGGGAGAAACTTAGATCCCCTTCTTGTCGAAGGAAAAAAAAAAAATTGTTTCACAACTTATTTTCTTCTTTCGGAAGTGAAGGAGCAAAAAGAATAGGAGGGTAGGCTTCCCTTAGGCCCTTTCTTTCCAAAAATAAATGTCAAACTCCAAAAAGCAAAATCAAGAACTCAAAGCTCTCATATCACAGGCAAGGACGAAACAAGAAACAAGAAGTAAAATAGTAGATTCAAAGACTTGAGGTGCAAAGAGGTGAGCTTGCTGATCCGAGTATTGAAATTGGTATCAAAAGCCTAATATGAGACTAATCTAATATTCATTTAGTTTTTTCTAACCCTAATATCAAGGTATTGTGGTATGGAGTAAGGTAATTGGACATTAGATACCAAATTGGTCTACTTGATACCAATCAATGACCCCATACATCTTAGTTCCAAGCCTAGTTCATCAAATTGCTAAAATTTTCATGTAAGGTGAAACCCCAAGGTAGGGACATTCCCAAAACAAGGCATCACAAACATGCTGGCCCTGCCAATAGATGAGATGTTGTACATCTACTTACTTACTTTGCCCACGGTCTGAACACCAAAAACCTCCGTTCCAATCTAAACAGTCTAAACATTTCCATCAAAGAAACTGGTTCACCTAATGTGAAACTGGTTCTAATACGGTAAAACTTCCAAAAGTCGGATCCAATGTGATAGACCCCAATAAAGGGATTAATATGAGTGGGCGAGCCCAGCCCCACATTTTGCGAATGTACCCACACCTGGGCCTTACCCATCATAAAGTGTGAAGTGAGCTTAAAAATGAAAAAATCTGTAGATTACAAGACCTAGGAGGGAGAGGGATCTTACATCTATAAGGAGGACGCATATTTTCCCTTCCATGGTTAAGGACTAGGCATAAGTTCATGGATCTCCATAGATGTAATGTGCCCTCCAAATAGACTAGAAAATATTTGAAAGTGCTCTGAATCTGGAATACTGAAAAAACTGCAAAGCACTGGTTGTTGTGGACTACATGAGAATTGATGTTTTTTTAATCGGTGAAATATTGTCAAAATTAAAAATTAAAAATGGACTTTGTAAAATTAACCAAGTAAAATTGAGTAATGATTCACCACATTAGCTTCTTGTAAACATAAGTTGGTAGCCAATACCCGACCTAAAATTCTATTACTTCATCTTCGGGTTGTCACTAACCTGTCCATTGTACTTATTAGTTCATACTATACAAATATACATTAAAACCTTGAGTTAGCTAATGGCCTAATGCTTCAATATTTACTATGACCTCAAAATGCACCACACTTTACACTAATGATAGCCATGCATGCCATATACAAAATATTCAAAAGAATAAAAAAACCTCTGATGAGTAATGAGAATTGTGTAAGTTCTAATACATACAACTAATTAAAAGTTTCACATGATTGAAATGTACAACCTGCTTATCTCTTTTACTAGAAAATATTAATACTTGCTTAGGGTGACTTTAGACAAAGGTCGAAGGTCCAGGGACCAACGGATTCAAGCAATCTTATTGTTCGAAAGCTTTAAATTGGTCCCAAGTTCTTTAGACAAGGGTCCAAGACCAAGAAGGGGCAAATTGAGGCTACACCTACATGACACCTCTTTTGAAGGGAAAATCAATCGGTTTGGACCAAAAAAACATTGCTAAAAGGAGTGCTCCTGATTTGGAGAACCAAGAATCCGACTAGAGACCAAGGTACAGTTCAACTCAAAGATTCAATTTGCTTCAAATCACTCCAAATTGGTTCCTAGGAAATTGGACCCTGGACCCTTGTCTAAAGTAGGCCTGGAGCCTGGTTAAAAATTTTGATTCACAAATTACAATTTGATTCTGGTGACAATTATTCAGAATGTGAGAAAATACAATCCAGGTCGGGAAGTTGGAACCAGATCAAAAAACTGGGGCTGGAGGGAACTTGCCAACGTTGGATGTCAATATGGGGCCTGCTTAATCACCTTAGAGGCATCTTAGAGGCATGGATGTGTGATTGTGTGTGCACACAATTATTCAGAACTCCAAATGATCAGATCAATTGTTGTTTGATTCTATGAATAAGTATAAACTGTGTCAGACATTTTGTGCAGTATAGCTCCAACTAGCTCAAACACACACACATGTCCACACAGTGATGGGAATTGTCATAAGTTGTGATCACAATGCTGAATGAATGATTATTCATCAAGTATTGATCAGTAACTGAGTTGTTGATTAGCAAATGCCAGAACCCGTCTCAAGATGACAACTTGAAGTTGTCATCTTGAGATGGGTTCTGGCATTTAACAATTTTAAAAGTGAAACTCAAGTTTTGGAAACTATATTGGACACAAGTGATGGAAAAATGCATGTCTGGAACAACTGGAGGTTGGTCTGGCCACCAAGCTTTCAGAATGACAGAGGTCCTTTAGACAAGTACCACCATCGATGATATCATGTATAAGGCAACCAATCAAGCAATCGAAGAAGAGATCTTAAATGTCCATTAAATGAAGAAGTTAACTGCCTGGATGGAGCCAAGGCCGAAAGTCTGGATGGATATTCAGTGACAGGAGCAAGGAAGTAGTACACAATAACAAACTATGATGTAGAAAAACCCCATTCCAAAAAATTTATGAATGACAGAGGTCCTTTAGACAAGTACCACCAATCTATGATATCATGTATACGGCAACCAATCAAGCAATCGAAGAAGAGATCTTAAATGTCCATGAATGAAGAAGTTAACTGAGTGGATGGATATTCAGTAACAGGAGCAAGGAAGTAGTACACAACAACAAACTATGATGTAGAAGAAAACTCCATTCCAAAAAAATTATGAAAACAAGAACATAGAAAAGGTTCCTTCTAAATCCAATCTCCTCCTCTATATACAAAATTCAAATTATTTTGTCCTTTTCAGCATAAACAGTCATTAGTCGATATGTAAATAATAAACAATCCAAAATTCAAATCTGTCCCGTACATAACCTGTTCTACCAACCCACCAGTTACAGACTACTTGTTTAACTTGTGTCACTGGTTCACCAACTACCAGTTCAAAGAGAATTCTGGTAACTATGTGTAATAGACATCAAAAGGCTCTTAGAGTCTAGTACATGCCCAAAGTGTGCATAACATGACCTAAAATTTATGTCTAGGTATCATCCAGCTTTTTCTCAAAATGATGGATTAAGCCAAGAGTAGACCCAAAAAAAAAGTAGACAAAAGAAAAGTATTGTTTCCAATAAGGACCCCTTGCTAATGTAGCTTCCTCTCCTATTGGGGCCTCTACATGTGTTTTTGACATCTAATATGTAGTGATAAATTTTCCTCTACCTCCACCCATAAACATGAAAAAGTGGCTAGTATAAATCTGTTCCAGCCATTGATATGTCTAGTGGCATCTAGTGTTCCATCCTAGATTTGTTGGAGCACCTTAACCGTAGGTGGCCCAGGACGGAGAAGCCAAATCCTTTCTTTCCAAGCAGAAGGGTTCCCATTGGAATTTGGGGGTAGATACTGCTTATAAATGCATTCATTAAATGTTCAAATAAATAACTATATAAAGACAATTACTAGTGTTGGGTGGTTCTCTATTTTTTTGAAAATTGTTGGGTTTAGGTTTAAAAAGATTTTATGAGACTTGCCTCAATTGTTTTTGAACCATTTTTTCAAAAAAACATTATTTTCAACAAACCTAGGAAGGGTTTTCAAAAATTGCAAAAAAAAATTCAATGGGGTTTCAAAGTGCCAATTTTTAATTAGTTCATATTATTCAATTTTCAAAGGTGATTCTCACATGACGGTTGTAAAAAGTTCAATTATTTCAAACACTATTTTTTAATTTATTATAATTTTAAAAATGTAAAACAAAGATGAAATTTCTTTTTCCAACATTTTATATGTCCACAAATTCATCTTGTTCAAAAAACCCTTCAAACTCCTCAAACTCCTCCAAATTTAAATCCTTTTCAATCATCTCCACCAAATTGAAAGGTGGTGTACAATCAATTCTAGAATCATTTGATTTCAAAATATTTTTAGCCTCAATTTGTGATCCTACAATCCCTAGGATTTGGTAAAACATGGCTTCTTGTTTTCCCCACCATTGAAGGGATCACTTGATTTCTTTCAAATTCACTTGGAAACATTTGAAAATCAACAATTCTTTGGTGACAAGTTTTGTCACTAGCTCATTTGTGCTAGGAGTTTGTTTTAAAATATCTAGATTGGAACTTGCATTTGTTATTTGATTTGCACATCCAACTTCAAATTCTGCCATTGGGTGTAAATAAAGATAACATTTCAAAAACATCAAATATAATGATCTTCTATCATATTTCAACAGTATTCACCTTTTTTTCATAATCAATAAAATAAGATATTATATGAAGGTTTGTTTGATTTTTTTTTTTTAGTTTTTTTTTTGGGTTATCTTTTATTCTATTTGAAAACTGTCATTTAAAGTTTCATTTTAAATATTACATTCATTGAGACAAATTCCATTTTCACCATCAATATTTAAGATTACATTTTCATTTCGACTTGATTCCATTTCTCAACAAATATTACATAACATGGATTTGGATTTTAAATGTAAATTTTATCAAAATTGTGAGTTCAAGTTTACTTGCCTAATCCATGCTTTGAATATCAAATAAAAACTATCAATCAGAAACATTTACAAGAAAAAATCACTAATTTTTTCCCTTCCCTTTTTCATCAGGTAAAATATGAGAATAAATAAATAAATGTTACAATGTCTTATACATAATTAATTTTTTGTGTAAGTGGGGTTTTGGTTTTGCACATGACACATCACATAACATGTCAAATAATTAGCAAGTGTCAAATTAAAATTATAAACTGCAAAACATAAGCCCAAAAAAATGAAAAATAAAATAAAAACCCACCTTTGAAACACAATAACATCATAAACAATGAAAAGAACAAAAAAAAATGAATGAAAGAAAACTTTCAAAAATATTGATTTAAAAGAAAAAAAAAAATCTTGAAGCTTGGAGTTGAAAAAAATTGAAAAACATCTTCTTCCACTCCTAGAAAGAAAAATAAAAGGGGGAAATACCAATTTGAAAAAGACCAAGAAATGCTTGGAGCACACACCTAGAAGGTGTTGAAGAACACCAATAACACATAGCAAGGAGGTGATGAAAGATTCCAAGAGGTTAGAAAAGTACTTGGATTGGAATGTGCAATAAGAGGTGTTGATAAACACCAAAATCACATAACAAAAAGGCATTAAAGAGCAATCAAAACACATAGCAAAGAAGTGCTAATGAACATAAGAAACACATAATACAACAACATTAAGGAACATTAGAAGCACAGAACAGGGAAGGATTGAAATGCAATAGGAGCACACAATAAGGAGTCATTGAAGAACAACATGAGTTCATAGTGAAGAGGCAACAAACACTAGCAAATGTGCCCAACAAAGAGGCACCAAAAAGCAATAGGAACACATAACAAGGAAACATAAAAAAGCAACAAAGGTCTGTAACAAGGAGGTTGAAAACTAGTAAGAGCACCCAACCAAGAAATGACCATGAAGTATACCAAAAGTGCATGAGGATATGATGAAAAACAATACAAATGCATAACAAAAAAATGACAAAGAACCTTAAAATCCACAACAAGGAGATGATAAAAATAACAAGAACACACAACAAGGAGATTAATGTAATCAACACCAATTGATTTACCTACATTAACAACAAACATAGAATAGACACACACAAAGATAAATTTACAAAACACTAATCTTAATTATAAGTATTAAAGAAAGAAGAAATTTTAATTAAAAAGTTGTCATAAAGGCAATGGCTTTATGATGCCTCCTTAAGAAATTTAATTTTCTTAAAAAAAAATTTACCCTACTTACCAACTACCAACTAGTACACCTACCTTAACCTTGTTAGTCTTTAATACCTTGATAGGGTATCAAAATAAAAAATTTAATTGAAAGGTTTTCAATTGGTTGGTTTGCAATTTAATGAGAATTGGGATACATGTTTCAAACATGGCATCACCCTTGGTGATACCTTATGGTATTCAAGGTGAGAATTGGCTTGAAACCTTGGTTGGTTTTCACATCTTTTCTAATACCCATCCAACATACTATAATCAATTGAAAATTTAAACAATAAGTGTAGCTTTACATCCCAAGTATTAAATATGTAAAAAGTAAGTTCAAAACAAATTATTGTATGTACTATGAATAATGAAAGGTATATTTTAATTTTTTCATGGGTTTGTTTTATGGGTGGAAGTTAGAATTTTTTGTTAAATTAAAAAAAACCACCTTGGGCCTATTTTGAAATATTCATATTTATCAAAAATATTGAGTGTGCAAGTGACGAAGAAACAACATTTTCCTCCATCAAAATTACATGAAAAGCCACTTAGGCATATAAGAAGCTATTCATATCGTTGCTCATGCACATTTTATAATTCATTAAAAAAATGCTTGCTTCATTGCTCTTCATAGTTTGGATGCAATAAAAAGGGTAATATTGAAAGTGTACTATGTACCCTAGATCTTATGAAAAGCCATTTGCCTAATCAAAAAGTAATGTTGAACATATTTAAGAATAAAATTTTATACATCCAAATTTATGACCAATGTGAATTGAAAGGCCAACTTTTATTTTTTGGGATGGAGGTTAGAGGAGGGGGTTTCTTCTCTCAAGGTGTTCCCAATGGTTTTTGCACATCCCCATTTTGAATAATTTTTTTTTGTGATGTTCCCAAAAGCAATCACAAGATAATTGCCTCCTATGCTCCTCATGAGGTCCATAGTGTGAGTTCCATAGTGGCAATTCCATATCAATGATGTGGCCAAAGATTATCCCATACTTTTGTTACATGTTCATTATCTTGTCTTCATTACCCACCATGTGATGTGTTCATTGATAAGTTCTTATTATTGTAACCACTTTATTAGCATGTTAATGAATCTAAAGTTGATAGTGATACAATTGGTTACAAATTGGCATTTCATACTTATTCAAAGTCTACATCAAACACATGATACACATTAATATGAGAATTTGAAAAATATAAACCAAACCCCAAAAAATTACATGGGTATGAACATATATATAGTCTATTTAAAAAAGAAGATTTGGGAATAAAACTGAAAATAAAAAATAAAGGAAATAAAAAAACAAACTTCATCTTTTGGAATTTTGAAAACCAAAAAGAATGAAAAATGGGGGGAAAACAAAAGAATATTTAGGACAAACATATTAAAAGAGAAAAAAATTCTTCTAGCATTTAGAAAACAGGAAAAATGGAATAAAAAGGGCAAAAAAAAAAACCCAAAAATCTTCTTATTCTTAAATAAACAAAAAAAGAAAACAAAGCATTGAAAAAGAAAACAAAAACTAGAATTCTCCTTCTTGAATTAAGAATAACAAGAAAAAAATCTTCAAGAGAAAACCATAAAAAGAAAAAGAAAACAACTTTCTCTTGCTAGAATTTTAAAAATTTTAAAAAAAAAAGAAAAAAAAGGTCTTCATCTTCTATTCTTTATTATATCATTTCCATTTCCTTCTTTTTTATTATTTTGTTTTCTTCTCTTTCTTTTTCTTGCTTTTCCTTTTTGCTTCTACTTTCAAACCAAAACAAAAAAAAACAAGGAAAAGGATAAAAAATACCTTGTGTGATATGTACAACTAATGATGATGCAACAAGAAATGGCAGCAAGCACAACAATGTGATGAAAAAAAGAAGTAAAGTAACAGCAAAAATGAAAGAAAAAATGATAAGAAGAAAAATCTATAGCAGAAACAAAAGAGAAGAAAGAGCAATAAAAAAAAAGAAAAAAAATGATGAAAGAGAAGCTTAGAAGAAGATGATCTTCCTTCTTCTTCTTCTTCTTCTACTCTTTTGTTCTTTCTTTGATTTTCTTCTTTCCCATCCACAACTGGTGCATTGGTGGGTGCTGGTTCACTCAAGCCAACAACAAGAAGGAAGAGATGGCCTGGACTAAAAGCAACCAAGATGGCATCACTGTTATTTTTGGGCAATTTTGTGATGTAGCCAAAAAAAAAAGAGTTTACTTTTTTTTCAATTTCAAGATGTAGCTGAAGTGGTAATCATCCATAAGATGATTTAACAAGATTTGGCTATAAGAAAATTACTAAAGTAAACAAATAAAATAGCACCCTTCTATGTTTTTGGCTACCTACTACAACTTATGATAGACTTTGGCAATTTAAAAATATATATTAAGATTTTTTTTCAAAATTTGGCAATGCTGAAAACTCAGAAAACACTGAAATTTGTCAATGTGAAAAAATAAATACCATTTGGCAAAATTTCGCCCTCACAAAGACATTGAACTGAAGTGGCAATCATACATAGGAAGATGTAGTCAAATTCGGTTATAAGGGGATATGAAAATAAAAGAATTTAAAGCATCATTTTATATTTTTTGCTCCTAACTACTGGAACAAAATATGGAAACTTTGAAATTTTCATTATAATCTTTTTTTTGAAAATTCGATTGAAAACCCCAAAAATCAACTCATTTTTGCATTTAAAATAAAAAATTTCAAGTTTTGTTAACAGGGGAAATTTTGCCAAAAAAGTTGACACAGTAATTTTGTACTCCGATGCAAAAAAAAAATCCAATAAAAGCTGATGATCGAAACCATCACACTGAAGACAAAAGGGCAGGCCAAAGAAAGGGCAAAAGAGGCACCGCCAGCAAGAGAACCAAAGAAGGGAGAGAGCTAGTCCCTCTGGTGTAGGAAGCTATCTCACCCAAAGCCTCTCTTGCACTCAGGTAGAATCAAAGTGTTTTGAACAAATTTTGTCAAGGCTCTAGGTATCACATTTAGTTCATTGCACCTCTTTAGTACTTGAGTTTCAAGTCTCTAGCCACATTTAATTCTTTTCACCTTGTTAATACGTGAACCATGCCACCAGCGTCCTACAAGAACTTAAGGTTTGAGGCCAACTTTGAGCATTTTTCTTTTGTTGTTTGGCCCCAAAGTTATTACTAAATGCTAAAACATTGATGTCAAGATATTAATAAATGCTGGAACATTGGACCCCAAGGTTACAAATTGTCTTCCCAATTTGTTGGTGTCTTTTTTCAACCTGGGGGCCAATATAAGGTCATAAAGTTCAGCATTTATTAGTAACTTGGGCCAGATTGAAAATATGTTTTTTTAAATTTTCAGCCTTGTCTCTTAGTGTAAAAGCCCTTGGTGCTGATTTCAATTTTTTCACCAATCAAAATGCTTGATTTGGGTTGAATATTGGCCTTGACTCCTAGTGTGAAGTGGGCCTTAGTGTAACTGAAGCCTTCTTCTCAAGGCCTTCACTGTATATAGTGTAATAAATAGCTTTGAGACTCTTCCTGGTTTTGAGGTCCAAGCCAAGTAAGTTATCCCTAGAAGATCAGAGAGGGTCTAGGCAGGGTTGCTTTAAAGGATTTTGTAAGTGGCAACCATTGAGAAAATAATTTAGCCAAATCTGGCTACACGCTAGATCTGAAATGAGAAAAAAAAAAAAAAAAAAAAAATCCTTCTATACTCCTGGCTACCTACTAGAACTTATCATCAAAATCTGGTGATTTGGAAAAAAAAAAAAAATTAATCTGGCGAAATTGGACATTTTGAATTGGTGCGAAATCATATTTTTGAAATTGAAATTTATAGAAAATCCGCCAGTAAGAGAAACGCTGGGCCTAGGAAGAAGCCTTTCAAACCAGATGCTCATTAAGCATCAGAAGGTAACTAAGGTGAAAACTTAACTGTGCAAAAGGAAAGGAAGGCATCAGAAAGAAGAAAACAACCAAAGTCCTGGGGTCTTCTCTTGCCATTGGGTTGTTATGATCACAGTTACACACCCAAGAGGAGAGACGAAAGCAGCGACATGAGTGCAACATCAGGCTTTAGAATGATGAGTAGCTGTGCTCTACCAGCTGCTAGCTAGCTAGAGGCCGGGATGTAACAGAAGAGACTTTAATGTGGCGGCCGTGGCAGCTGCAGCTAAGCTTCTCATGGTAGGTGCATGCACAGCTTATACGGAGGGATGATCGCCTATGCGCTCATCGGCTGCCTGTTGCAGCAGCAGCAGAAGCTGTGGACTCATGTGGGTTGTTTTGTGATCACAGCTACTGTTGCACTACACAATGATCATTGGTCATCTGTTTGTAATATGAGATGCTGCTCATGATCTCAAGCTTTTAGTTAGCGCAGCAGCTTCTCCCTCATCATTTTATAGGACCGTGTATCATGATGATGTATATATTCTGATGTTCAATGCATTAGCTAGATCAACTAGTGCAGTCGCTGTAGCTGGTAGCTGACTAGAGCTTGCAGTTGATGCTCCCAGCTCGAACAAAGTGAGTAGTCAGCCATCAGAAGCTGGCGCCCAAGCTGCTGGATGGCGTCATCGGAAAGTTGCAGCTGCAGTTCATGACTCGGAAATACCCAGCAGTTTGCAAGGCCGGCTCACAGCAGTATCCTGGCTGCAGCAAGCTGCTCTAAGTTGGAGTCTAGCTGATTGGCAGCACGGATCAAGCTAGGTGCACTCTTGATCAAATTTTCTTCAATCATCAAGCAATCTCAAATTGCAGCCGTGAATCCCGGGGATCTCACACGGGTTTTCAACGATTCACGTAACGTCTCACAGCTCCATGCAGATGCAGCAACCGCGGAGATCGTAAACTAGGTGCCAGCATCGAGTACGATTCTCTAAATGTTGCTAGCTAGGTACGATCGAGATGAACAACAAGAGTCAAGACAATGTGCAAGGTGACTATTTGCACTATAGTAGTGCAGCAGAAATCTTGTCGCCGCTCGATGCGGCCGGTAGATGGAAGACCAGTACAGTACTATTGTCTATGTCGATGATGTGCGACAAGCAGCAGCCACTGTCCGGGAGGATATAAAAGCTGGTGAGGATGTTAGACCTTAGTAGACTAAAGAGTACAGAGCTGGGAGCTTTACGTGCACGCGTATGATGCAGTCATGGACAAGTTCTTCCCAAAACTGGTGGAGTATCCCTCTGCATTCCATGACCAAGTCGCGAACCTCAATTCCAGTCACGGGGCCGCTCCCTCGTCAAGTCCACCTGAGCATTCTGACGATCCTTGCGATAACTTTGACAGCACCACGAGGCGCTGTACTACGATTACGCCTGGAGCTGATCCAAATCTTATCCAACATAACGGTCACCTCGTTTTGGGCTTCATGCCCCAGCAGCGTACAGCAGCAGTGGGAGTGGGACCAAGCTGTTACGCATCTGACCTGCATGCATCAACCTGCTCCGAAGGATCAGAATTTCCCCACTTGAGATCCGATGACTCTGGAGGACACGAAATGAATCCGGCGCTGTTCAGACGGGGAGAATCGTTCGAGCTCGGATCACAAGCTCTAAGACGCTCTGCTGCACAGAGTAATCTTTGGCACGACAATCAAGGTGGTTATCAAGCTGGACATGAGCAATGGGATCAGGAGTCGAGTCCGCAGGAACTCGCTGCCGGTAAACCCGAGCTGATCCTAACGGATTACGCAAATTTTTGCGATCAAATAGTTGGGTTGAAAAGGAATAGATCGCGGCATCTGTCTTCATCGACGACGACCTTGGGCGGCACCTGCGATCAGATCGGCACTACCAACCATTGGGCTCCAAATCTATTACTGGATTGTGCACGGGCAATCGCAGAGAGCGACACTCTCCGCGTCCAAAACCTGATGTGGGTTCTGAACGAGCTGGCTTCTCCTTACGGAGACTGTGACCAGAGACTGGCGACCTACTTGCTGCAGGCGCTTTTCTGCAGGGTGATGGGTACGGGAGCCCAGTGCCATAGCACACTCTGTGCAGCCGCTGAGCAGAGCTATTCCTTCGAATCCTTGCGTAACATGATCCTCACATTCCAGGTACCAACAAACACAAACCTAGCTAGTACTCTTCCAATCAAGACTACCGCAGCTTGGCTCTGTCGCGGACAGATCTCTCTGTAGATCAGTAGCAGTTTCTTCTTCTTCAAATTTTGTCAAGTAGGTGGACTAGCGATCGTCCACAAGAGGGATGAGCCAAATTGCGCTAGAGATCATACAAAACAGTAGAAATTTTCGAGAATCCTGCCTAGTTCTGGTGACTTTAAGGAACTTATTCTCTAAATCTGACGACTTTAAACTTTTTTTTTCTCAATAATATGGCGAATTTTGTACAGTTCTTCCAAGAAAACCCTTAGTCCGATTCGCACCGGATTACTTGCGTTTTTAGTCTATTCTTGGGGTTAAATTTAGACAATTTTGCTGCAAGGGAAGGAATGATCCAAGAGCTCTTTGTGATGCAGGAAGCAAGTCCTTGGACAACGTTTGGTCACGTTGCGGCGAACGGAACGATGATGGAAGCGTTTGAGGGCGAAATGAACATACACATAGTGGACATAAGTAGCACGTTTTGCACGCAATGGCCGACGCTGCTGGAAGCGCTTGCGACAAGGGCGGAGGGAACACCCAACCTCCTGCGACTGACGACGATCGTGTTATCCAAAGAAGAATCAGCAATGAAGGTAATGAGGCAGATCATGACGAGACTGGAGCGGTTCGCACGACTCATGGGCGTGCCTTTCGAATCTACTTTGATGCAAAAATCGCAACTGGAGACGCTGGAGCTCGCGGAGCTGAATCTGAAACAAGATGAAGCTCTCGCTATCAATTGTATACACACCCTCCACCACGTCTCAGAATGCACGACTGCACTTATAACGCCCGATGCAAGAGCAGCAGCAGCAGCGCAGTGCAACACTATCTCTCCTCGTGATCTCGTTCTTCACACCTTCAAGAATGCCAACCCCAAGGTAAAAAACAAAATTCTGGGTCTAACCAGTGCAGCTGTAAGAGTCTCTTTCCATCAGGCTATTGTGATCACTGTTACACACAATGTTGCGCTGTGATCACAGCAACCTAATGGAAAGCCACTGATATAGGGCGTTGTTTCTTACCCGCATGGACATCCACCTTCCATTGGAGAGCTGCAAGTGTGGTGAAAATATGTAATCAATCATGTTCGGAACTCTGGGAACACATCTTCTAAGCTCTAGATTATTTGTATACAAATCTTCAATTATTGCGCTACTCTTCAAGTTGAGGAATGTGAATCTGACAGTTTTTCTTTTCCAACAAAATTTGAAACAAAAATGCTTTGTACAATTAGAACTGGGTTTTTTTCCCCTTTTGTCGCCACCGTGCGAAAATTCGTCAGAAAACGAAAGCACTGAATGTGGTTGCTGTTTCTCTGAGCTCTAGATAATAACGATAGTGGAGGACGAGGTGGACCTGGTGTCGTCAAATTTCATGACGGGCTTCAGCGAGGCGCTTCGTTACTATTTCATCCTGTTCGAGAGCTTGGAAGAGAGTTTTCCGCGAGCTAGCAACGAGCGCCTCATGCTGGAGCGAACCTGCGCGCGGAAGATGATCAATCTTCTCGCCTGTGACGATTCATCCCAAATTGAGGAACGCCAAGAGTCGGGATCGCAGTGGGCCACTCGCCTCCAAAAACTGGGTTTGCTTCCTGCCCCCTTCAGCGACGACGTCGTTGACGACGTCCATGCCCTTCTCAAAAGGTATCCAAAACGTTGCAAACCCACTGCAGCATCTAATGCTTCCGTATATTGCAAGCTAGAATTTTACTAACAATCTCAGTAGTACTTACATCCCTCCAAAACATAACTAGAAAATCTAAAATGGTCTGAAATTCACCTTCAAATCACTACAAGAGAATGTGGTTTCTCTCACACAAAAAGCCTGAGCTCATGACACATGTATATGTGAGGTAAACTTTGTGATTTCATCCATTACAATGTACATCTTGTGATGTTTATTGTGGCAAAGATGACATTAATCATGTGGCAATACCTTTTGTCAATGCGGCCTAATGCGCAAGATTCTGACCAACTGATCCTTATAGACCGAGGATTGTAATTGGGACCACGTACCTACAAGTATTGACTATGTGAGGACTCCTGCATCTAGAAGTGAGCGGATCTGCTGCAAAAGAACTTTAGCAGAGAGCAAACATGACTTGGTCACAACTTCCTTCAGGAAGCCTAGGACCAACCTGTCAGCACTCACTTAGAGTGCTCCACTGGCCAAGTTCTTTGGCCGCAATATCGTGATCACCCATGATCTCCTTTCTTCTGTTTTTTCAGTTTCTCAGATTCCGGATCAACCTCAACCGTGATGCATGCGTGCTCAGAAATACAAACGCAGCTTTTCATATCTAATCCAGGATTGATCAGCTAGAAGAAATCAATTCATCACCTGCAGCAAGAACTCACAACCAGAACTCTCTTTTGGTTTTAATGAGCTGGGTAATTAAGAAATTGTCGGAATGACCACCACTGCTGGTGCTCATGCAGGTACAAAGATGGGTGGGGATTGAAAAGCCATGATAGCAGATTGTTTCTAACGTGGAAGGACCAGGCTATTATATTTGCTTCATCGTGGAAGCCAAATCCTGCAGCAGCAGCAAGAAACCGAGCTGCTGCAACAACAGAGGGCGCTGCACCACCAGATGAATTTTATGTATAATTAAATCTTTCAATTGTAACTAGACTAGCTTACATTAAATTTATGTATAAAAATCGTTTCAGGTCAATTGTAACTCGACTAGCTTCTTCCTGATTTCATGACCTGAGCTTCTAATCATGGCCCAATGTACATGAGGATGGGTATCTAGTCTACTTCCAAAGTGCAAATCCATTTTTCTTCATTTTCTTAAAGAGTCCCAATGTTGAGAGACTGATCCAAGAATTATTAAATTAGTGCCCATTGGTCATCCCATTGACTTGAAAGGATTTATAATTTCCTGAGAGATCATTGTATTAAGCTTGACATGTCCATTGAAAATAATATATAAGAAATGGAGCCACTACAAGAGAATGTGGTATGTTCTCACATAAAGAGGCGCAGCTCATGACTTATGTGTGTGGTAAACTTTGTGGTTTCATCTAATACAATGTATATAATATGTGATGTTTATTGTGACATATATTACATTAAAATTATGATTGAACTTTTAAGTTATGGCACATGTAATACAAATGTAATATGTGCTGTTATTTATGTTACTTAGTCTCAAATTGCCATTTCTATGTAATATATGTTGCAATGAACACCACTTTTGTACATTATATTGGATGAAACCACAAAATTTATCTCACATGTTTTGCGAGTCATGGCTTTCTGTGTGAGAAAAACCACATTCTCTTACATATGTATATAGTGAGATCTAGATCATCAACTGGCTCAATCCAAGCTGCCTATATAAGCTTCATCATGATAAATTGAACATCATGTGCAAACAACCAACAAACCATAGATCAGCAGCAACGGAATGAATCTCCTATGGTTTAATACAAAAGAGTGCTTATCATGTATATGCTCATATTAGAAGCTGGTTTTCTTCTCACTTTTGTGAGTTACTTGGGAAGGCAATAATTTACAAGAGGGCCTAGCCAGATTTGGCTACAGGTCAGTCAGGGAATTGGAAATTGTTAGAAGGCAATGTCTATATATGGCAAATTGAGAGGTTTCTGCCTTGAAACATGATGAGGTATTTGGTGCATTTTTTCCTAAAAAAACCCAACTTAGGGCCTTTGCAGCCCTTTTCCTGGTTGCCAAAGTGGCAAGTTTCACCAAAAAAACATAACTGATTATATAAGTGGCCACAACTTCAAAATTGACATGACCAGTACCATGCATGGATGAACTGGTAATGTAATAATCAGAGGTCTCAGAAAGTAAGATCTGTGCTTATTAATCAAGCACTATAACTTATTTTACCTGAACAACTGAGATGATTAAGCAAAATGAGCACAATATTAGATAGAGATCAGATTTGAGTAGATTGACACTTGCAATGGCAGGAATTTTACACATCAATGAAAACAACTAAATTTAGTCCTGTTTACATTAACCAAATACAATAATCTGGAATGGTTGAGGTAAAGTCTAGATCAGCCTTTTAGAGATTGTTATGCATGCATAGTTGAGGTATTTATGAGGAATTTAAAGGCTTTTCCACCCAATTTATACCTACAAATAATTGAGGTCGTTATCTATCCTTTCAGAGATGGATAAAGGCATGGATGTTCTCACATTTATTCTCCACCTTGTTTCATATATGAATGGCCATATTATTGCAATTTGAGTTATCCTTTCCTGAGCTAGGTAGCCACATCTCTTGCATTAATGAGTAGGTTGTTTGCCATCAGTGTTTTTGGTAGTTCATTTTTAAAGAGTACTATCTAGAGTGGCTCACAACATTCCAACAGCAGAGAAGGCAGGATGACGCTCTCTAACTTACCCACTCAAAGCAAAATGATGACACGTGAACGCAATCCTTAAGAGGAAAAACAAAAAGAATTAGAGTGATAATGGAAACCATGAGAAGGGGAGCCATTGCATCCACTTTCCAACGCTTCCATCGAATCACAAGGTGAAATTTAGGTGATTAAATTTGGTTTAAACTCTCTTATGATTTCCATCAACAAGAGGAGATTGAGGAAAAATTTCACGGGTATATAAAACAGCTTGTCCTCCATCCTCTCCCCAATCATCAAGTGTTTTACCAGTGAGTTCTTTGGTGACAAAATAACACCAGATTTCATGCTTCATTTGAATCTAAGCTATCACCACGCTATAAATTTTGGGGGTTTATTGGAGGCAAACTCGCCATTTGTCTAAAGAGCTAGCCTCCTCTTTCACCAAACTCATAGCATACTCAACCATGTTTTGTATGTTTAGGTCCCTATAGAGGTGTCCTGGCATGTGGATTTTGGTTGCATGCTGAGGCCGATTATTGCCATTAAGGTGATTTAGAAACGACACTCATGTTTACTATTTACAGCCCTACTTGTTTGAAGAGTTGTCCTTATACATGATGAACTTAGTATTTCCTATCCTTGGATGATTGGATCCCAAGTTAGGACATGCAAATTCCATGTTCTGTGACAAGAGGGCACCGATGGATGTACCTTTTGTGTGTCCCCTACACCTTTAAATTCTTGCACCTTTCAGTCTGTTATGTTCTATCATTCTCACCCTTAGATCTTTACATTCTCTTATTAGAGAATTTGATGAAATGTACTTCTTATAATATCCTCTAGTAGAGTTCTGAACTTGCATCTTCAAGTCTATTATTTCACCCAATGGAGGACAAAAACACTTTTAGGGTCCAAGAGAGTGGTCCTTATGTGAAGCTTGAACCAGTAGTTGCCTGTGTTTCTTTTTGGCGAAGTTTTCACCACCTGGCAACAATTTAGGAAAATCCACTGGCACTCATACAAAGGATTTTTGATGATTTTTTTTTTCCTGAAATTGCTGTATTTAGACAATGGGTTCCAGTGGGTTGCCAAAATATAGCAGGATTCTTAACTTGTTTTACTTTCTTCTCTGGCCTGTAGCCAAATTAGTCAGGCCAAATTTTCACTAATTCCTCTTGTAGATGATTGCCAGTGTGGCTACATTACCAAATTGATTCACCAAAAAAAAAACTTTGATTGCTGCATGTTAAAGTTAAGCACAGCTTTAATGTTAAAAGTCTGGCATGGCTTCAATTGCAATTTTTTAGCCTCAGATTCAATTATGCCAAATCTGCCTTTTTTGGGGGCGAAAAATCACTACAAGGTAACACAGTTTTCTGAAAGTGAAATATTCTGTCACAAATTCCCCTTTTTCTGAAAAAATCATTAAAAACTGTTTTCTTTGGTGAGGGTGTTTATAAATTCTAGACAAAAATCTGACATTTATGTCTACTGGCTACAGTTTAAGAATTCCTTGAAATAATGTTGCCAATGAAGTCCAAATCGGTACTGGGGTATTTTTCAAAAAACTTTCATATCCGCCTCATCTTGGTATCGAGTCCAAGACTGAGTTTTTTTTGGGCCAGTTTTTCCTTTTTAGCAAAACCTGCAGTCTCCATATCGAAACAATTTTAATGTTTTTTTGAATTTTGTTAGCTCCGTCATCTGCAGGTTTGAGTTTGGTTCTTCAAAACTTAAAACCTTACACTTTCAGTTTTTACACATTTAAAATTCAAGAACCTTCAGGCCAAATTTGAAAATCAAGTCTAGCTTCATGTGCATGCTACACCCTCCTCAAGACTGGATATATTGTATAAGTACAAAGTTTTCCAACAATTTGAAACTAAGGATTGCATAAACATAAAGCTTTTTTAATTAGTTAAAATTAGGGACATTATAAATACGAAGTTCTACAATTAATTAGATCCAATCAATTCAGCGTACTTGCCAACTTCTCAAAAAAGTTCAACTTGTTCACCAAAAGAACAGATCTGTGGTTTGATGGAAGAACTCAACGATTTTCCTAAAATTGAAGATCCAGATCAAGAATTTGAATTTGAATTATTTGGTGGAGAGTATCAATTGGCAGAACCCATACTGAAAGAAATTTTATTCTTATTTTTTTCAAGGTTCCAATTTCAATTCTGATTCTAACAAAGGGTTAGTTTCAAATCCAATTCTTGTGCTAGTTCCCAAAAAAAAAAAAAAGGTGTTGGTATTGAACTCTTCCTCAATGAGTTCAACACTCCAAGGCAATGAATGAATCATGAAAACTACCAACACTGGTATATACTTGATTATTGAAACAGTTACATTAACTAGTAGTACCTCAAGTCCATACCAAGCTCATATTGGTAGAAGACTAACTGTATTGCCTCATTGTCATACCAGCCTAGTATGGTCCTTTGATGCCAATTCAAAGGAGAGAGTATATACCATGTACAAGCCTTTTACACTAGATCAACATTGGTACAATCCAAGCCTCTGAGTCGCTAAATTGCAGAAATTGTGGACATCATGCTTCCTGGCTGGTTTGATGATGGCATATACTCTTCTGTGATCTGAACCCTAGTGTACCAGTCGCAAGTTTGCACACCTACCAGAGGCTTTTCTTCACAAAGTTTTGCCACTTGGGGCCCAAAAAACATCCAATGTGACTCATACAAAGAATTATTTTCGTTTAATAAAAATCAAAGCTCCAAAGACATCAAGAATTTCTTTTTCTGAAATTGCCATACCTACACAATAGATTCCAGCATGTTGCCAAAATATAACAATTTATTTATGTTTTATATTACTTTCCTTTATGACCCGTAGCTGAACTTGGCTTAATGCTCTTGTGATGATTGCCAGTGTGGTGACTACATCACAAAATTGAAAAGACAAACCCTAGCTACTAAGCATTCAGTGTAAGAACAAAATCTATTTGTGATGATAAAATCAGTCAAATCATTCTATTCTGGGATCCTAATAAATCCTCGGTTGGTTCACTCAAACCCCGCATACATATAGTCAGTGACACCCTGAAAGGCCCTTTCCATGTGGACTGTATAATACAATGGCATTACTTCTGGGTGCTTTGTGGTGCCAAGCTGTAGTGCGTATGTTCGAATGATGGGTATTTCAATATTTGGAATGATGGGTGTTTCAATGCTTGGAATGATGGGTATTTCAATCTTTGGAACGATGAGTATTTCAATGTTTTTTCATCATTTCAACAAGTGTCACAAGTTGGGAAGATGAAGTTTCCCAACAAAATTATTGAGAATGTATCATATTGTCCACATGGAAACTTTCTTTCAGAGTCACTGACTAGGAGATACCCATGCGGGGTGAGTGAACCAACCACCCCACTAGTGCACCAATGTGATGAAAACCTAGACTCCATTTGGATGAATCTCAACTAAGATTGCCGGTAGGACACCAATGTGATGGACATAGGGTAGGTGCCAATTACCCTACCATGTTCTATGACTACTTGGAAGTTGGGTGATGACATACAACATCCCTCAACCCAAAAACATGGGATGTTTTGTAACTATCACCACACTCCCTCCAATCTCTTGTAAAAAACTTTTCCATGTGGAGTGGAATGTTGAGTGATTGAATAGCTTTTGTGTAGGGTAAAGCCATGGGGTGGGTGTATTCCCAAATGAAGAGGGCCTAGGATGTCGAGGCAGCATTTTGGTGAAGTCCCCCAATTGCTTGTTTGTAACAACTTCTATATGCTTTGCAACATCAAGGGATCAAATAGTTATTGTGTTTTAAATAACTTCCATATGCTTTGCAACATCAAGGGATCAAATAGTTATTGTGTTTGTAATAACTTCCATATGCTTTGCAACATCAAGGGATCAAATAGTTATTGTGTAGTGTTAAAGCCATGAGGTGACGGCATTCCCAAAATAAGGGTTCTAGGATGACTAAGTAACATTTTGGGAAGGTGCCTCACCATAGGTCTTTACCAATGTTGGGCAGCAATCACAAAAGCTTTCAATTACTTAGTCAATATTCAACCCGGTTCTTATTATGAGAACTAATGTTTATCGAATTATATGATACCTAGGTAAATAACCAGCCGATCGTTTCTCAATGTAGTAAACTGCAATATTTATTTAAGGATCCTAACATGTTTCCAAAACCTCCTAGAACAATACCTATGACAATTCCAACCCAAAAATTACATTAAATTAAATACTCAAAACCTAGTGACTTCTGGCGCGTTTTTTGGTGGATTTGTTTTTGTCACTAAGTGATGAAAATTCACCAAAAAGACAACATTGTTTATGAAGTAGGTGTGAAATCCCTCCTATTTTCTAGGCATGATATTCATGGATGTAACGTCCCCTCCAAGTCCAATAGGAAATTTTGCCAAGTGCTTTAAAAACTAGAACAGCAAGAGAGTCTCTGAGACTTGAACCTGAAAGTTATCCAGGAGTGTTTGTGATAATCAGTTGATCAATTCATGTCTCCTGGTTTTGCACCACTGCTCTGATCTGCACATGTAAAATGATAACAGAATCTCAATTTGACAGCACCTTGGTGCATGCTCTAAGAACCATATGCTTCCCTAGGGAAAACTACTTAGCATCAAGATGTAAACCAATTAATAAAACTTGAAAGAAGCTCATTATACTTTGAGGAAGCAAAAACCCTTTCAAAAACCTAGCCCTGTCCTTGAGAAGGCAAAGATGGAATATGGTGAAGAGTACCTTGTGGGTGGTTTCAACATTCAAGATGTTGACGAGCGCATGGCAAGCTTGGTTGCCAATTATTGCTAAAGCTTGGTTTGTGAACAACAGAGCCCCAGACACGATGCTCACTGAGCTCCAAACACTTGAAATAGTGAGGCACTGTTGTAAAGAGAACAAACAGTTGCCACCAGAGGTATAACTAGTGCCTGGATTACTGCAGAGGTCTGGGAATCTGCATGTTAGTAAGTCAGTGTTGGAAGGAACGACACCGGTTTTGATCCCTATGCATTTGCCATATGGCATACCCATACAAAGGACTGAAGACATGCACAATTTTCAATATCAACCATTTAAAGAAAGTCCATACGTGTGATCTTGATCTCACAAGATCAGCTCAACACTTGCAAATAGAGTTCAGCTGTGCAACAGGTGATCTACCATATCCTGAACCAATCAAAAGATTCACCAACAATTCAGAAGATGGCACAATGATCTACTGTCTCCCATGTAAGCTACAAATAAAGAGCAACAAAACAGCTGTAGACGTAGGTGCATTACATATGCTTCAGACTGCAGGTGTATTCAGCAATCAAAAATGACCCCAAAAGCCCCTAAAGGACACACCCAGATGAGGCCCCCTCACACTCAAAACAGTTGGTATGTAAACAGGTCTTCATATCAAGAAGCAGGGGCAAAAAAAAAACTAGGCCAAACAAGAAACACTATCTTGAGTAATGAGAATGTCTCCATAACACACAATATTCGAAGTCAAACCAAAAGCAATTGAGAAATGACCCAATAATAAGGTTACAAATAATAATTCCAGATCTGACAACTGAAAAGCAAACAATTAGCAAGAATGAAAAAGAACAAAACAAACCCTGAAGAAAAGAAGGGGAAAAAAAATAACCAAAATCAGGGAAGCAGTTTGAACAACAGCATCATATAAATCATGTTCAAGGACCTTCAAGACCAGCAGTAAAAGGAGAACACAACACAAAGAAACATTATTACACATTACATGAAGCACATTGCAAAAGACTAACTGTATTGCAGTATGTAGGTCACCGGAAAAACATGCACAAATTTCTCCATTTTTTTAACCCTGAACTACTCCGTCCTGACTCTGACAGAAGCGGCAGCTACCGCAACAGCTCCTCAGGGTAGTACACAGCCCTAGTTTAGCACCAAGCTCAGTGGGCAGCACCACATCAGGCAGAGTCCGCCTCTTCTCCCACTAGGATAACAAATTTGATCATTCCTGCGCCAGCTAGATTGTTTCTCCTTATGAAGAAGTGGAACTTTTCAGATAGGCAATAAGATCTGCTCGCTCTTGTGGCTTTTTCAAGCCAGGAAACACCATCTTTGTCCCTGGAATATACTGCACATCACCACACCACAATCCAGAAAATCAGTAGACCTAAAACCCTAACCAGACAAGCTCTGCACTACCAGCAGATCTCCTCTTGCATGCGGTGATGATAAGTTTCCAGTGCTAAAGTCTAGTTTGGAGAATTTACTAGGGTTTGCTCTACACCTTCCTTCCCTCACGGCACGGATCCATCATATCGGCCAGCTCGCTCTGGACTAGATTTGCAGCCTGGCCTGCAGAAGCATCTAAAAACAAAAGCTTCATACCTTCTTCGGGTTCAGCAGATACTCGTAGATGTGCTCTTCGCTCCATACCACGGCTTTGTTCTTGTTGGCCGCCGAATACGTGTAGCCGGGAGTTGTCCCAGACGTCCTCCCGAACAAACCGTGCAAGTTCGGTCCTGCAGTCGCAGAAACGACGACATCCGCAAAACTAGTTGTAAGTAGATCGCTCTCCGGCAACCTCCGCAAACAATTATTTTCTCTCCGCCGCCATACTATCTTCGCGCTCGCTCTCTCTCTCTCTCTCTCTCTCTCTCTCTCTCTCTCGTTCTCTCACGGCACCTCCCGAACTTGGAATGGAAATTTCTCTATCTTTCCTTTATACTCTAGCTTAGATTCATGAACACAGATGATGATCTCCGACCGAAGAAAAAACAGTACTAGCAAAAACAACATCAACAATAGATCATGCCGGAGATCGATGAGACGTCGACGAAGAAGCTACGTAACAAATGCAGAAAATTACCTTGCTTGTGACCAGCTGCCTTTTCCACAGCATGACACTGCGCGCACTTCGTCTTGAAAATCTTCTCTCCGGCTTTCTCATTCCCCTTGGGCGCCTCCGCGAAGGTCGCCATCGTCGTCGACGGTCGGTCGTCACACCGACGGCGGTTCTCGACTCAACAAGACCGATCTAATCCCACAGAGCACCAATTTCCGCCAAGAAAAAACCACGACGCAGCGGAGAGAAAACGAGAAGTTTCAGTTTGCTTGTTTCAGATTTCGACGCTCTTTGCTGCTGCAGACCGACGTGTTTGTTTGCGCTCTGGTTCTCGTGTGCGCTACGATGCACGCGAGAAGTACAAATGGCCTCTGTCGTCGACATGGAGGCTGCGGGAGCTTCAAGGGTTTCGAGACGACGCGCGGCGCATTAGAACAGTTGGATGCTTGGATGAAAACGTCGTCAGGTCGTTGGATGAAAGAAGGGAACGTTTACTTAGCGAAAATGATGATTTTTTAAACACAAACATGAAATGATGTTTTTTTCCCATCCAACTGAAATTTCACCAAACCATCCAACTATCCAACAAGTTTTCATCCCATCTATTATTTCCTCATCCAACTATCCAACAACTTTTCATCCCATCTATTAGTTCCTCATCCAATTATCCAACAACTTTTCATCCCATCGATCACGCAGCTATCCAACAATTTTTCTTCCCATCTATTATTTCTTCATCCAGCTACTCCAAAAACATTTCATCCCACCTACTATTTCTTCATCCAACTATCCAACAGCTTTTCATCCCATCTATATTTTCCATCCAACTATTCAATAATTTTTCATCTCACTCCATGTTTCCATCCAACTATTTAGCTTTCTCATCCAACTACATTTTTCATCCAATTATTCAACTATTTCTCATCCAACCATCGAACTAATCAAAGATACTTTTCCCACTCATTTGACTATTTTTTCATCGAACAGTCAAATTATTTTCTTCGTCTGACCACCAAATGATTTTATTCATTCTTTCATCCAACTACATATTTCCATCCAACCATCTAACCATTGAACTATTTTCATCCAACCATTGAACTATTTTCATTTCAACAATTCAAATTTTTTTTCATTCAACCATCCAACCATTTGACATTTTTCCCATCCAACCATCAAATTATTATTTTCTCATTCAACAATTGAACTATTTTCTTCATTCCAACACTATGTTTTTCATTTTTTCAAATTCAACGATGTGATGATTTTTTCATCCAACCATCTGGCTCCTTTTTTCCTCCAACCATCCAACTATGGTTTTTCATCCAACCATCTTATGATGTGTGTCATCCAACAATCAAACTACTTTGTTCATTCAACCATACAACCATTTTTTTCATCCAATCATAATGATTTTTTCATCCAACCGTCCAACTTTGTAACCTCATGAGCTACAATTTACATCAATAATTAGCGATCGCAAATTTTGAAAGTTTTCCCCTAAATTGTTGTTTGTTTTACATCCAATAATCCAAAATCAGAATTTTTTGTTTACATCCTTCTACATCCTAGTTTGTTTTACATCCACGAGCCACAATCTGATTTTTTCACCTCCATCCAAATAAATAGTAAATATGTTTTTACATCCATTCATGAGTGTTGACTAGTTTTCTACAACCTTTTTACCTTGTAATATGTTTTATGTCCATGACCAATGACTAGCTTTTTACTTCTATCTAAACCCTAATTTGTTTTACATTTATGATTTACAATTTGATTTTACATCCATAATCATCGATGAGGTTTTTAACTCCTTTAGATTGTAATTTGGTTTACGTCTATAATCATGGATGAGTTTTTTAACTCCTTTAGATTGTAATTTGATGTACATCCATAATCAACGATGAGGTTTTTAACTCCTTTAGAATGTAATTTGGTTTATGTCTATAATCATGGATGAGGTTTTTAACTCCTTTAGATTGTAATTTGATCTACATCCATATTTGAACCATCCGTTGCAATTCGGGTTATATAAATTAAAAAATTGGAACCAGAACCATTTTTTTAGATAGCCCAAACCATAGGATTTGAATAATAATAATAGCAAAAAAAATTGGATTAATAATTTTGGAGGGGGGGGGGGGGGGGGGGGGTGAGGGTGGCATTAGGTATGTAGTTCGTACTTTTGGAACATGTCTCAAGGAAACAGAATTTTTATTTTTAAATTTTTTTCTGGTTTAGGCCTTAAAACATATTTTTAATTATTTTATATTTCTTGGGTTTATGCCTTGAAACATAGTTTTAATTATTTTTTTATTTTTGGGTTTAGGCATTGAAACATAGTTTTTATTTTATTTTATTTTTCAGGTTTAGGCATGTAGTCAATATAGGTTATCACATTTGAAAAAAATAAAAATAAAAATAAAATCAGTTTTGGGCTATGCATTAGGTATGTGTAAAACCAAAATCGAATTTGAAACCAAACCTAATTAGGATTTTTATTGATTTTATTTTCTAAAAAGAGAATTCAATACCAAAAGCTCTTCAAATGTGAACAACCAAGTCTGGAACTAGACTAAAGGATCTATCAAAAACAAAATTTCAATCCTTGAATTCAAGAATCGAAGGTTTTTTCATATGAAAAAGTGTTGAAATCTAGACAAGCAATTCTTTTGAAAAGTAAGAATTGTTGAAGTGTGATTTAGGTATGGAAAGTTGAAAGAATATTTGTCATGTGAATGAAGCCATTGACATTTTTTTAAATGTGAAATAGTGTCACAACCCCAAGTGCCAATTTTTAAGGAAAAACATTCACCTAGAAGCCACCAATTTTTTTTTAATTTTTTTTTAATTTTTGGAGGATTATTCACCACATTTTATATCTAATAGTTACAACTTTAAATTTTTATAAAAATAATGTCACCAATTAAGTCAAAATCTACCTATGGTTGCTAGTCACCTTAGCTCCATTAGTAAATTGGAAAAAAAATAATATTGATTTGAGGATCAAAACATCTCCATTAACACAATCTTTGAATCATTAGAAAAGCCTTGAAGCAAGTTGCAATGTGATTGGCTCACATAACCAAAATAAACTCAATGATTAAAAATTAATCTCATTCAAACCATGTGGCAAGTGATCACTTCTAATTGGTCATAAAATAAATAAAAAATATGCTCTAAATTATTTTGATGGCCTTTATAAAGTAGTTGACAAATTTTTATTACACAAATCTTTTATTTTGAACTATAATGTGTAATGAAGGTGGAATTTTAATAAGTTCCAAATATAAACATGGTTTCAATTACTTTAAATTTTTTAGAAAAAATTTTAACCAAATGTTTTACAAATTTGAAGAATTTTTTTTATCTTCGCCAAAAAAGAAAGAAAAAAGGTTCAATTATCTTTCTTTAAAAGTCGATATTGAAACTTAAGATTACTTTAAATAAAAACCTCAACAACATTAATGGGCTACAAGCCTTTTATTGATTTGCCTTGTTAAGTAAATATGGGGTCAAATACATTGAGTTTTGGGCACCAAGGATAGGTGTATTCATTCATAAGGCCCTTGTTTGTAGAAGGTATTAGGTTCATAAGTCCTTTAGTAGTTGATTTTCACTATTTTTTATTAGTTTCAACATGCTTTTATTAATGGTAAGGCTCCCCATTTTAGGTATAGATTATTGTTGCAAGCTCCCAATACTCAAGGGCTAATAAATACATGATGTCAAGCAATAAGACACATTCTTAAACTTATTTGGAGGGCAAATTAAATTTGTGAATATCATTCTTTATATATAAAGGTTGTGTCATCAAGTTTAAGTGGTTAGGTAGGTTCATTTTTAGTTTGTAGCTTAGGTTTTGTGACACACTTGTAAAGTTATCAAACAATATTGGAATAAAAAAAACTTTGTCAATTCTTGGTTTGCAACAAAATGCAAACTTAAGTTCTCACAAAGGAAAAAAAAAACATGGGTGTTTTGAAATGGGAGTAAGAAGAACTCATTAAATTGAGTTTAACTGAATTTAATTTTTACAAAGCAATATATATATATATATATATCAATGCAAATTATAACCAAAAAAATTGGTATTGATAAAAAAACATTTAAAAATAAATAAATAAATGTAACTCATTAATTCTTTTCAAGCATCACGAATTGAATGACATTGGTTTAACATATATCTTACCCTAAGGTCAGTTTTTATCATTAAATAATCCTCAAAATAGTGAAATGAAATTTTGTGAAAACATGAAGTTGACGTGTTGAAAATCATCATAATTATCATAGGCTATATATATTCTGAAGTATTTTAATATTATATGTTTATTGTTTACAATTTTACGTCCGTTTGGGACCAGAGAGTCCATTAGACGAAAGATAGATCATGGAGGATCGATTATTCTTTGGTACTAGCAGCATGCCACAAATTTGGTTAGGGTGATCATGTTTGTAGTCTGCATGAGTTCAGCAAGAGTGCTTGTGTGGGTGAGGGGTAAGGTCAAACAAAAGCGTTCCCTAATTTTCTGTGTATTTAGACAGATAAGGAGCAAGTGATCTTCATCCTCTACTTTCCCCAAGTCACATCCTCGACAAAGCCTCTCTGGTATGATGGCACACCCTTCCACGCACTTAACACTACTCATATCAAAATATTTTAGTAGATGATGGAAATTTTTATTTTTATTTTCAATTTTTAAAAACGAATTCATTTTTTGAAAGGAAATAAAATTATTATTCGTTTCATGAATGTGAAAACTGACCCCTAGGCTGGTACTGTATTTTCGCTACTCCTACATGTACAACAACTATGATTACTCTCGAACCTTGTGCATTGAATGCTGAGTTTCAGGATTTCATACCCAGATTTAGTAAAAACTTCGCTACTTTGCAGACCTCACTCACACTCATAAAGAGCGGGGGGGTAGGGGGGGTGAAAAGAGGCCCAAAGATAGGGTGAAGACAGGATGACTTTAAGGAAAACTCGAAGAGTGATGGAATTTTCTTAATGCCAAAATTTGGATGAAGAAGAAGCTCTATCAAACTGTGACGTTTTCGAGCTAGTTTGGGAGAGAGGGGAAAAGAATTAATGTAAACCCTAACCCTAAATCCGATTAACCACTGATAGAGGAACACAAATGGGCATCCACCGCTGGAGCTGCTCTGCTCTTATAACGCCCCCCCAAGGAGCCCTTAAGAGTGGAGGGGACCTTCTTGAGGCCGTGAACGATGGACCTGTTGTTGTCGGACCTCTCGGAGACGCGTGCGAGAATGACGGACCTCTTGCAGAAGAAGAAGAAGAAGACGACGACGATTGGGTTCGTCGTCAACCGAGCTGGCGTCCACAGATGGCAACAAGTTAAGGACTCTGAGACTCCTAAGTCAGACTGACGGACAGACGGACAGACAGAAGAGATTGAGATTCGCTCATGGGAGCAAGAAGGTTTGTTACGCTTCCCTGGATTTTTGATCTGATCCCAACAGAAGCGCAACGATCAACACATTTTTCGGTGTCTTTCTGGTAGCTGCACCGTTTTGGGTTTGCTGTTTTCAGGTCCTCCTCCGGGCCTCTCTCTCTCTCTCTCTCTCTCTCTCTCCCTCCAGCCCCACCCAACAACCCAACGCACACAAGAGAAAAACATCAGTCTAGTCACTCAGTGTACAGACTGCGAACTTGGTCGAGATTTGGGTGATTTGAGTTTTGTCACATTGTTTGCTCTTCTTTAGATCCCTGCCCACCGTCGTCACCTACAGTCTCCAAGAGCTTTATTTGCACACCTTTTGCAGTTTACGGATCTGCTGCATTTTTTTGCTTTCAAGTTTGTGTTTTCTCTTCCCTGGGTTGGGTAGGTAGGTGGGTGGGTGGGTGGATGGATGCTGCTGCTGTTGAGGTCTGTTTTGTGTGACAGAGTTAGCCAGTTACTGCGGTGAGCAGGAAGGAAATCGCCGAAGAAGAAAGAAAGAAAAGACTGCAGCAGGGAGTGTGTTTTTTTTGTGCTCTCGATAGCTGAGTGAGAGGTGGGTAATTTTTTGTCCTGAGGAAATGTATTCATTCTTGCAAGAATTCTTGACTTTCCATCTTCCTATCTGCATTCTCTTTAGAATCCAGTTCCTTTTCTATGGGATTGATCATCTTGCGGACATTGGTGGAGACACATCTTGCCAATAGCCAAATCATCAACCGAACATTTTAATCAGAACGAAGAAAGAATTCGCTGTCATCTCGGAGAGCTTGAATCCAGGGACTTGTGAAATTTTCCAGAGCTTTTGCACTGAAATAGATAATGAATGCCAAAGAAATTTCCTCACAGAAGTTTACAATATGCTTTTTGTGAGTGAAGAGAAACAGCAAAGGAGTTTGAAAGATGGATGGAGATGCAGAAGCTAAAAACTCAAGTAGACGGAGGCTCCAAATGATACATGCCCACCTTTCCTCTCCTATGCCTGCCGCTGGTACCTTTCCTGTCTTGGTGCTTCCAGGTGGTTGAACAAGCGGATTCTATGAAGCTTTTGAAGGAATTGTTGGAATTTTGTAAAACTTTGTTGAAGAAATTTTGCTAAGTGTAATCCACAATGTCAGTTTTCAACACTCTGCAAATCCCTGTATGTCAATTGATGAACAAGGATCTTTGTGTGGAGTGTTGTTAGGCTGTGGCTCAATGTATGGGTGTGGCACAATTGGCAGGGAAGGGTGTGGTGCAATTGGAGAAGCAGCCAACTGCTTCAGAGTTTCATCTTGGTTCTCATACTTAAAACCTTATTCCCTTTTGTTTGTCATTCTTTATTCCAAGAGATCTGGTTATGTCAGGATCCTTGAGGCAGTTAACTTTGGTAAGAAGTCCTAACTAAAAGAACCATGCTGTCTTGTTTTCTGAAAGGGAGTTTTGAACTTTGGGTGTTTGTGGGCATAATGCAGTCGATGGTTACAGCGTGGTGCTACCAGAAAAACTGAGCACTGGAAAATGGCAAGTTCACAGGTAGTCTGTGTGAAGAGAATGAATAAATATTTTTCAATTTATTACTTGTGAATGTAAATGCGACTATAAAGAAATCCAATTATAATTCTGGGGTGTTTTTTGGATGCAACTGAAGTAGAAAAAAATTCCTGTGTTTACACCAATAAGGAATGTTAGGGTTTATGGGTTTTAGGTGCCCAACAGACAATGCATATTTATGTTATGGGTATCGGAACTGGTGGATTGATATATAGCAGAGTGAAGATTTTGGGCTTGTTTGTTATAGCCTCTCTTGGGTGTCTGAATTCATCAATCTCTGATTTGCAAGTACCTTTGTTGCCCTCTGAAGGTCTGTTCCAAGATAACAGCAAGGTGTTGTTTTACTTCTCTTGGTTTTGATGTGCAATGGGATAAAAAGAACTTGCATTGTAGAGCTAATATGGCAGCACCTTTGGATGGTGTGGCAGATCAATCAAGTCTCCTCTGCAACTTCTGGACCATTGGCCTGATCATCCTGAAATTCAAACACTTCATGACAATTCTGTGTACAACCCTTTTGCCCATTTTGTAGTAGAGCAATTTTATTTGGTATTGGAGCCGTGCTATTTTCCTCCATTTGACTGCTACTGATTTGTGGTTTGCTATTCCAAATGATATCATCAGATAGCTAGACTGGCAATGATTTCCCAAGGAAATATTGAAGATACAAATGACTAAAATAGCTGGGATTTGTGGTTTTTTTTTGTGAAGCTATGCATCAAAGGCTTTTGCGGATAAGCAATGCTTGGGAACCCGGATCCGAGAGGATGGGACAGTTGGCGAGTAAATATGACTACTTCCTCTGAAACTTGGATTTTTTTGTTGCTCTACTGTCTTGCATTTTTCTTTCATCTCCAGTGCAAAGTTTCAAAGCCCACCCATCCAATGGCAGTTCTTCATTCACTTATTCTGCCTTTGCATTTGCAGGTATAAGTGGACGACATATGTGGAAGTAGGGGCAGCACGAACAGCTGTTGGTTCAGGTCTCGTGCAGAACGGAATCCCTAAGGCAAGCTTTCTTTCAAATCTATACCACATCTGAAGAACCAATAAGTTATTGGTGCCAAATGGATGGTCTGATCTTTCATGAATTTTTTTTTCTTTTGTTGGATTGATATACACATATGCTATTGTGTATGTATACACTTAGCTTTGGGATCAGTTCCTTGAAACGAGTGCAGTTTCTTTCGGGGTTGAAAACATGGGCAGGGTTCATGTGTTGGGCTATATATGATAAACCGTCCAGAGTGGGTAATTACGGAGCTGGCATGTGGGTCCTATTCCTACATATCTGTTCCTCTGTATGACACCCTCGGTAAGCTTACTAAACCCAGTGTATTGAACACTTTGATTGCCATAGTTTCCAAACCTCAGTTGGTATTTCTTGCCCAGATCAGTGATGATGAGCTTTTCTAGCACCTGGGAAAATCAGAAGGATTTGTCTGATTTTCTCTTTTGTCTTGACAGGTGCTAGTGCAGTGAAGTACATAATCAATCATGCTGAAATTACAGCCCTTTTCTGCAGCCAGGACAAGCTGCAAAACGTGAGTTTGCCTTTTTCTGTTTCAGCTCGGTTTGCATCAATCACATTGACAAGTAATAGGTGCAGATTACAAATATTGTTCAATCACACAAGTCTCTATGTTGGGCAGGCTGTTAGGCTACAGAGAGTAATGCACACAGAAGAATAACTTGACCACTTCTAGTAGAACACAACAGTACTGTCAGTGCATTAGACAAAAGCAATCCATCAAGAAACATGGGTACTGATTGGTGCCATATCAACCTTCCAAACACTAGTTTTCAGTTTGTCATTTTCTGAATCTTTTCCTGCATTTTTTAAGGCATCTCTGGTTTGGTGAAGGAGTTTGTAATCATTCTTATGCCATTGGTTGTTTTGACTTGGGGACCAAAACAGCTTTTGCTTCAATTGTCTGAACTTCCTTCAATCCGACTCATAGTTGTAAGTTTTTTTTCCAAACTGCTGTTTCCACAACAATCAAGTCATATCCATATCCTGTCTAGTATTGAACTTGTCCAGAATATATTTTCTCTCCTTATAGCTCCATACATTAAACTCCTTGCTGTTAGCTCAATAGTACCCATGCACTCATAGTTACAGAAGATCTCTTGATTGAGAAAGATTAGATACCAAAGGCTGTTCTGATTGATTGCAAATTTGTTGGTTTTTTGTAGGTTGTTGGAGGTACAGAGAATTCGCTCCCATCAGTGCCCTCTCAATTAGGAATTCACCTTATTCCTTACTCTCGGCTTGAAGCTCAGGTAAAAATAAATAAATATTCCTTCATCCACAAATGTGCTCTACTTCCAGCAGTAGATAGATGAAAAGCAAAATGTAGCATATATGCAGTTGTTGGTGTATACACAGGACATTGGCAGGTAAACAAGATTGTGGGTGGTAGTGGTTTCTAAATTGGGAGTTGTCTGAGTGACTACAGGGTCGAGCAGATACACAACCGTTTGTTCCTCCTCAACCTCATGATGTAGCAACTATCTGCTACACTAGTGGCACAACAGGCGTTCCTAAGGGAGCCATGATAACACACAAGAATCTGGTGGCTTCTGCAGCAGGGAGTAGCGCATCTATTGACCTCGTCCCCTCTGATGTGTATGTGAAACTTGCATCCATGATGGTTTAAGTGTAGATCTTTTTGGAGTATATGATCCTCAGTAGACTTCTAGCATGACTTTTAACTTCATCTGAATTTTTTCCATCTTTTGTGCAATGTTGGTGTTGCTCCTCCTGGGTTTTCTCTTGTTTTCTTTCATCAGTTTTTTCTGTTTTGTTTTTTTTGTTTTGGGGGGTTTTACAGGCATATCTCATATCTCCCGCTGGCACACATTTATGAAAGGATGAATGTGTTGGTTATGCTACACTTCGGTGTTGGTATTGGCTTTTACCAAGGGGTAATATCATTGTGCCCCATTTTACTGTTTTTCCACATGTGTTGTGTAGAATTGGCATCTTCTTATTGTTCATGATGATGTAACACTGTTGTTATGGGTGTGTGTTCAGGATGTACTAAAGCTGATGGAGGACATTGAGGTGTTAAAACCCACTATATTCTGCAGTGTTCCTCGCCTCTACAATCGCATTTATGACAAGTAAAAATGCATCCTTTGATACCCTGCATTTTGAGTCTATTTTTGAAGCATCAGAGTACATAGATATTTCCACTTTTCAGTACAACTTGTTGAAGAACCTAGTAAACAATTGTTCCCATCTTTTGCAATGCAAGAGCACCCTGGGAACCTCTGCATTTCACTGAGTTTCCAGTGATTTTGCTGCTAACCTTTTTAAAGTAAATATATGTGAAGAAATTGTGACTACTATGGAGAACTATGACTGGGCCACTTTGAAGGGATCAGGATTTTATGATCTGATTAGTTTAGGGATTCAGTGGATGTGAATATGCTCCAACCCACAACTGAGACCAAGTAGGTGATGATTGGTAATGGGTTTTATGGTTTGTTTGGATTGTCATAATAGAATAACCTCAGCAGTGAAGTCATCGGGCAGACTTCGGCAAAGGCTTTACAATGTTGCCTATAATGCCAAAAAGGATGCTCTAGAAAAAGGTAAGACATTCTGCTCTTTTGATCAATTCATCTGTTCCAGGGACTGTCTCCTCCTGTCAAAATAGTTAGATGTGTGTGTATCTGCCATTAGATCTCACTTGTACACATAACCATTTACTTCAAAGTGGTTGTTGCAGTTGCTGTAATATAAGTATTTACTCTTGTTGTTTTTCCTTGGTTTTCTGGGCACTTTTTTGGGTGGGGGTTTTCATGAATTCTAAAATAACAATTCATGGATGTCTTATTTTTTTTCAGGGAAGACTCCGTCACCCATTTGGGATCGGTTGGTTTTTAACAAGATAAAGGGAGTATTGGGAGGCCGGGTGCGATGTCTCTGTTCAGGAGCATCACCCATTTCTCCAGACGTCCTTGACTTCCTGAGAATGTGAGTAAACATGGAGGTTATAAATCCCCATTAGCTACAAGCATCTTCTTCCTTGGTTGTGGGGGCGGGGGCAGCATTTGATCCAGTTTATATTTTGGAGAAGGAATCCATTTCCAAGGGACCTGAGGGGTACCTGCACATGATCCATTGTGTGTGGATTGATAAGAACTATAGGAAGAGGATCTCAAAAGGTAAATGGGGGAAGAATGAGAATTATTAGATACTGATCTGAAAGTCTATTCTATTGGGGCCAGATGCTTTGGTGGATTTGTTTCGGAAGGTTATGGAATGACGGAAACCTCGTGCCTTGTTGCTGGAAGTGAAGAAGATGACAAGACTTCAGGTCATGTTGGACCACCCACCCCTGCCTGTGGTAAGAAAAAGACCTTCCAAAAAAATCGATGCCATTTATGCTTCCAAATACCACATGCAAGCACCCATTCCTTAAACCACAACTAAGGTGTGCATACTTGGGTTTGTTTACTGATCTGTCCACAGAAATCAGTCTCAGTAAAGCAGAGTCTTCTTGGTGTGAAATTGGAGGGCTTTGAATGCAGTACATCACAGTGAAGTACAGTATTAAAGAAATAAGAATAAAAAGTTCCTCCTTGTGCACTGGTTTTGATTCCACAGAGGTAAAGCTTGTGGACGTCCCGGAGATGGAGTATACTTCAGAGGACAAACCATACCCACGGGGGGAAATTTGTGTACGCGGTCCAACAATCTTCAAAGGCTACTACAAAGACGAGATTCAAACGTCTCTGTTTTTTCTTCCCTCTTTCGATTTTCTTCTACAACTGTTTCTTTTGCCCATTGTTGATGACTTCCCTTGTGGGGGAAAGGTTATAAAACCATGATATTGCATTTGGACCCAGGAAAGACTTTGAAGTGCATGCAGACTTTTGAGTCAATATTGCAGTATCTTTGTGATCCAACAATTTTCCACAGAATGCAAATGTCGGTCATTTTTGAAAGATCTCTTCCCAGCTCTGTTGTCATCACAGAAAGAAACTTACAAATAATGCCTCTGTTTATGGTGCCTCAGGCGGGAAATTCTCGATGAGGATGGCTGGTTGCACACGGGTGATATTGGGTGCTGGCTCCCTGGTGGCAGGCTAAAGATCATTGACCGGTGGGCATAAAGTTTTCTCTCATTTTCTACTTCAGGAAGAACTTGATCTGATCTTCATAGCTCTGAACCCCTTCCTGTTCATGGTTTCTGAATTTTTCTTTCCTCACCTTCCTGTAAACATATGCTTATGGTTTGCAGAAGTTCATATTCCTTTTGAGGCACGTTCTTCCTATGATAGATAATGCCTGCACAATTGGGTGGTAGTATTATGGAAAAAGCTTCTATTATCTCTCTGTTGTTTTCTGTTGCCAGGAAAAAGAACATCTTCAAGCTGGCGCAGGGGGAGTATATTGCACCTGAAAAAATTGAGAATGTCTATTCTCGCAGCCAATTTGTTTCCCAGTGCTTTATATATGGTCAGTACCCATGAACCCCAAGAGTCCCTTGTGTACTGGAGCTAGTTATAACAAACAACTATGTTGCAAATCAGATGGAGCTAATTGGAGAGAATGTACTATGAACCCCAAGGGTCCCTCATGTACGGTGGCTTTGTTTACAGAGATTATGGAGCTATTTGTTCAGAGATTACAGAGCTTTTGATCAGAGATTATGGAGCTTTTGTTCAGAGATTACAGAGCTTTTGATCAGAGATTATGGAGCTTTTGTTCAGAGATCATGGAGCTTTTTTTGAGAGATTTACTGCAACTACACATGGACTTTCTTATATGAATATGATGAACCCAGAAATTTTAGTAGCGCATGCCCTTCAATCACCATCATGACAGAATGAAAGGATTACTCAATTGAGTTGCTTGTGTTGGGGTGATATATCTATGCAGGTGACAGCTTCAATAGCAGTTTGGTGGCCATTGTTGTTATCGATCCGGAGACATTACCTGTATGGGCAAAGTCAAGGGGTATCAAGGTGCACAAATCAGACAAATTGCCAATGTTTTTTCTTTTCTTATTTTTTTCTCCTTGCAAATTTGGGTTCATTGCAGAGAGACTGAACAGTTGGTCTGCATGTGAGCTAAGAAAAAGAAAATAGAGGTATTGCAGATGGACCTTGAAACAATGGTTTGATGGGTATGAAGGGATGAATTGCAGGATGCAGGTGACTTGAACAAATTGTGCACTAATCCTGTTGTACAAGCAGCTGTGAAAGCAGACATGGATGCAGTTGCTCGTGAAGCCCAGGTTCTCTTCTACTTTATTTGTGATTTTTATGGAACTTCAGAATTTGAAAGATCAGGTGTCTTCTTCCAACCTATCAATCGCTTCTGTTAATTTCCACTTCCCAAAGAGCTTCTCTAACCTGTCAATCTTATAACTTAACAGTGAGTAATAATTGATATTTTTGACAACTGCAGTTACGCGGGTTTGAGTTTGCCAAGGCCATTACTCTAGTTGCAGAGCCATTTTCAATCGAGAATGGACTTCTTACACCCACTTTGAAGGTAATCAATAATTTGGTTTTTGCAATGATTTCATGGTTATGAGCATACCAAAGATATCCTTGCAAGGCAGGGCAACAGCTGTATGTGTTAAACTGGAATTTAGAGTTCATATTTTTCTCATGCCATAGTATTTTCTAGGCAGTGCCATAGTGTACATTTCACCTTCTTGGTTTTGGAGAGAGATTGAGTGCTGCTGTGTTTTTGGGTGTGGTTTATTGGCAGGTGAAGAGGCCACAAGCAAAGACCTTTTTTGCTAAGGCAATTGCAGATATGTATGCAGAAGTTGCAGGAAAAGAACAATCACAAGTTCCTAGATCAAATTTGTGAAGTTAAAATCATTCTTGTGCAAATTTCAGAACATTTTGGGTTTCCCTGTAAAAGGACACCACTGCGAGCAAAATAACTGGGAGAAAGCCCCACCAGTTTTGCTGACCCAAAACTGTTGTCATAGCAGCCAAAGCTTCAAAAATCTGGACACGAATGAGAGGGTTGATGATGTTCATTGACAGGATATGTTCCTTTGTGCTCTGGACCACGGATCTTGACTTGGTTTCCAATTTCCTTGATTTTTGTTGATTTGGCCTTGTATTGCATCAAATGGTAATGGTTGCAAACGTGTATTTACCTTGTATCATTTTCTCCCATGCCCACCTCCAAAATCTGCTGGTATTTCTCAGTGTTGCCATTGTGAAACCCAAGTCTAGTTATGTGATAAACTCAGAGTTTAGTGTATGAGTATGGAGATGCTGATAACTAATTTCATTTTGGGTAGAGTGTAAAATTGCACTTTGAAATCAGCTGCCTGATGTTTTGCTCATAATACAGGTACAGTATACCTCGCTGCAAATTTATTGTATTCTCAGTCTTTTGTGCACTCTTTCTCTACAAATGATGCGCTTACACTGAAGCTCTATTCCACTCCTGGCTGGTGTAATGCAGGTTATGCAGTGTGTTATGTCTCAGCAGGTATTCATCTAATGTTGGTTCCCATGATCTCTTCATGAGTCCACCCTGATGCAAGAGAAGGTTCAATACTTATACCTGTATGTTTCAGAGCTTCTGACTGTGGCTTCTGCTCCAATGAAAGACTTTTGAGTAATTTATTTTTGTTTCAGAACGCTGCCACCTCTGCCTCTGATACAAATAATCCTGTCTCTTAACAATTTCCTGGGCGCTTGTGCACTTTGCTTTGATCAACTTATTCTAGTTCCAATCCCCAGGTTTTGCTTCCAAAGTAGGAATCTAAATATCACTCACATCACAATATCATTAGGTCTAGTGAGTTTGCATCTGACCTTTCATGCATTGCATGGAGCTTCTTACTTGTGTTGTGCATTTTACAAAGAACTGTTGATTCTGGTTTAGGGTTTAACTACACAGGAGTTGGCAGCTGCCTTTACTTACTTAGTTACCTACCGACATCGTATAATGAGGCGCATTCCTTACCTACATAACTATGATACTGCCTACTTACATAGGCAGTTCATGGAGGTAGTGTTGGGGGCTGAGGGCGGGGAGGAGGAGAAGAAATAGGAGTGTTTAGAGGATACGTAAGAGATTTCAGTGACAATGATTCATTGGAGCTGGTTTATGCAAAACAACTTTATGTTTCATAAGGAGTGGTTGTCACTTGGAGAGTTCTAAACTAGAATCTATTCAGCCCATTTCCAAGGAAAGACACATGGAAAGATCTGTCTTTTTGGATGCTCGCGTATTTTAAGTTTTCTTTTTTTCCAAACACCATATTCACAAGAAGATATTCAATACTTTCTCCACCAGTTTGCATCTCATTTCTCTTCTATTTGAATTCAACTCAACTAAATCTTTAATTCGATTGAATTGGAATTGATTTGAACTTAATTTAATTTCCATTTCAATGTATTTGAATCTAATTTTAAAGTTCAATTCAATTCAGTTGCATGAAATGTTATTCAATATTTTCATTTAAATGGAACTAACTTAATTTGCACAAAATCAATTCATTTTTTTCACCAATTGTTCATCATTTGCTAGTGTGTGGCAACATTGAGCCCCCAAGTAATGAAAAAAGTAAAAGCTTTTTAAGTTTTGATGCTTGTGATCAGTCAATTTGCAACCTTACTTTTCACAAATTTTACGTTGATCTTGGTTTGTTGGCCCTCCCTTCTAAGGCAAGGATATTTTGTTTCGATTCATTAGAAAAGGCATGTGAACATGCATTTGAATTTTGTTTGTTGAGCCACGAAAAGGAGTTCAAATAGTTAGACTTCCACTTCATTCAAAGGTTGAAATGAAAACAAATTTGCATATTCACTTCACCCAAGCAATTCATTTTGCTCTCCACACAAACTAACCTGCACAAAACATTACCAACCAGCCCAACAGCCCACCATCCCACCTTGTGTGAAAAACCACCAACAAGTCCAATAGCCCGAGGGCTTCACAACTCAACTGCAAAAATATTTTAAAGACCTTATTCCTCCACCTTCTTGCTGGGGGCTCCACAACCCAAATAAAAATATTGAAAAAAAAACTTATGTGATTAAATGAATCAAATTCCCTTAAACTTATGTAAGTAAATGGTGCGGCCCATACTCTCATGGTAGTTTGCATTTTTTTCAAAATGGTATAATCACCTCCCAACTGTTCACCTCCTACAAACAATTTCTCATACATTGGTCTTCTTTTCCATTCTTTTGAATGCAATGTTCAAGTTATGATGTCTGCAATGCTAATTAATGCAACTTCAATTTAACGGCATGAAGTAAGAAAGATGTGAGACCTGTAACATGGTCAAATGATGGCATTGTCAACCTTATTAGATGTGAATGAGGAAAAATATTTGGGCTTTGTTCGTGGGTTTTTCTAAGCAAAGGATTGGAAAGAAAATCAAAACAAAAATTGTGGCACATATCCCCATTGAAAGTGCTAGGACTACACCTTCGTGTTACAACAAGTGGGACAAGATGAAAATATATATCTTCCAGAAAAGCCAACAAAAGGTGTTGCAAGTGCAACAACCACTTCATGGGTTTGGTTTGATAGGATGGACCAAATTCTTGAAAGCATGACTAAAATAGATGGCAAACCAAAGGGTTTTAATTAAAGGTACACCCATGTGGATCTTCTCAAACACCAATCACTAAAAATTATTTACCAAATAATGATGGAGTTCCGATTCAAGCCAAAAGTGCAAAATCACAATCTACTCCTTCCATGTCCTTGTGTTTCGTACTCAAGGTACTACATTTGAAGCTCCTTGTACTCATGCAACTAATTTAGCATGTGTTTTTGGTAAAGCTATGGGAAGGAAAAGAATGGTTATAAGGCTATTGCTTTGAAGAAATTTGTTGATGCTTCTTAGAAAATTGAAACTTTAAAATTAAAGTTCCAAAGATAGACAATTGATACTACCAAATCCATAGTCGATACTTACAATGGAAGAAAGATCAAGGTAGAAAGTAAAAAAACAAACTTTGTAATTAGCACATTTTTTTGCTACAAAACTTAAGGTTAAACGTCCACCTAGTGTTCTAGAACAATGAGATTTTTGTCGTTTTTATGTGTACAACAATATATTAAGCACAGATTGTAATGTAAAAACACAAATGTTTATTATTTTATATACTTTTCACATGGATTTTTGCCTAATGAAATCAAAGTTTATTTCCTAGGATTACAATGTAACCATGATGTAAATAATGCATTCCACATTTCACCAACTATCTTGGCACCTTCACATTCTTGTGCATACCAACAAAACCCACCATCAATTCTCCTTGTGTACAAATGTCACAAACCATTGGTTTTGACATGTTTTGAAATTGACAAAAATTGTGCAAAGTGAACCATGCTAAAGCAATGATTGAAGTTCAATCAACTTAAGCATTAAAAAAAATTTAAATCTTCTCACTAAAAGAATAGTCTCAATTTGTGATTATAATTTGCAATTAAAATTAAGTTACAACTAACATGTATAACTAAAATTTCATTAGTTGCAAAAGTGAAGTCACATGCAACACCTAGTCGCAAATGATGATTTAGCATGATGTCATCACATTCCACATGAATCATGTATATGATTGACATATACACCTTCATCCATTGACCATCTATATAAAGTTTGCAACTAATCACCATTATTTGCAATTACATTACAACCCATACAAAGTGCCACACGGCAACATCATAATTTTTTTTAATTATGTTTTTAAAATGCAATGAATTTTTATCATCCATTTTAAATCGTGTTAGATCATGACATGTGGTGCAATAAAAATTTGCCATGCAACATGTTAATTGAATTTTGGCCAAAATAAATTTAAATCAATATTTAAATATGTATGTATGTAGGTAGGTAGATTAAGTAGGTAAGTAAGTAGGAAAGAAGGTAGGTAGGATTAGGTGGGTTGGGAAGTAGCATTAAATAAGTAGGTGGGTAGGTAATCTAAAAAGGTAGATATGTAAAATTCTTTTAAAATTTTAGGTTTAGTGTTTAGGGTTACACCTTTTTAATTGGTTCCTCCCAAATTACACATGTTTTCATTATACAAATGTATAGCAAAACACTTATATGTTTTTACAAGATGGAAATGAAGGACAAAACATATGAGACAAAAAATTATTATTATTAGTTTTTAATTTAAATATTTAAATATTTTATGCTACTACTAAATAATTATTTAATTAATATTAATAAATAGTTAGCTAGACAATTGATAACTATTTAATAAAAAATTATTAGTTATAATGTTTAGTTATACATATATATACTATAAACTATTAGTAGCATAAAATAATTCAATTCTAATAAAATTTTCTAATTATTAAGTTGTTAAGTATTTTAAAATTTTATTGATAATAATTAATAGTTGAAAAAATTTTATTACTATTAATATTATTATGAATAACGATGTAATAACTATTGTGGATTCAAATTAAGTTATTTATTAAATATATTAATTCATTTCATTAACTATTATTTAATAATTTATGCAATAATTTAAATCATCTATACTATTAGTTATTATCTAATTAGTACGTAATAATAAGTAGTAGGTAGGTTGGTAAGTGAATAAATAATTAGTGTTTAGATAATCAATTAATTATAGTTAGTTACATAGTTAATTGGTTAATTACCTATTTAAATATATAGTTTATAAAATTGAAAAAAAAAAAAAAAAAAAGATATGGGATAACGTTTTAGTTGTAATCGCAAATTAGGTTGTAATTTTAAAAATTATCACATATGTTTTGTCTTCTATTTTCCATCTTGTAAAAGTATAGAAGGAAGGTGTTTTGCCTTACATAAAATATATCATCACACATTATGTAGGTACATTTCTTAATTGTAAATGCCCACACACCACTAAATGCACTCATCCTCTTAGGAAATAATCCATGTTTTAATCAATACAAAATATTTTTTATAATATTTTTAAAAAATATAGGTGTTCTCACAAACTAAATTGCAATTGGATTGATATATGAAATAAATTATTACAATTTCAAATGGAAAAAATGTCATCTTATAGGACTATAAATATTTCTAATCAAGCATTTCAGGTGTACAATTCCACATGTCCCCTTCAACATCATAATCTATTTTTTGATGAGGTTCAACCCACCATATTATTTTAAGACTTTTTTTGTGCAAGAAAATAATATAAAAATGACATGAAATGTTGCAAAAAAGATTTTTTTATATGCAATATTGGGATAAGAAATATTTGTATCGGTTTTGGAAGGAAAATGCCAATAAGAAGAACCAAAAGAATAACAAACATGAGAATGGTGTCATTTTTGGCAATTGTTTTAGAACAATTCAATCTTCACCAAAAAAAATTGTGAAAAAAACAACATACATAAGTTTTGAACTCAAAATACAAAGGATAAAAAAAATTGAGCTTCAAACCCTAATCCACCTGCCAAACATTAGAGATGAAGTTGTAAATGATAAAAATTTATTCTTTAGCATTGGGAAACCCACATGTTTTTTTTGACATAAAATGATTTTCAAATGATGTTATTTTTGTGAAGTGTGAACAAAAATCTTGTGATGTGGTTACAATGAATCGTAGCCCAAAATAAACATAACTTAACGGTCACAAATAAAAAAACATGACAAAACACATGACTATAAACTAAAACAAAGAAAAAAACAAAAAGTTATAGACATCACCCTTGTAAAGATGCATTTATTAATAAGGTTTGACATTGTATTAAAAACATTGAACATAAAAGATCCTATGTAAAAAGCAATGTGTTGTCATTGATACAAGCCATTGGCCAAAACAAACACATATTTAAAGTTATCATTTTGTTAAACTTTTAATGGTGTTGCTTATGTGCCATTGATTCTAAAATAACTAATGAAATTATCTAGGCACAACCCCAAACCCAAAAATAAGAAAGTGGCAATGTTGATCGATGGTAAGAATTGTCCATATCTTCAATGCAATGCACCCAAAAAAATAAAATGTTTAAGTGGCAAAAAGCAAGAATTGACCATGTGAATTAACCCCATCACTCAACCACCACATCATTTTTTTTGCCAACAAGCAAACCAACACCACTTTCGATGCAACATGTGTGCAAGCATAAAGTATATTAGCTTTAAAGGACTTTGACCCTTAGAAACTAGGTTATCCTTCTTGCAAGCTCACCATTTTGAATTTGCAAAATGTAAGATGAGATCATGTTGATTTCATTATCATTTGTTTTATATAGATTAACATTCATTCCACATGATTATGATTTATGTGGTCCAAAATGCAAGGCCAACTTCAAGAAACAATGTTCAAGATTATAGAAGGTGATTCACAACCCTTTTATTTATTTAGTTTGTCATGAACCAAATTTAGTCCATGAATTACAAAAAAAATTATAAAAAACATTTGTTACATATAATTTCATGAAAAATTTCATAACCATGTTTCTCTATCTTGGATCAAAAACAATTCATGCAACTTCACAAAAAAAAGTTGGTCCATGATTTGTTTTAAAAAAAATTCAGTGTGAACCAAATTTATGTCATTGAATCTCATGACAAAAGTTTGGGACTTAGAGGCCTTTTATTTATTTCCTTATTTTTCATGGACCAAATTGATATCATTGAATTCCATGATATATTTTTTGGTTTGCTATTCACAACCTTTTTTTCAATCACAATTTTTTTTCTTCATTCTTTTCCTTTTTCCGCAAATGGTTCGACCATATCTCCTACCCATTTATTTTTTAAACCTAAAATATTCAAAAAATATATAATAAAAAAATTTAATATCAATTCTTATTAGATATCATCTTTAATTGATATTAGAAGGACAATTGACATTAGGAAGATTGATTTAATTTAAGAACATATAAAAACAAGTACCTTAAATATCATTGTTCATTGAATATCATGAATCAGTTTTAAGCACCATGTTTCATAAACTTTTTCATTTTATAAATGCAAAAAGGCCTCATGTTCACATTATCATTTAAGGCTTTCATTGCATCAACCCATCTTCCATTTTAATCACAAAATTTTTGAAGGTTTCTTTGATTTCTTATCATTGCTACTAATGGGAATCTTACCAAAAAAAGCTACCAATGAAGCATGTTCATTTTATAATCCTAGATAAAAAATGAAAGGTGAATAAGAACTTGTTTTAAACATAAATGATGTAACTGTGAAACTGCAATGTGTTTTATCTTGAATAGAAGGTTATGATTAAAGTGAGCTTGATGATCTTGACATTAAACAAATGAAAGTTGCAAAAAAAAAACTTTTGAAATGATTAAAGAAAACATTACTTTTGACTAAAACATCTAACAAAGAAGATAAACAAGCTAATCCAATTGAAGCTCATAAAGAGGATAACCTAATCAGTCCAAAGAAAAATCATGGTCAACCTCTTAGATCAAACAACAACAAGAGAAATCCAACTACAAAGAATGTTGTCCAAAAATGCAATGTACCTACAAAAAAAGGAACAACTTTTTGAGTAAGATACAAAAGCATTTTGTGTATAACATTAGATGCAAGAACATTAACAAACTATACATTGGGCAGAGTATTGATCCATACAAACAATTCAAACAAGGTATGCATAAACCACCCAAGAAAATGAAACATGACATTGATATGAACAAAACAATTGATTTAACATTTAAGTTGGATATTTTGTATTCAAATATGCATAAGTACAAGGTTGATATAATGAAAACCAATACATTCAATATTTTGATAATACCTTTAGTACAAGTTATAAGAATTTAAAAAGAAAACCTACATCGTATAAAAAGTATTAGTATTTGAAAAGGAACAATATTGTTTGTAAATGTTGAAGTCATATGAACAAAGCAACGAATCAAAATCCATGAGCCAAAATTGTGAATGTAATGGTGAGGGATGAAGAATGCCCACACCTCTTAAGTTTGTATATATAACTTTTTATGCACATCTCTATGTAAAATCCAAGTAATTAACAAGCTACAACAGCATAATGCCATGATGCCAAATTAATTTATCTTTGCACATTGTGTTGTAATTAGGTATTATTTGTGGTTTTGTAAGTCACTTGTGCTAGGATGGCCAATTTGAGGGGTTCAATTTCCCCACAAATGCTTTTCATGCAAGTGTCATGACGTAGATCCAGTTGATCATGATGTTGTCCAAACTATGACTTTGGTGATCTTTCAAAGGTGTTTCCACCATATTCATGTTCAAACCTTTTACAATTAAAAAAATTGTATTATATAATTCAAAATTCAAAATGCTTTGTGTTGCTCTTCCACTTCAAGGTGTGTAGTGTTAGAATTAGTTGAAACATTTCAATGTTAATGTGTTGTTCAAATAAATCGTCAAGGTGTTCATTGTCATGTCTAATTACAAACAAAAAAACACATTCCTTTTTTTAATTGTAGTTAACTTTTGCAAGAAGGTGCTACCATGATCAATATGCTCATGGGGTGTTGAAGTTGTTCAATTAATGTTTTCACATTTCTTACTTTTTTTGGTGGATTTCAATTATAGTCATTCTTTTACAATACTTGATTTCATAAGACATTTTTAAAATAATTTTTTATTGTCAAATCATTTGATGTTTCTCAAAATGTTTTCCTACAATTTTATTATTTAAAAAAGGATAAATATAGACCATGTAAGTAGTTTGAACAAATTTTCCATCACTATCTACTACTATATAAGATAGTTAGGGCAGGCAAGTGTTGAAATCAATTAATTTTAACATATAATGCTACTTTGACACTTGAAATTAGAGTTTTAAAGTTCAGCACATGGGAATTTCAAAATTTTCCCCTTTGGTTTTTTGTATACATCTTTCATTTAGTATTTTTGCATAGTTATACCTATTTCATAAGATATGTTAAAAATTTTCAAGAATGAAGCTATAACCCTAAAATTGAACTAGATTTAGTTTTGTATCCATTGTTTTTGAGTTATGAAGATTTTTGAATTCAAAAGGATACCCCTATTACCATTAATTATATATCTTCAAGCCCAAAAAATTAAACATTATTGTAAAAATAAATTTTGTCTAAAATATTTACAATGTGATGCACCCTATTATCTTATGATGAGTTATAATAAATAAATAAATAACTTATGTGTAAGAAATGTCATTCCATGTAAAATGGAACCATTGTTGTTCAACATTATAAATTGCAAAACCATGCACAAAAATCCAAATTTTATTTTTGGAACAAAATTTCAACTTCTGGATCAAGTTTGGAAAGTTTTCAAAACAATTTTTTGATTTTCAGAACAACTTTGGAAATTTCATAGAATGAGAAAAGAATTTTAAGAATAAGTTTGGAAAAAATTTAACCAAGTTTAACACAAGAAGCTTGGAGGACTTTGAGAACAAATTTTGTTTTGAAAAGTATTTTTTGAACATGAATTATGTATCTTTCACAACACAAATTTTGGTCTACTCTAGAACACAAAGTTGGCAAAAATTTCAAAACAAGTCTACAACTTCCACAAAAGACTTTTCTTGAAAATACTATTCAGCACACTAGCTTGACAATTTTCAAAACACAAGTTTGGTCTTTTAAGGACAAGTTGAAATCCAGATAAGAATTTTTAGAACAAGTTTGGAAATTTATTTAGAATAGAAAAAGCTTGGAAATTTTTGCGAACATGAATACCACTTGATAAAAATCCTTTTTTGAACAAAAATTTGTTAATTCTCACAACACAAATTTGGTTTTTTTCACACAAAACACTTGGAAAAACTTAAGTACAAATGTTTTGTTTCAACAAGTCCCTTTTACAACACAAATTTGGTATATTTCACAAGTTTGGCCTTCTCCTGAAGAAAAGAAGCTTATAAATTTTCAAGAATAAAAATGTTGTTCAGAGAAACCTTTTTTAGAACACAAACATTTGGTCCATTTCACAACACAACTATAGTCTTTTCCTGAAGACAAGAAGCTTGGAAATATTTAACAAAAAATTTGTTTGAAAAAATGTTTTTTGAAAGAAAAAATTTGATTTTCTCTACAACACAAATTGAATATTTTTCACAACGAGTTTGATCTTTTACATGAGAAGCTTGGAAAAACAAAATCCCATTTAGAACAAAACAACAAACAAATTTAACATTTTGCACAACAGAAATTATTCCGATAAGTTTGCTCTTCTTCTAAAGACCACAAGCTTAGAAAATTTGGAGAACAAAAACATTGATTACAAAAACCTATTTCAGAACACAAAAAGTTTGCTTCTTTTCCACAACAGAAATTTGATAAATTCCACAACAAGTTTGGTCTTTTTCTAAAGCCAAGCAGCTTGGAAAACTTGGAGAACAAAAAATTATTGTTTACAAAAACCTGTTTTAGAACACCAAAAAAAATGGTTTTTTTCCTTTTCACAACACAAGTTTGGTCTTCATAAGGAAAGCAAGATTAGAGGGGGAAAAAAAAAACTTAGAATTTACAGAGCTGAAAACCTTCATTCAAAATTGGGTGGTGTTCAGAAAACACCAGTTTAGGGTTTTTTTTTTGGTGCACTTTGTTTGTCGTCCCCTTCACTTCTTGGCCTTCTTTGCAACCGCCTTGTTGCTAGGAGCTCCAGGAAGAGCTTTCATCACACCCTTGCTCTTGCTCGTCTTCACGGACTTGGTGCTCTTCTTCGGGGTCAACAGCTTCTTCGCTGCAGTTTTTCTCACCCGACTAACTTTCTTTGAAGTCAGAGATGATACCAGTGCAGGTTTTGTTGCTCTTGCTACAGCAGCAGCAGCGACTGCAGGAGGAGTAAACTTCTTCTCTCCGCCCTTCTTGGTCGCTGTAACAGATAGCTTGCGCGGCTTCGCACCAGGTTTCGGTAGCTTGCTTGTCTTGTTCTCGAATTTCGGTGCCTTTGGAGCTTTCGCCGGCTTTGGAGATTTCGGCACTGGAACTCCATCGATTATTGTAGTCGTTGTCGTCTTCTTCACTCGGTTCTGAGATTTGGGTTTGGAAGCTTTGATGGGTTTGAGCACGTCCATCTCCTTGTTGCTGTCTCCCTTGATCGACAGCGTAGACTTGATGGGGCCCGCCTTCCTCCTTATCATCATCGGCTTCTTCAATTCCTCGGATAGCTTGAAGGAGTTCTTAACCTTGTATACCTTGCCCTGTTTCGTCATGTTGCGCAGGCGGACTGACAGAATTTTCTTGAAGTTGGGTGGTAACCCGGTCTTGTAAACTTCCTCCAGATACTTGGCAATTGCATGCTGGCTCGACCCTGTGCGCTCCTTCAACGACCCAATGGCCTCCTTCACCATCTGAACACGCCACGCGAAAAGCCAAGGATATAACAAGCACGCTTGTGAGACAATGACAACAATCAAACCAGAAAACCCAATGGAAAACATGCCACACAACACACACAGAACGAAAACAAAACCGAAGGATACGTACAAGACATTGCTCACAGTCGGAGAGAGAGAGAGAGAGAGAGAGAGAGAGAGAGAGAAGGAGGGGATGGTGAGAAGTGACGAAATGATAGCAATACCAGCAGGTAAGAAGGGTGAGCAGCAGTGACATTGCCAGCTTTTGTAGTCTTCATCTCCTTTGACACCACCGCCTTCACTTTCTTCTCCTTGAGCACAACAACTTTCTCCGGTTTCCCCATTTCGGAAGCGGTCAAAACAACCCCCTCATCCGCAACTTCAGCCGCAGCAACAACATCAGTTCCAGCCATTAGTAACTGAAAAAAAACCTCCCTTGAGACGAAGAAAAAACCTCACTCATAAACAAACGAGCTGCTCTCCCGGTCCGTTCCCGCAAATCCCTTTCTCCTCACAAACAACACAATAGCTTCTTCACACAGCGATCCACCCAGTTCATGCAAATCCTTCAAAAACAAAAAATCACCCAATTCATGCAAACTCTTTGTACAGTGAAGTCCCTTTGAAAAAACCTCTCATAAATGCAACTAACGACTGCGAAAGTGCGATGCGACCAGAAAAGACAAACATGAATCTCTGTACTCTCTGTCGTCTTCTTGTTCGGCCTGTGCAGGTCGCAAGGATCGAGCACCAGGTACCTTCCTACTTACCTACCTACCTACCTTCTCGGTCAGGCCCTAAGGGGCTTATTCAAAAATTGCTCTGAAGTAGTGACCAATCAAATCGCTGCAAGCGCTTTCACGTGGATCGATACCGTGACAAAGGTCGGTAATGCCGTTAGATGGCACATCCGACGGTCCAGTACGATTTGGAACTCGGGAAATTTGAAATTTGGGGCAGGAGGAAGTCTGAAGAGGTCATCGGATGACTAAATTTACTGGATGAATGGATGGATGACCTTTTGTAGCCTTTTCTCATTCTCTTAAGGATGACTGAACTCTCTCGCTCGCAGATTAAGGGTTTTGTAATTATTTGAAATATTTTTTAAAAATGAGGACTTCTTATAAAATGAAATTATAAAAAATTTCATGTCTTTGCACTCCTTTGAAATTTTCTCCTGGTTTTTTCTTTTTCCCTTTCGTTTTTTTTCCTTTTTTCTGTTGGGATCTTGAAAGCTTTTTGTTGTGGATTTTGCAACAAAGATCCAACCTTTGAGAGTTGCAGAATCAAATTTTTATGTTAATTGTTAGGAGCTCTGCAATCACAGAGAGATATGATATATCTTTGTCGGATTTCTTGGGATTTTAGGGTTGTATCAAATGTCAAAGATTTATGAACATGTTGAAAGTTCTTTTTTTTAAAATTCTTTCTTCCACTTGTTTTGAATTGCAAGAGGAAATCTTGAGAAATTTTTTTTCCATGTTTTTCATCTGACATGCCATGGTTGGACATTCTGTTCCAGCACAACTCCAAAACACAAACAGCATTGTAAACTTGAAATGTTTCACAAATTTGCATCCTTTCAATTTGATCAGAGATATCATGTCAAAATATTATTATGTCATGCACTTGCAGGAAGCACAAAAGCCTGACAAGAAGAAATCTCAAAATGCAATTTGTTTGCAGTTTCAGTAATCAAATCCTGTTTCTAGCGTTCGAAACCTGTTGTCAGAAATGAAATCAGAACTACAACATGTGCAACAAGATTCAAAATGAAAAATTCCTGTATCACAGAGTTTCCAAGGTAAAGCTCCTTGAAGCCATAGTAAAACACCCATGTGCACAAACCAATGATTTGGAACTGTAATACATATGGCAACGGCTCACCACTCACAATCATGCCTACATGGGTCACAATGCTACAAATTCTGTGAAGATGATGTGTTGAGTCTCCACTGAGAGTCTGAAACCTACAAGTCCAGCAGTAACAAAATTTGTCTTGAAGTCTCCAAGAAAGACTATGTGACTCATGAAGTCACTCCAGCAGCACATCTTGAAGTCCCCACTACGACGTTGCAAAACAAAGACAGTGATTCATGAGTCACTGCAGCACCACACAGGCATGATCAGAGCAATTTTCAGAACAGAGAACAACCAAAAACTTCAAGAGCAAAACTGAAGAAAAAATTCCCTGAAAGGATTTGCAGAATTTGGCTGTTCTCTCTCCCAACCCTTGAATCCAACAGAAACGACCAGCTGGGCAAGCTTTGGTGATTTGTGGGATCCTGCAAAACATCAAAAGTTCCAAGGAGGGTTTGGGGTGTGTGCCTACTTGTTGTGGAACTTGGAGCGAGATGGTGCAGATGGGTTGCTAGGGTTTTGAGAATTTTCCTTGATGTGGGTGGTGTTCAGAAACACCATTTTTGGGGTTTTGTTGCACAGAAGTCTTGGATTGTGCATCAAGTCTTCTTCGCTTTCTTCGCCGGTGGAGGTTTGGCTGCTGCAGCCTTGCTTGTAACTTTGCTGGGAGTTGCGGCTCTCGTCGTGACCTTGGGCTTTGCCGTTTTCACAGATTTGGGGCCCTTCTTCTTCGGGGTTGCGACTTTCTTGGGAGTCGCCGTCTTCCTCACGGTAGGCGCTTTCCTTGCCGGCGGTGCTACCGGTTTTGTCACAGGGACGACCTTCTCCTCCGAAGATTTCTTGCTAGCTGCTGCAGGAGGCGCCGCCTTGCTGGGCTTGGCTGCCTTGGTCTCGAGTTTGGATGCCTTGGCAGGAGACTTTGGGGCTTTCACCGGCTTGGCGGCTTTCGGAGTAGCACCATTGGAGGCTGCCTTGCTCTTCTTCACGCGGCCGGCAGCAGGACCTTTCTTCTTGGCCACTTTGGTGGGTTTGGGTGCCGCTGCTTTGATCGCCTTTGGAGCATCCTTGTTGGCCACCACGGACTTGGGAGCCTTGATGGGTTTCTTCAAGTCGTCAGAAAGCTTGAAGGAGTTCTTGACCTTGTAGAGCTTACCCTGCTTCGTCAAGTTGCGAAGCTGCACAGAGAGAATCTTCTTGAAGTTGGGAGGTAACCCGGTCTTGTATGTGTCCTCCAGATACTTGGCAATTGCATACTGGCTTGAACCAGTTCGCTCCTTCAAAGTCCCAATGGCCTCCTTCACCATCTGCCATGTGCCACGAGGACAAAACACCATTTCCATGAGAGAGGTACTCATCAAAAGCCCCAAATCCCACAGCACCCAAAAGAAGGGGGAAAAACACAAAACCAGAGACCCCTCAAGTCCAAAACCTTCACGTTCTCCAACTGTAAGAACCATAACTTGTAAAAACACACAAGAGTTTCGTACCAGGAGGTAAGAAGGATGCGAAGCAGCAGCAGATGGATTAGCAGCTTTGGCAATCTTAGGCTTCTTCTCCTTGACAACTTTCTCTTGCTTCTGCTTCTTCTCCTTGGGAACGGTTGCCTTTGCCTTCTTCTCCCTAGGAGCATTCACCCTCTTCTCCTTAACAACAGCGGCAGCTTTCTCAACCACCTTGCTATTACCGTTTACCTCAACTTCAACCTCCTCCTTCTCAGTTCCAGAGGACGGCACAACCACTTCCTCAACAACAGCAACAGTTGCAGAAGCAACAGCAACATCATCAGTTACAGCAGCCATTTTGCAAAACACAAAGGAAGAAACAGAAGAAGAACAAGCACACAACAACAATAACAATAAACAAAGGGCCAAACTGATAAGAAAACAGCACAAATCCGATGACCCACTTCTTCAAAACTGATGCAAAAATCACAAACAGCACAACAAACTCTGGAAAAACGCACGCCACAACCACGAGAATGCGATCACGCAAAGGAACTGCAACTGCGCGTCTGTCTCAGGCGTCTTCTCCCTTCGTGTTCTCGCGTGCTTTTCTATCGCACTGGTGCTGGTGGCAGCAGGCTGCAGGGATCGAGCTCGTGACCTACGAGTAGGGGACCTAGTCTTTTGGGGGAAAGTAGGGTCAGAAGGTTTTTTCTTTTTTTTTCTGGCTACATTTTGCCTGTTGGCTATTTTCTTTTCAAAATGGCTACAGGTACGTGTGGTGTTTTTGTTTCTTTTTGGTTTTCTAGTCGCCAAATTTCAACTTTTGTTTTTTTTGAAAAAAATTCAGATTTCTCTATTGGGTTCTAGCATGTAGCCAAAACTATGAAGGATCCTCTTTTTTTTCTTTTTTTTTTCTTTGGGGAAAAATTGTCAGATTTCTCTATTGGTTTCTAACAAGTAGCCAAAAACATGAAGGATGCTTTTATTCTTATTATTGTAATTATTATTAAAAATCGTCAGATTTCTCTATTGGATCCTAGCATGTAGCCAAAATAGTGAAGGATGCTTAAACTTTTTTAACTTTCATATCCTGTGTATAGCCAAATTTGGCTAAACTGTCTTATCGATGACCGCCACTCCAGCTACATCCCCCCCCCCCCCCCCCTCAATACAACCCCCAGGGTAGGATAGGTAGGTAGATAGGTAAGTACGTAGGTACCTAGTGAGTAGGGAAACCCGGTTATCTTTTTTCAGCCTCTGACTAAATGTATTTACGGACCAATCAAAAGTCAGCGTTTGCGTTCACGTGGATCCGTTTCCAAGACTTCGAATCGTCACCATTCGATCTCCCAATCTGACGGCTGAGTACGATTTGGGACCTTGGGATTTGAAATTCCTGGTCGGTGGTTTAAATGCGATTTGAATGCCCAGATAGGACCGGCGGTAATTTTCACCCCCGGGATGACACGTGGACAGTTATCTATCCGGCGGGTACATGACGCCCCCCGCCACCTCCTTCTTCCTCCTTGGTTTCTCGTCGCCGCTCGCTCCGAAGAGTTTCGTCGTCGTCGTCGTCGTCGTCTCTGTTTGTCTGCAGCAGATTGTTGTGATTTTTTTCCTCGTTTTCTTCTGTGCAGATCTGCTGCTGTTGTGTGATTTCTTAGGGGATTACTACGTCCATGGAGACGCAGAATAATCTGCAATGGTAACGATAATTGCTGGTATTGAATGTTCTCCCTGCACAAGCACAAAATGCAGTTTGATGAAACAGGAAGTTGCAGGTTGATTGATGATGCGGGGTCTCCATGTCTGTTTGCGGGTATGAACAATTCACAAGCTTTCAGATTCTGTAGTTTGGATTGGTTTTTTGGGAGGTGTTTCATAGGTGAGCAACAAATTATATTACTATGTACAAATTAGGGTTGAGTGTTGAGGAGTTTGATATATTTTGAAGATTTTTACATGTGTATTTTGCACTTCAACACCCGTAGTCCAAAAGCTTAGAGAGTGTATGTTCGAGAACACCATGAGGTTTCCAGAATTGGAGCAATTGTGAGGAGCAATGATACTCTAGAACAAAATCCAATGACTATCTGGGCATGATATCTGGACTATCAGATGCTCATATCCAATGACTAAGATTTGAGCATGGAAATTCCTGCAATCCTCTTCACTCAAGACAGCAAAGCCATGTGACCAATGTAGATCCAATATTCAATAACCTATTAAGGACGCTTTTGTTCAATCTTCATACTTGTTGACAACACTAGCATCAAGATTTTTTCTTTGTTTTTATAGTGAGCTCTAGATTACTGTTGGACACTAAAGTATTGAAATTTTGTATCACATGCATATGTTATGTTTTCTTTTGTCTCCACATTCTAAATTGAACATCTAAGCATGATATTATTATGGAGGTGCAAGCCATTTGCAGCTTGAAAATTTCTTGTATAAGAAACATTCATATTTACAAATACACATTCAATTCTCATCCAAGGAAAAATTATCACTTGACTTCTTCCCTCACAACTTTGAATGAATCAAAATTATGTGAGAGATTAAGAAGAGCTTTGGGTGAAAGCTAATTTGGGAAAAACTTATTAGATTCACCCACCCAAGTTCATTTTTCCTTTTCTTTTATGCCTGAAGTGTACGTAAAGTTATACTCCCTTATTCCATGGAGTCTACAAGTCCAAGGAAGGAATATATGAACACCACAGAATGGGAATCTCCTCAATTTAACTCTCCAATACATTTTTGACCCAATAGCGCAATGCTTGAACATAGGTGTTGCAAAATATCACTACTATGCATGGGCAAAATGGTTCCTCATTACATAGAAAGGAATAATATATTTGAGGTAAAAGTGTAGCTAGATTCGAATTGCGTAGCTCACCACATATCACTAAAAGGTTTGAATACATTTTTGTAATCATTGAGAGAAAGGAAAACATCCATGCATTGGACGAATCTGATGGTGGCAAAAATGCCCATTAGAATTAATAACTCAAAAAATGTGAAAACTTCAAGATGAAGTTACATGAATTTAAAGCAAGAATGTAGTCCATGGATTGTTCCCCACTACTAACCAATAATGAAATTGTTCACTTTCAATATTGACACCAAAAAAAAAGGAAATTACAACCACAATGGCATATTAAGCTAGTTACCAAATGATGTTCTTTCATAACCACAAGGCCTTATTAAACAAATCAACCACCAATTACCATATTTAATTTGCTTGCCAATTCTAATCCAAATTTAAGAAAGCAAATATATTTATCCTAGTTCTTTAAAGTATATAGAGTTGTTATGAACATAAATTGAATTTGAATTTTCAACTTTTAACTAAATTTTTAAAAAAACTACTTTCTTATTTGTGTGTGTTGAATTTAGAGCCTCACAAGGTGCTTCAAATGTTCAAAACTCAAATCTTGTTTCTTTGTTTTATCACATGGAGATCTCCCAAACCAAAATGTTCTTTGCTACAATCATGGAACCATGGCAAAGTTCTAATGAGGATAAGATTGTTTCATAATGTTTAGACCTACAATGAAAGAGTTATTGAATATTGAAATTTTTTCACTGAAAATTCAATAAAATCATAACTAAAATTCCTAATAAATTGGGTTGTGCTTTTGCAATTGTTAGAAAGCCTTGATGTGTATAATTTTATGGAGGTGATTTAGACCTAAGGCATAAGAAATATTGAAATTTGAACAACTTTGGTCATTGAAATTTCAAAAAATCAAATGTCAATGAAATTTTTTATTCAAAAATTAGGCTAAAAAAGATATACCATTTTTCATTCAATATTACAACATGACCTTGATGACATAGGCCACCTAAATTAGACCCAAAATTTCTCAACTACAAAGAGCACCTAAACTTTTGTTTGTTATAGTGATGCCAAAAGCACCATAAGATTTGAGAATCAAAATTCAGATGTTGATCATCATATCATAGATACTGTAGATATGGCACAAGGAGTCAAATCACCTCCCACCTTGTTCATACTAGTGTTGGCCAGTTATTGATTTTTTTCAATATCAAGCGGGCCGGTTATCAATAAATTTTAAATTTGATTTTCAAATAAGGTATCAATTTTTTTTAAATCAGATTTCTGAGACCCGCATGGTATCAATATCAGGCAAGGGTCTGTCAATCAAGTTATAACATGTTTGGAAACCAGCCAATGCAATGTCTAGGTAGGTTATCAAGTTGGAATATTTATACATTTTATTTGCAAAGTGATATAGGATGCCTAGATTAAAAAAAGAAATGCCAAGTCTACTTCCAAATTGGCATATTGAATTACAGCAACAAACAGCAAAACACCATATTCGTCTCCTTTACTACTAACATGGTTCAAATGCCTTGCTGAACACTTGAGCTCAAAATTCAAAACTCACAACTATTCCATAATTGCAACTATTCAATCTACCACCTACTCCAAAAATTTAGATTGACAAGTTGGATTAGACTCTCATTGTTTACCCCAAACTTTGAGATTAGTTTCAACTAGGATATCACCTTGAGAATCTGCCTAGTATAAATTCCTCACCTTCAACTCGAGACTATGATAGCATAGTTCTAGTTCCTCTTTTTAAACATAACTCAAATTCTCTCTCTAAACATAACTCATTAATTAATTGCAAAATTCTTTCTATATCAAGTCAATTTTCGACTTCTTTCAACTCTCAACCCTAAAGCCTTATGCATATCACCTTGTTATATGCCATCTATAAATTGTTAAACTTCCACTCAAAATTATGTCAACACAATTCTAATTCCTCTCTCTAAACATGTCTCAAAAATGCAAATTGCCACCTATAATAAAATGCATTCCTACATTCTCTTTCAACAAGTTTCCATCTCACAAAAACTTTGATCAGTTCCCATTCCACAAACCTCAAGACCTAGTAGTTCTAGAATCCTAATTTTGCCATCATTTCCTCTTGTCAATTTGCATTTGTTGGAACATTACAAATTACAACAATGTACCTATTTACTTATTCCTACTTAACACATCAATGTGCCACTAAAATCCTTGAGTCCATTATTAATACTAATAGTAGTAAGTACACCTTGTAGTTGTAGCAGTTGTTGTTGTTGTTCTTTCAACACCTATTTGTAAATCCCCACAACCTCTCACAATACTGCAAGGTTTTGAAAGGCACTATTGTTACCACTTGAAAGTTTCCTTGCTCTTTCTTTGAGTTCCTAAAGGATTTCAACTATTGTCTTCCTTTTGAAAGGCTCAAACAAAAAGTTGAACTTCTCTACCACACCCTGCAAGAGTCTTCTACCATGGTGTTAATGTGGGAACTTGTTATATGGACCAAAGCTAATGACTTTTTTTTTAGACAATCAAAGGATCAATGAAAATTCCTCTCTCTTCAAATAGACAAAACTGATGGCCCCCATCCCCCATGTAATGTTGTTGCTTCTCAAGGACAAAACCTCTATCATTTCCTTGTAACATTTCATATTATGTTGTTACATAAAGAAATTACAATGAAAAAAGAAAAATATCATATCCATTTAGATGTATAAATAGAAGCAAAGTTGGCCAAAAAACTCCAATTGTTGATCACTATAAAATAAACACTTCCACAAAACCTTGTCAAAACAAAAGTCAACCAACACCATGGGGCAAAAAAATAGTCATAAAAAGAAATGAACTAATGGAACCAAGTATGGGCAACAAACATAATTATAGTTGTTCCGAGCTTCAATAGCTCTACAATGCATACATAAGTACCTTCATCACCTACAATCAACCAAGATTACAAACTATGGGGTGGGAAAATTAAATTTTGATCTACAAACTACAAACCATTTTTATTATCTAATTAATCAATTCCAAGCTAGGTTTATTGTTTAAATGTAAAATTTAGAAACGGAATAGATGGCAAATACAATAGTAAGTTTTTTTTTAAATGTGCATGGGGCATTGGATATTTTACCAATTCAATGATAATTGAAAATTAGCCACATCTAACATTGTCTCATTTTCATCAATGATATTCGCCTCTTTCATTAAAAATTCATCAATGGACTCCCCTTCTCATGGGTAATATTATTTTACATCAGTTGACTAATTTTTCATGAACATCACAAGTTTGTCAATATTGTCAATTCCCAACCTACAATGCTAAAAATTAGTCAAAACTTTAATTATGCTAAAAATTCTTTTAGTTTTGACTCAGGAACTAAGAATCCCTGAGATCTGTAAAACCACAAAAGATACATTCCAAAATCATGCTTCATGGATCTTCCACCATGTCAGGGGCAACATAAATTCCTCTAGCTTCACATGCAAATGACGAAACAAGTTCAATTCATTTCTGAATAACCCATGTAAAGTGACTTCATTTGAGGTCACTACTACAAAGATGGAATCTTCATCACCATCAACTGAAGTTGCTTTAATCAAACTATCACAATTTGGATTCAAGAATGAAAAAGCAACCATCAACAAAGGTAACATAGTTTTGTTATCATAAATTGCCACCATCTATATCATTTTTTATCATCCAACACATGTTTTCACTACATCAAGTGATTTAAAATGTGGGTATAACATTAGTGCTAACATGTTGCGAGCCTTGCTAACATTGTAGGTAGATGCAAATGCCAAAAACATAACCAAAATAACTTGAACTTCTGCCATCATACACACCCGTAATGCCCTAGTTCGAATTCAAAATCTCCCCTCATAAAATTGCGGGGGGTAATCTCAAATCGTTGAATTTGATTTTGCGTACACACAATAATTGAAAGGGTTATATTCAAGGCATCAAAAAGTAATCAATATCTTCTAATTTGATTGAAGATACACTATTTCACAATAGGAAGCAGTGTTTTAGCAACGACTTTGCAAATTGCCCATGTGTGTGCATCTAACACACATCCTTCTAGTTCTAGAGGCCTCCCATAGCATAGATTGATGGCATCTTGATATTTCAAAGTCTCTTGAAACAAAATCACCTTACTAGCAAATCTAATCTTCATTGGTGTTATTAGTTTTTTGATGGGAAAACCCAGCATCAAGGCATGCCTTTTATCATTCACTCCACCCTTTGCTGCGGTTCTTAGTCCATGTAATAATTTTTTGCAAGGCTAATTGAGTGGCCTTCAAATTGACCTCCCGAAACCCCACACAAACATTAGTATCATCACAAGCACATTGGCATGTTTTGCTAAAAGCATGGCCAAAATATGATCCTTACCAAGGAACTACAAGTGCCAAAAGATCGCAGTTAACCATGGAAATAAAAGCTTGAACAATGGTGGAGAGGTTGTCATGTTGAGATCTCCCAAGTGACAACACCCCACCCCCAACCCTTCATCGTGCACTTGGTACCATTGGAAAGCCCTTGATGAATATAAGTTCACCGATGTGGTCTCTTAATGTTTAGACCTACAATTTAAAAATTATTAAGTGATGAATAATTTTCTCATTGAAAATTCAATAAAATCAAAACTAAAAATTTTATGGAAATTAAATTGGGCCATGTCTTTGTATTGTTGGAAAGTGCTCAATGAGTAGGATTTATAGAAGTGAGTTTGTAATTTTTAGACCTGGTGCCATAGATATTGAATTTTGAGTAATCTTTGTCTTTAGGAATCCGATACAAAATCAAATTTCAAAATTCAGTTCAGTTGGGTAACAAGTTCACACTTGGGCCAAAGGCAATAAAGCCACACTAGTCAAAGTGGCTCATTGTTTGGAAAAAATTGGACTTGGGAATGCACCCTAACACTAATTAATAGAATCCACAAATAGATACCCACCCTCCTTGAAATATCTGGCCATAAGACTTCACAATTGTTTCTTTTAACAGCGAATTTTTTGCCAAAAGTTTCATCCTGAAAAATATGATTTCAACCTCCACAAAGAATTTTTCACGGAAAAAAAATGGCTCAAAAAATTCAACAGATTTCAAAGGAAAAATAATTCCAAATCATCAATTTTATAATGATAAGTTTGAGAAGGTAGCCAACAATATAGAGCGATTCTGTTTTCTTTCTACTTTCATATGTACTTACTTGGTAGCCAAATTTGGCTAAATTATTTTCAGGATGATTGCTAACTTTAATACTCCATCACACAAAGCCTTAAAAGAAACTCTGAGTCTTCAAGTGAGAGCTCAGCTTAAGTGTTGGTGCATGAATAATAATAATAATAATAATAATAATAAGAAAATAAATGAATAAATAGTTCAATAAATAAAACAATAAGAAGGTGATCATCATTTGTGTCAGAGTTGGGTTACAGAGACTTTCATCAGAAACTTTTACACTTTACAGTGTAGGTACACACTTTCATTACAAATTCAAAAATGTGGATGCTTGCTTTCAATTAGCAATCCCATTGTACTTTTGCTAATTGCATTGGTGTTTGCTTCATAAGAATTGTTTACTGGGTGGAGTCAGACAATGCAAATGCAAATGCTTTGCTTTGCTTTGCTTTGCTTTGCTTTGCTGCTTTTAGCAGAAAAAAGATAGTACTCCTCTTTCAATGGGTGACCACACTCTATGTAGATTAAATAGCTTTGAGGCAAGTTGCAATATTCAAGAGCTTAACTGTAAGTGATTTTTAATATGATATGAATTTGTACCAATGTTGGTTGGTTCTTGTTTTTTCTCATAACCAAGAGGGCATGGTCTTTGTGTGGTGAGTCTCAAAAAATGGTACACCTACTACCTCAATGGGCATTCCATGTTTTAAAAAACCTGATGAATAGAATATATGGTTTGTAAAATGCTCTCCAATTACACTAGAAAAATCATCACAGGTTAACACTAAGTGCATGGATCCATGGATCAGTTAACACTAAGTCCAAAAGTTTACAAAGATGAGACTAATGGGTTAATCTATGCCAAGGAGCCACATGACCACTTTCATGATATCATCCATAAACTCAGGACCTTCTCGTCTTTGAGAGACTTTTATCACTAGACTCCTTAAAAACAGCACAAAGCAAGGTCCACTTCTTTTTTACTATAAGAATCCTCAAAGATGATATTGATGACTTGAGGTTATGAAAGCAACCCAAAAGCATATCTAGTTGTGTGCTTCTAGATCACTCTTGGTTCCCATTCGAAGGCCAAGAGAAACTGATACAAGCCATGGGTGTATTCAGTCATCGATCACCCATGCACCCACAGACGGCCAAGATCAAATCCAATCAAATATGGATGGACAAGATGAAATCGAATCGTCTCTTTTGCATTTGGGACCCGTTTGTTTCCCTTTGCCCAATTGTCAAGTGCAAAACAATCAACTCAATTGAATTGAAATATCACACTAGTACAAAGTTAAGGTAATGAATTGGGAGACTAAAAGTTCCCAACAAGAAGAACAACAACAACAACTCTAACTAGGTATTTTAGGGTTTGACTAGGTTTTGACTACCATAGGGGCAGCTGAAGATTCATGTCCACCACATGGAATATTCCTGGAAAGTCCCTCCAAAAGATTCCCTTTCCTTTCCTTTTAACAAAATTTTTGTTTTCTTTTTGAAAAAAGGGGTTTTTCTTTTTCTTTTTTCAATTTAATTTCATCATTTCTACAGATAATATATAATTAGGTAGGTAGGTAGGTAGGTAGGGAGGTAGGTAGGTAGTGTGGAAGCTGGCAAGGTACTAGGGTTTACTTCAAATTGGGTCAGGTATCAAATCATTAATACATTCAGACAAGCAATACTACTACTAATAATAAGGTGTGATGGATGATGCCCTGATGCAAACAGAATATTACCTGACATGGAAGTAATCAATCCATTGCCACTTCCATTCCTTTGAGCACCTCACAAAAACTACCCTTTTGGGGGTGGACCCACTACTTATTAGGGTTTTTTTTTTTTTCTATTGACCTGGGTTGTAATTAATAGACCCAAGAGAATCTGGATGATGCAAAAAAAATTTAGGGTCTGCCCAAAAATGAAGATATAATTCATCCTCAACCCAATCCAATTATTTTCTCCATCCACATTTCATCCTTACTATACCTATCTACTCAACTACTCACTCAGTTTGCCCATTCGGACATCACACTACCATTAGTCCCTAAGCAGATTTAGGAAGTAATTTGTCATTATAAATAATTAAATATGTTTTCAGAATTTATCTTTGGCACAAGGAGTTTTTCAATTATGGAGTTTTCAGTATGTAAGGAATATATATTATTATTATGAAGAGAGATAATTGTTATTTTATGTGTGTAGTTCTCCAATTGGACTATTGTAGTACCTTTACCATTCCTTCATCTTCTTGCCATATATATTTTTATTTATTTTTTCACTCGTGCAATAGCCATAAGAACTTCCTAAAATTTCAACACTTTCAAAGATGTGGCCATTTAGACTTCGAATAAACAAAATAAACATGTCCAATAATTTATATATATGTTTATGTAATTTCTAATACGACGATATTTAGTTTCAGGGTTAGGTATTTGAAAATATGGAAAGAGAGTTCAAACCCCAAGTGAGAAGCACTTCTTCAAGTGCAATGTGCCTTGTAGTCTCCAATTAAAGAACCCTCGAGATTGTCCCATTGTCTTCTTCTTTTTGGTCATTTCTTAACATAACTTCACAAAGTTCTCACAACAACCCTCTTGATCAACAATCAACAAGACTTCACAAATTTCATAAGTTGTCATTTTTTCAAAACATTTTTTCAAATTGAAAAGAAAATCTCCATGTTTTTATTTGTCATCTTTTTAAATATATATAAATTTTTTGTAAATGTTTTGAGAAATTGTTTTTAAAAATAATTATTTTCTACTGTAATTTTTTTTTGTAAAAATATTTGAAATATGAAAGGTTTAAATGTAAAATGTAGGTCCTTGTCCCATACCAAAAAAAAATTGCACTAAATAATGCATGACTTTTAATTAGGTTCATTTTCTGAAATTTTCAACTGAATAATATGGGCTAAGAATTTTCAATGTTTTTGAGGAAAAAAATGGGAAATATTTCAATTAATGGTGGAGCCACTACACGATATGTTACAAACACCCACCCCAAATTGGGTGGTTAAGAAAACCGAATAATTTCAGTTAGGACCCGTCCAAAGCAACAATAACATCATTTTTTTGGAAAATGAACCAATTGAAACACCGAACCAAGTCAAGGTGAGATGAACCCCCATCCAAGGGGTAAAAAATTTTTGTTAGAGGATTTGAACTTTGAACTTCACCAAAAAAAAAAAAAAGAATTAAAGAAAAAATCATCTTTTTTCAGATTAAAATTAGTTGTGTTTGCCCAATGCATGCTTGGTAAAACTTAAAATCATACATGCATGTCCACTATTTTAGGGCGATATAAATTTTTATAATATAAAAAGCAACAACAATACTAACAAATTCATCAATAAAAAATTAATTTCATTATAACTTTTGTTATTAAATCTTCAAAACAACATTATTGAAGTTTTAAAAATAGCGTCAAATTAATTTTTTAGAATTACATGTCAAAAAAGAGTTTTTAAAATATTTTTAAATTGATGTGTTTTATTTTAATCAATTTTTGCATAATTTGCAATTCAATTTTTTAAGAATCTCATTTTCATAATATTTAAAGGAATTGAAGCTAATTATTTGTATGTTTATCAATCAAATTTTATTTAAAAATTAGTCATATGAAATGTTTTTTACATTTCATAGTGATATGAAACCTCATTATAATAAAAGGCAAGTGACAACCCAACAAAATAAAATGATATAGAGCCATCATTGAATCAGTTACCCAACATTCACATTTTGAGAAGAAACCCAACAAGTAGATGGGTAGGTTTCAAAACAACCCATCAATTGGATGGGTGCACCCAAAATCTACACATCCATTAGTTTGGGGCAATAACAATTGAAAAAAAATTGAAAAAAAAATTAGTGTAGATTTGACTAAATTTTACTCCTTGGTTTTTTTTTTTTGGAAAAATTCACCAGATTTTCTTTTTATGTGTTTACCCAAAAGATGTCTCTTAGTTATAACTCATAATTAATTTCTTTTATTTAGTCATAATAAATGATAGATCCATCCATTCATCCATCTAGGGAGCAGTTGTAGTCACCCGGCAGTGAACGGCAGCGGCTCCGTCACCGTCCGTCACCGTCAACGGCAAACAATCCGGCAAGGGGAAGAGAGGACAAGCGAGCGAGAAGAGAGAGAGAGAGAGAGAGAGAGGGGAGACGAGGGAGGGCTGTTGCGCACTCCCTCGCGTGTCTTGCCCTCTCTCTCTCGCCATTTTTTGCGCTCTCTCAGCTTCATTTCTTGCTGCTGTAACCCATCTCCTCATTGGATTCTGTTCCTTTTCCCAAATCTGTGCTTTACGGCGCCTTAAACACGCGCTTGTGTGTCCTGTACTACTGGTTTTTTCCTCTCTCTCTCTCTTTGAGAGGGCTGTGTCTGTCTGTGTGTTCTGTGGGGGTTTGTTTGTACGTACCCTAGCTGTGGTCGCAGTCGCGCATTTCAAGCTCTTGAGTCTGGAGATCTCTGCTCGTTGCCTGTGTGTCTGCTGTGTTTGGTGGAAGGAGGTTAGTAAACCGTTTTTTTTTTTTTTTCGCTTTGTAGAGAAGAATTATCAAGAGTGTGACGCATTTTCTTTGTCTCCTGGACAAAGAAGAAGAAGGAGCAGCCCCGGGGGGGGCGCCCGGTCGTCCTGGTAGTCTTCTGAGTTCTTTTCTTTTTGAGAGGAGGAGTTTTCGGAAGCTTTTTTTTGCGTTGTGGGTTGTTGCGCAACGCAAAGCAATGGCTGCTGCTGCACCTGATGCCACACTGGTTGTTGAGGAGACGGAGGTGGTAGTGGCCTCTGAGGTGGTGGAAGAGGCGCAACCCGAGGAGAAGAAGCCCGAGAAAGTTCCAAAGGAGAAGAAAGTGAAAGCTCCCAAGGAGAAGAAGCCCAAGGCCCCCAAAGCTACCAAAGTCCCCACTGCCCATCCCTCTTACCTCCTGGTACATCTCTCTCTCTCTCTCTCTCTCTCTCTCTCTCTCTCTCTCTCTCTCTCTCTCTGTGTCCGTTTCAGTTTTCCAACTCCATAGCTTGTTGCTAAGCTTTTGAGCTCACTTTCTTCTCTCAAGCTTAACAAGCAGAACTTCATCACAAAACTTATGTGCCATCATCAAGTTCTCCTAATCTTTGTTGACTCTTTTTTCCTGATAAATTGTGTGCAAGCAAAAGAGGTACTCAAGAACCCATTTCACCATCCTTGCCTTCATTTGGGTTTGCATTGGGTTTGGATGCTGCCTTGAAGAAGAGGATTTCTTTTCTTCCAGAAGAGTCTTTTTTTTCACTCTCTCTTATTGTTGATGCAGTTCTTCTTGTTCTTGTGGGCCATGTATTTGAAGTGTGAAGTTGTTGTTGCATTTTCCTCTTGAGATGAGGAATGGGTTGCATCTCCATAGCTTTCAGCTGTTGAGCTGCAGTTCCCTCTGGAGATGAGAAATGGTTTCCATCTCCATAGCTTTCAGCTGTTGAGCTGCAGTTCCCTCTTGAGATGAGAAATGGGTTCCATCTCCATAGCTTTCAGCTGTGCATGGGCAATAAGAGCTTTTATTACTGATGGCAAGAGTAAGTCAGTCCTTTTTTGTGGATTCTTACGATCAAGAACAGAAGCAGCTGGAGTCAAAGTCTGCGTTTGGGAATCAGGGTGTGTTCTTCATTATAGTTTCTTTTTCTTGTTTTTTCTTTTCTGTTAGTGTGTGAATCTTTTTATGTCAAGAGTTTTTGTCTACAATCAGTCCACTTTCTTTTCTCTTTTGCCTTCTTTCTGTACCCTACAGGTCTGCTTTCATGTGTTGGGGAGCTACACTTTAGTTGCAGATTTGTGTATTGCTCTCTCTCTCTCTCTTTCTCTCACCAACCCCTATCCACTGTCAGTGTTGTGGATCATCTTTTCATGTCTGTTTGTTGGAAGATGACCGGCTGCAATCTCCTGTCTCTCAAGAAGGACATTCTAGTCCTGAGGTTCCAGTAGAATAAGTGTGTAGGTTGACACATTGAACTGAGCCAATTTTACTCTAGTAGTGCCCATGTTCCACCTCTCATGTTACACTTCAAGCAGATGTATACTGTATGCTAGCTGACGCCAGTCTGTGATGGGGGCAACCTGATAATGAGAATGACTGGGTTAGAGAGTGGTCATGAATAATGTTGGGGTTATTTTTGCTCCAGATGGTGAAGGAGGCTATCGGAAGCTTGAAGGAGAGAACAGGGTCAAGCCAATATGCAATTGCCAAGTATCTTGAGGACACATACAAGACTAACTTGCCACCAAACTTCAAGAAGACTTTGTCCATCCAACTGCGGAACTTGACAAAGCAGGGGAAGATCTACAAGGTCAAGAACTCTTTTAAGCTCTCTGATGAACTCAAGAAGCCGACTAAGGCCCCCAAACCTGTGGCATCAATCAAAGTGGTGAAGGACAGTGAAGCCCCCAAGGCTACCAAAGTGGCAAAGAAACCTGCAGGCCGTTTGAAGAAGACATTGAGTGGAACATCAGTGCCCAAGTCTCCCTCTCAGACAGCTGCAGCTGCTAAGCCAGCTAAAGCTCCAAAATCTGTCAAGGCCTCAAAAGCAGAGACAAAGCCAGCCAAAGCTACCAAAACTGCTGGAAAACGCAAGGCACCTGCTGCTGCAACAACCAAGAAAGTTGAAGAAAAGACTGCTTCTCCTGCAAGAAAACCTGCTGCTGTCAGAAAGACTGCTCCAAAGAAAGTGGTTACCCCAAAGAAGTCACCAAAATCAGTGAAAGCTGCAAAACCCAAGACTGTGAAAGCTGCAAAGACTGGTAAAACAAGCAAGACAACTGCTGCATCTCCAGCCAAAAAAGCCAAGAAGTAAACCATTCTCAAGCTCTCAAAAGTGTGGAAAAACCCAATTGTATTTGTGGACACTAGCCATAACTGAGGAAGCTTTTGTACTATCCTCCTTGGATGTAAAATGCAGAGCAACCTTAGTAGCCTTCCTCATGTATTTTTCTTCTGATGTTCTGAGACCCAAATTGAGCTGCCTCAATTTGGTTGTTTAGAAAACATGTGTTAAGTGTTGTGGTCACAGTGTTTGGAGGAATTGTGAAGGCTTTGTTCATTCCTAGATGGATAATTCTCTTCTTTTCTTTTCCAGAGCCGGTCTGCAGACTGCATTATTCAACTTGTACATTACTTACTCTTGCTTTAATTTCTCAATTTCTCCAACAAGCAGATTGCAAGTCTCATGCAGTATGCTACCATCTAAATGGTTCATTTTTGCTCATTTTTGCTCATTTTTTCCAACCATCAGATTGTAAGTCATGATGCAGTGTGCTACTGCCTAAATGCTCAACTTCTCCAACCAGCAGATTGGAAGTCTCATGCAGTGTGCTAGCATTTAAATGGGTCGCTTTTGCTCATGTTTCCAACCCGCAGATTGTGAGTCTGATGCACTGTACTAACATCTAAATGGTTGTTTTTGCTGAATCTTTTTCCGAGCAGCAGATTTCCTCAATTTTTTTGTTGGCTGGCATTTGAACCCATCAGCACCAACTGATTCTAGGAATGATGGCATAGCACACATATGACAAACAAAAGCTCCAGAGCAACAACAGCTTGCAGGATGTCAGGTTTCAATCATGAGCAACAACATTCTAGCATTTGTTTGCTGCATTTGAAGCTTGAGAGTTGTATATTTGAAGGAAGTTAATTTTTTTGTGTATGGTAGACTCAACATTTTGTATGCATTTCTCCGCTTGTGATATTGATTCACTCATGGTTGATAGATATTGGCCCGTATGATATAGTATATGATCATGATGTCTTGGCTAGGTATAATAAGAACATTTAGAATTCAAATTATCCAAATGCCTATATGAGATATAGGGAATATCATATTATGTTTACTCACATACTCATTTATATTTTTTTTATTTAAATAAATAATCAAGACAACTATAAAAATAAAATCACAAATTTATCAAGAATAATGCCTTAAAAAGAAATTAAATGTCACATGAATGCTATACAACTTTGTTCCAAAGTTTGTATGGAAGGATGTAATCACATTAGCTTGGTAAAAACAAGTTTTAGCTATGGTCACAATATTATTGATGTTCAACAAGTATAACTAACAAGGGGTGTGTCACTCTCACCTTAGTATCTTAAGGCAAAAGAAGAATTATGAAAACTCAAATATTTCACCATGCACAAATATAATCTTCAAAAAATCATCTAAAAGAAACCAAAATCCTCCAAGATATTACAACTCTATAACTAATCTCAAGTTTCAACACAAGCCAATATGTCATCTCTCAAAAATCCTCATATAAAATATAGACCTATTATTATTACCTAGGGGCCAAAATCCACTAAGCTACTATACTCTATAATGAATCTAAACACAATATCCTTCTTGCCTTGGTAGGCAAGGCCAACAAACATAAGTGTGCAAGTTCTATTAACCCCAAGTGTAGGCCATATTGCACATTGGTAGGAGAGAGGTACTTTTCTTTTTTAATCTATCAAAAAGTAATATTTATTGGTAGGAGTTTATGGGGCTACCACCTACTCATAGGACCCTTGCTTTGGGGATGCCCCCACCCCCAGGGGTGCACATTCACCTTCTCATTCCAAAACTTGCAAGACTTGTATCTTATTTGGAACATCACAAATTGTCTTGAAGTATTTTTTATGAGTAGTTAACTTGGTCCTGGTGATGGCCATATTACGATGCATGCACTAGTTCATGTCCAAGGGAAGAAAAAAAAAGGGCCAATGAAGCTTCAAATCCAACTTTGGAGAGCACTTGCCCCGAAATGATATGAGCTCAATTTTACATCAATGTTTTTTCATCATTTGCTTGATTTTGGTTGAATTTTCTTCTCAAAGATGAGTGTTTCAATCTAACAATTGGATTTATAATTGGATTCACGGATGAGTATGTTGGAACAAAATTTCAACTAACAACCTCAAATGAAGGTGAAATAACTTAACACAAAATGTTCATGGCAAGTAGGTGTACGTCCTAAATGACTACATGGTGTTAGGGGACACTACACCAGGGTCCCTAAAACCAAGTGTGAAGGACCTTTATACTGTCTACCATATATATGTTATATATACACTTACAAAGGGATAATGTAAGTGATTGTCAAATACTCATACACAATGTAATGCAAATGTTTTAGGGTGCAAATGAAAGCGTCTATTATATACTCTTAATGGCTATACCTATTTGTAATCCATATTAATTAGTTGTGAGTGCATCCCAAAGTTTTATTTGCAAAATGAGTCACTTTGATTGGCCCTTGACAAGAAAGGGATACACCTAATTATAAAGCTTCTATTTGGTATAAGCTCACCAATATGGTATTGTGGATGTGCTTCACTTTAGCCCAATTAAATTCCAGTTTGACAAGTACCTAATCTTTAGATTGATGGAATATTAGGTGAAGAGAACCTTCTTGAGCTGGGGTTTTGAGTAATTTTCTTAACTTGATGGAACTTGAGTCTGGTTTGGCTCATTTTCCTAATTTGATTGAACCTTAGGTGAATTTTGAGGAGGCTTTTGCAAATTCCTAACCACCTCAGTTCCAAGGTTTTTCTTTTTCAATTTTGTGGGGTGGGTGGTTGGACAATCATCCACAAGTAGATGGTAGCCATATTTGGCCACATTTCAAAGAGGAAAGTAGAATTTAGGCATCCTACTATATTTTGATGACATGCTGGAACTAATTGTCTAAATCTGGCAATTTCCCCCAAAAAAGAATTCCATGAAATATGGCGATTTCAGACCATTTTTTCCAAAAAAATCCTTTCTATATGTCTCACTACCTTTTTCTTTTTTCTTTTTTCTTTTTTGGTGTTATTTGGGTCACCACAATTCAAATTTTCACCCCAAAAAACAAATGTTACAAGTCAGTTTATGTTTTTCAAAAAATAAATTTCAACCCATGTTGGAGTAATTAATCAAGTCAATCTCACCTACAATACACAACCAAGTGCCACAGACTTTATTACTTAATTGGTCACATGATTCAGTTTGGGTTCTAACAAAGGCGTACCTCCCCCCCCCCCCTCTCCAGATGTTCAAGACTAGGTCAAAACCTAACCAAAACCTGGAACCAACCAACATTGGTATGAACTATGGACACAAAAATGCTAAAAAGGAATCCCATGTGAGATTGATCTAAATTAGTTATTCCATGAAAATGGAAAACCTTAACACACAAAAACTTGGCATAGAAGTGTTGCAAAATAGCCAAAAAAAATTTGCATGTGGTGTAGGGTTTTGGTTTTCAACTTGTGAGGTATGTGGACTGGCAATCATTCACACAAAAAATGAGCCAAATTTGGCTACAGGTTAGAGAGGAAAGTAGATAATTTTCAGAATTCTACCATATTTTGGCAACCTCTAGGAACCTATTGTCTAAATATGGCAACTTTTGAAAAAACAAACCCTCAAAATGTGGGCACTTGGACCTATTTTTGTAAAAAGAATCCTTTGTATCCTTTGCATTGGATTTTTTTGCCAAAATGAAGATGTACAAATATTTCACCCCAAAAATATATACTATAGTGTTCTTGTAGGTAAATATATTGTAGGTCAAATCTTCAATACTACAAATCTTATATCATAAAAGGAATGTTGTTTGTCTATCCATGACATTCATACCTACCTCTCTTCCAAGCCCAATTACGTCACTTCTTTTGTGTAGTCACGTGCATGGATATGAAAAGGCAAATTAATATATGCCTTTTCATGTTCATGCTATCTATATTATAATCAATAAGTAATGATACTATTAGGAATCATATGGGATTAGGATCATATGAGGAAAGAGGGTGAGACAAAAACTAGAGGATTTTTCTTAGTTTGGAACCTTGGGCAAGGGCATTACTCTTGTCCAACTATATAAGTTAATTTGGCAAACACATTACATATTATGGATTTTTTTTGTTGGTAACACAAGAGATTACTTAGTCAAATTTTGTCTATGCACTAAATTACAAAAGCAAAAACATTTACTTCCCCAATATGATTATGTACAAAGTTTTTTTTCCTTTCATTTTGCAATGTTGCTCAAATGGCAAAAGTGAGCTCCATAAGAAGATTTAGCCACATTTTGTTATAGACAAGTTCTAGAGTTAGAAACTAGTTTATATTTTTCAATATTATGGCTACCTACTATAACCTATTGTAAAATTTGATGATATATATATATAATTTGACAATTTGAATTTTTTTTCAAAACATATTTTGTTGATGTTGTTACCCTTTTCATATTGGCACAAATTGGCCACAAGCACAACATTAATAAAATAATCAGTATATCATTTAATTTTCAAGACCATATTTGTTTAACAACATTAATCATACACTAATACAAATGATGAATTACACAACTTTGAAAAAATGTTGTAACATATTTGTAATATTATGTTTTCTAATGATGCATGAACACATGTTACCTTGGTTTGCTTTGTAGAAGTAAAAATAAAATAATTTGATAAAATTTTGGCAAAAAACATTTGAATGAAAGCCCCCAACCCACCGACCCCACAAACTAGCATTTTATATTTATTTATTTGGTCAAATTTTCAGGACTCGGTTATATTTTTGAAAAAAAATAGAAAAATAGTGAAAATTGACAAAAAAATGAAAGCAACAAAAAAATTACCAAAATTTTGAAAGAAAAAAAACTGATCTTAGTGAATTTGTTTTTGAAAATAATTATAATAACTCTCACTTTAAACCCATAAATAGTTCCAACATATGATTTTTTAAACCCAAATATTAAATTTAAAGGTCCATCAAAGGTTTAAACTACTAAAATGGCTTTGACCCAAAATAATTATTAAGTGCTACCTTTATTCACTCTTAATTATTAATGTTTTCAAAATACCAATATCGTGGGACTTAATAGGCATTAGTGGTATTGGTAGGGTTCACTCAAGGCGATCATCTAGGATAATTATTAAATTAAAATATATCCATCATCTTTGGTTATGCAAGTGCCTTTGTCCATGAAATATGGTGAGGTAAAAGATGCAAAGGAAAATGTATGCCCTAATGCAATAGGCTTGGGCCTATAGATAAAAGATGGCCCATCCTTCTTTGTCGAAGCGAGCTTAGATTATATTGAGAAGAAATGTAACACCTTACTTTCCCTCTATGAAACAAGTTTGAGCCTATAACAAAAAATGTATTTCAAAACTGCCTTCCTCTTTGAATGGAATGGATTTAAATTAAGGAAGAAATAGAAACCCTTTAAAGCTACATGGAACATAAAAACTCAAATATGCCCTTTAATGGTTTGGATCTACCAAGTAATTATGATTAAAATATTTGATGAAAGGGAAAAGGTTCTAAAAGAATTAAATTAGAACTTCAATGTGTAAGATCTTCAACTCTACATATCCCATAAATAATAGTAGCCAATACTTCTTGTTTCTAATCATTAACTTAATGGATAACACTAACTACATTTGATGGGTTTGAACCCCAAACCACTAATATATAATCCCATGATTTAAATATCTATGATACCACATGGGATGGACATATTAAAATTAAAAAGGCGTAAGATTGAAGAAGATTTTAAAAACCTCCTTCCTTGAGTCACATTCTTATGTTTTATTTTTTAATGAAATTCTTTCAATGTTTCTCACATATGCCTTGAACCTAAGATCCTCACATGATTTTCATTGACAACTATTGTTGGAAGATGATTGAAACCAAAGAATTTTAAACCTAAATAAGGACAATCATAAAATAAATCCACCTCTTCACAAATACATGCCAAACCTACACACATGATAAGCTCTATTCCTTGAAACAACCACCATTAGTATGGGTCAAAAAGTTAGAATTGTCCAAATGGGTGCAATCATAATCAAATGAACCAACGATGACAAAGGACTTGACCACAAATGGGTCCTATTTGAACATTTTGACTTTCTCATAGAAAGAATTTTTTTGCAAGATGTTTTTTAAAATATTGAATATTTTCCCAATAAATTACATTACTTGTGTTAACTTTTTTTCAACAAATATGTTTTTTTTTTTAAGTGTAGAAATTTTTCCATATTCTATGTTTTGTCTTGAAAAATTATCATAATTTCAAATCATATTAAAATATGATAACTACTTTTAAATGTATATTTTTGTATCACAAGCCGATACTTTGTTCATATATCATACACATTATGACCCATTTACATCTAGCAAATGATTCTTGAAATTTTTGAAATTATATTTTTAATTAGTAAAAATTTCAAGTATCACAATTGTAAAATTATAAGTGTTTTTCATATGTGGAAGGTAGGTTGTCATCATTTCAAACAAAATATCATCAAAAATAATTTATTAAAAAAATCCTTAACGTAGTGTTTCATAAAATTAATTTTGGGGTGTTAAGTTCAAAACTCCTTTACTAAAACCAAAACTCCGTTTATTAAATTAAATGACTTTTTTGAATTCTTCGACATTCATATAAGTCATTTAGCATAAATCCTTGATCAACATGACATTAAAGTGGCATTACATAAATTTGTTTGAAATTTTTTATATTTTTTTAATCGTCCAACATGGTTTTTGGCTCATTTGATTATGATTGTAACCAAATTATGTAATTGGGCCAAATTGTTAATAAAAACTTCCTTGACAACAAATGGGCCTAATCATAATGCGTCAAATTTCCCTAAAAAATTTAACTTCCTTGCATCTTCACTACAACAATAGGTGTCCTTGTATGCCAAGTGCTTTCATTAGATTTTGAATGAATTCATTAATTGTAGTGAACAAGGATTAGTGAAAAAGTAGTGAATTCAGTAGTCTAGTGAATGGGGAGACTAGTGAATTGCACCCACATTTTGTAGTAATGTTTGTAACATCATCAACATGCCTAATGTATGTTAAGGCTCAAGGTTTATGCCTTTTGTCAAACTAGACCTTATGCTTATGTTGCATAGTTTCAACATGTTGAACATTAAAACACCTTTTTTCATTTAATCTTTCCAACCATTCAAGTTTGTTGTTAAAAAATTATGACTCATCCAATCTTTCATTAATGGCAATATGAAATGAAGGAACTTCAAACTCAATAAACAACATAACCTTAATGCCATAAATGAAAGAGAATGGTGTAGCGCATGGGGTGACTTTATAAGTGTTCCCATAAATGCATAAAGCTATTATCAATTTAGAATCCTAATTTTTTTTGGAATCATGTTTCATTTTTTGCAAAATACACACCAAAGTTTGGTTCACACATTTGATTTAACAATTAGTTTAGGGATGATAAGGTCTTATTTCCAGATGATTGATATAGAAAAAATTAGTCATGTGTTCAATGGTTTCATTCAAAAAAATGTTTACCCCATCATTAATGAGGATTTTGGGACAATCAAACCATGTAATTATGACATTTTCATATTATACAAAAATATGGTCATGACCTTGACATCATTGGCTTGGCCTTATCCACTTTGTGAGTATTTGGTGACCACAACGATGTATTTCATGCCTCTAAACAAACTAAGATAAAATAGACCAATGAAATTAATACCCCATTTCTCAAAAGGCATCGATAGCAAGGACAAGTGCAATGATCATTCCATAGATGGAAGTCATTTTGTGCATAGCATTGATAAACATCACAATAATGGGCACAACTATGAACATCAATTAACATTGCTAGCCAAAAATAACAAAATTGTAAAGCTTTTTGTGCCATCCACCATTTAGAGAAATGGCCACCGCATGCACTATCATGGCAAACTTCCAAAATGGAAGGAACATTTTAATACATTATATAAAAAATCCATTAACACTCCTTTGATAAAAACAATCAAATATAAAGTCAAAATGACTACTGTTCACACATTCATTTTCAAACAATACTAATGGCATTTGTTGAATTTTTTAAAAATAAAAAATATGATTATATTGATGCAAGAACAACATTGATTGAAAAAATGTTGTGTCATGTAAGTCATTTTCTAAGGATACAAAATATAAATCTTTTGAAAGCTTTGACAAATGGTCAATTTGTTATGCATGCATGTGATTTAGTTTGTATTCACTAAAAGGAATGTTGTCCTTTGCAACCAAGAAATCTATGACAAGTGTTAAATGACTATATGGGTGACTATGTGTAAAAAGTCATGTCATATACTGGTGGGGCATGTGACTAGTAATGATGAGGTGGTAATAAGATGGAAGGTCTCAAATTTTGACATTTTTATTTCATATATATGACATTCATGATTAATGACAAAGTGATGTGGAGGTCCAATTGTCATTACAATGATTTTCAAAAGACTAAAAGTTATTTGATATGAACATAAACAACCCTACCCCCCACCTGCCTATATACCTACTTATTTATTTTCTCACCCACCTATATATCAACCTACTTTTTTACCTACCCACCTATTTACCTACCCACTCACCCACCCACCTACGTTCTCAACCTACCTTTTAATTCATATATTTTTACAACCTACCTACCTCCCACTTATCATCCTACAACTTGTCGATTACCTTCTTCATAGTGTTTTAATGATATGAAATAAACATGTGAAATAAAAACCTTAACAAAATTGGGCATTTTTTGATGTTGTAAACCATTGGTAATACTTGGTTTATCATTGTGAAGGTGAAGGGTTCAATTCCTGATACTTGCAACCTATGTGCATTCTTAAAAGGCTAAGGTAAATAGGGTAGACTAATGTAGTTAGGTAGGTAGGTTACATAAGTTACATATGTCAAGTTAGGTAAGTTAATTTAGTTACTACTTACCTACCTACTTTTTTCAAATAATCAAATGGTCCAGTGTGTACCCATCATATTCTAAACATTCATTATACAACACCTTAACATTATATATGATTTATCCTCTACACTACTACAATTCATGGTTTTTCAAAAGGTCCAAATTGACTAATAAGACCTTTTTGTCTAGTGGACATGTACATTTTGACTACAGGCCCAGGTTTTGAATGACATGTGTATTTTTTACTAATAAACTTGACTAAAGTGACCTATTTGACTATATGTCAAATGAAACAAAACAAAATGACATCCTTCGTCAAGACAGACAATGGCATTTTAGTCAAATGGGACATCTTATGTTACCTAAGTGGTCAAAAGAATTACTAATTAGGTTAAGCAATAGCTTAGGCCTACCTACATACCAATTTATTTACTTACATAGCTACCCACATACCCACCTTTCTACCTACCAAACATCATGTAACCTATCTACTAATTACTTAACTTTCTTAATTACTTGCATAATTAATGATGTGAAATAAACAAGTGAAATAAAAAAGTTGACAAGTTTTGTCAACTTTGGAAGGTGTAGTCCATTGGTAAGGACTTGATTTATCATTGGGGAGGTGAAGGGTTCAATTTATAATACTTATAACCTATATACATGCTTAAAGGTTTAAGGTAGGTATGTTAGGTTATATTAGGTTAAATTAAAAGGTTAGATAATATAGGTTAGGCTAGGTAGGTTACCACCTACTTGTGTTTTTATGATTTACGTAACCAATATACTACCTACCTACCTAGACCTACCTACACAAGTTTTTTGGAATAATAATTTAGGAAAAAAATTGGATAAAAATTTGACTAATCAAATGGTTTATTATCCAATATAATCAAAATGACCAATCAAATAATCCAATAATCTATTAATAAAAAAGACCACCCTAGTCACGTAAGACAAGTCCAAATTAACAAAATGGTATTTTTTATGCTTATCCAAATTTTTGATTAAATTTTGTAATCAAAACAACTTGTTTTTGTAATATTATTAAGACTTGTTTTTAATGACTTTAGGATGGAAAGTGCCACATCAAAGATTCAATGATTTCTCATCCTTGTTACTTGTCCATGACAACTAAAGGCCTTTAATAATATAATGTCTTATATGACTACAAAATTAATCATATATGGAATCATAGATTTAAAAGTTTCTTGTAGTGCTTCCATCATGTAATCAAATTCATCCAAAAGAAGGATTCAACAAGCTAGCCTACCATTAAAGTTAGGTGTGTTCACCAAATATTTAAGGGCCATGTGATCAAGAAAAAAAACTATTGGATTCAACAACAAACAATGCCAATTTTTTTTAACATTGAAAACCATGGCAAAACATTCATGTTTAGTGGTGGAATATTTTTTATTAGTAATAATGAATTGTTTACTAGAAAGGCAACAACATACTCCCTTTGGTTTTCACCAATAGGTTGATATTACACATTGCCTACTACAACATTTGAAACATAGAATGGACATGGAAAGGCAAATCCCAATTGGGAAACGTGAAACATAAATAAAATTTCAATTAGGCCTTTAAAGCATACAAACATTTTTGACATTCAAAGGTCTAATTATAAGTGCCACCTTTATTTGTGAGATTGGTCAAAAGATTAATTGCATTTGCATAGTCATGCATAATGTGCCTATACCATCCAATGTAGCCAAAGATTTGATACATGCCTTTTATATCACTTGGGGGTTGAAAGTTCACAATGACCTTTATCTTTTCAAAACATTATTACAAAATGCGTCCTAGTTCATTCTAGGTTTCACTAGATTATGATTGAATTTGAACATTTTTACCTAGTGAAATTGTTTAACCCCCTAGTGAACATGGACCAATTGCTATGGACATTGAATTGTTTCACTAATACCAGTGAAACAAGGTTATTCTCAAGTGAAATATAAATTTATCAAACCATTCAGTTATTAATTAATTAACTAACCAACATGGAAATCAATTAAATTTTAATTATTTAATATATAATATTATTGATAATTTCAATTCTTTTTAATCTATGATTTATTGACACATGTCACTACCTAGGCTAGGCCTAAAACCTAGCCTAGGTAGGTAGGTAGGCCACATATTCAACCTAGGCACCTATTATAAAAATTCAATAAGAGAATATTCAGTCAACATGCCATTGTTGACGACACACAACACCATTTATGAGGTTCGATCCTTTGACCTTTGGAATGGAGGCAAACACCCTTACCATCAAGCCACCCCACTTGTTGTGAATTATATTACATTCTATTTATAAAATATTTCATTTTAAACATTACAAAAACAGAAACTTTGAAAATTCATATCTTGTTAAAATTTTATTCAAATGAAATGATTCGAGTTTACTCTTTTCTAAATTTCAATAATGTACATAATTACATTTATTTCCTTTTGAAAATTTAAAATCATTTGAACAAAAAAAACGTTGAATATCATTATCCAATAACATTTTAATGACCTTTTCTTGGGATTTTTTAAATAAATGGATAATGTTTTTATCAATATAATGTTACGACCTATGTTACATTACTTTTAATTATTATATGACTATTTTTCATTAATTTAAATTATTTCACCCTACATTATTTATGGCTATTTATGGTTATTTTCAATTATTTTTGGTTATTCTAAGTTACTTTTTGCTATTTTAGTTTATTTCATCTTAAACTATTTTTAGCTATTCTAAAAAAAAATTGGTTGTTCAATGTTATTTTTGGCTATTATAAATTATTTTAGTTTAAACTATTTGTAAATATTATAAGTTGTTTTTGGCTATTGAAGGCTAATTCACCTTAAGTTATTTGTATATATTATAAATTATTTCACCTTAAATTTTTTGGCAATCTTAAGCAATTCTAATATATGGCTATTGGTTGTTCTTTTATTAGTGCTATTGGTGGTTATTAATGGCTATTAGTACCTATTTTATTTATGGTTATTAATGTTTATTAGTGGTTATTGTATTAATAGTTATTGGTGGTTATTTTAGTAATGGCCATTAGTAGTTATTCTATTGGTGGCTATTGGTGGTTATTTTATTGGTGGCTATTGGTGGTTATTCTATTATTTGCTATTGGTGATTATTCTATTGCTAGCTATTGATGCTTATTCTATTGCTTGTTATTGGTTGTTATTATATTGCTGGCTGTTTGTGATTATTTTATTGGTGGCTATTGGTGGTTATTTTATTGGTGGCTATTGGTGGTTATTTTATTGGTGGCTATTGGTGGTTATTCTATTGGTGGCTATTGATGGTTATTATATTGCTGGTTATTGTTGGTTATTTTATTGGTGGTTATTAGCGGTTATTCTGTTGGTGGCTATTGGTAGTTATTATATTGTATGATATTTAAATTTCTTTTTATAGGTTACTATTTTCTATTTTAAGTTATTATACTTGGGATAAAATAATTTATAATAACATAAAGTAGAATGACCTTGAATAACTTAAAGTATAACTTGAAATAACATATATTAAATTAAAATATAATAACCTAAAGTATAATCTAAGGTTAGTTGAATAATTTAATTTAGAATTACTTAAAAGCTTATAATAAATTCGTTAAAATACCTTAAGGTAAAATAACATATAATAATTTAGGGTACACTAATTTATAATAGCATATAATAACATAAAACATAAATTAAAATAACGAAAATGGATTAAAATAATGTAAGGTATATCATAAAGTAACATAAATATAATTTATTAATAAAAACATATAATAAACTTGTTTACTGTAGAAAATAAAAATAGTGAATTATGTTGATTAGTAATGAAACATGATGTTTACATAATAATATTATAATAAAATAACTTTCACTGGGGTGAAATCAGTAAAATGCAATGAAGTTATTTCACTTTTAAGGTCCCATAGTGATCTAGGCTAGTAAATTGTACCCCACTTTTGTAGTAGTGAAATCAAACTCCTTACTTTTCCTTTGACACCACATAAACAAGCCAAGCACCATGTTCTACAATGAGATAGATATTTTTGGATGTAAAGTTTATGTCATAACAATGACATTGATCAAAACATAACCTTAACATGGCAATATCATCAACCTTGGATGTTTGGGTGCTAAATCATCAATAAACATTGACATAGATTTATGCAAAACGTTAAAGAATGCATAAGTCATAACTTTTATAATGCAACTATTGCATTATGAATTTCAGAAAACATCACATAGATGAATGTGCCCTACAAAAAACTCATGAATCCAAGATTTCATCAACTTCTGATTCTTCTTCGCCATCCATTTCAATTAGTACATGGAAATGGCCATATATGTTTTTTTAGGAATGGTAGATTCATGAAAAGGTTCAAAAATTGAAACATGAAATACTAAATGGATTTTTGTTGATTTGAAAAGGTGTGATTGGAATGCAATTAAATTTACTTGGTCATAGTAGGAAATGGTGCAAGTTGTTGGTAATTTAATTTCTTTGAAGGCCTTATAGATTATAGATTTCAATGAAATACGTAGACTTGATTTCCAATTTTATAGTTTAGATGTTGACTATGACAACAGTGAACTTATTTTGTGTATTGTTTTTCAACCTCTTGCAACGTAACCAAAGGTATATTGCATCAAGACATGATTTCCAATTTTACAATTTAGATGTTGACTATGATGACAATTAACTTGTTTTTTGTATTATCCTTGAACCTCTTGAATAGTAACCAAGGTTATATTACTTTTGATTGCCTTGAAAGTTAGTTAGCATGACTATGCATAATGTGTTTATACCCTTCAATTTAACCAAATTGATTGTGAAATCAATCACAATCAATTTGCCTCAAAAGTTAATTAGCCTTTTATTAAGATCTCCAATCAAATTATTTGTCCCACTCATTGCCAAAGTGAACTTAAGGTGTCATCCATAGTTTGTAAAAATGGAGTTTGACTAAATGATGAAAGATATGTATTATTATTTGCAAATTTGGCCTAAGTCTTCTAGGTCAACCCCATCATCTTGATGGTAATTGATCATCATACGTCAAAGGCATTGTTCCAATACTTGATTCACCCTTTTGGTTTATCCATCTATTTGAGGATGATTGGTCGAATAAATATTGATTTGGACCCCTAAAAACTTGGATATACCCTTCCAAAATGTGGATATGAATTGAGATCCATGATTTAAAACAATGTCTAATGGTAAGCCATGGTACCTATATATATTGTTTAAAAAAAATCTTATAGTATTTTCACTTGTCATGGTCTTGGTGGTTGGAATAAAATGCACCGTCTTTGTCAACTAATCAACCACAACAAAAATGGAGTTGTAGCATTTGGAACATGGGGGATTTGTGATGAAGTCCATAGAAAAATATGAACATTGACTTTCACAAACTAGGAATGGGTGTAACAAACCATATGTCTCATGGCATGGTGCTTTTGTTCAAGCACACATAAGTGCAGATGATTCTTTTTACAAATTTCCATATTTGTGGCCACCAAATCCCTTGAAATAAACTTGAAAGTTTTGTAGATTCTAAAATATTTTGCAAATGGAAGGTCATGATGTGTTTGGAGGATGTGTAATCATGACAACCTTGAAATAACATAAAAAATCCCTTGTAATAAATTAAATTTTCAAAATTTTCAAAGTCATAGATGTCACCATTATCACTATTTTGAAGTAAATGTTGGTTCAACTTATTTGCAAAATAATCATCTTGAAGGTTGTCTTGTATTTACTCAAAGAATGCATTATTTATATGACTTTTTCTTTTTCTTAACATAAGATGTAATTGTTCAAGAAGATGGACTTTTGTTGGTTGAAGGTAATGTCTCTTTATTTCTAGGCCAAATATGAACGACATGATAATACATTTGGTTTCCCTTGTTGGCTTCTTGAATGACAAGCAATTATGAAATCAAACAATATAACACACCCATGACATAGGAAGCAATATTGTACTAGGCAAAATATAAACAACAACTTGGCCACACAACTCAAGAAGGTAATGTCAACAATCATAGCTCCTTGCACAAGAATCACCAATTTCAAAACTCTTGTCAACATGGCACATAATTTAGATTAAAAGTACATGTGTTGGGTGACACCATGAATAGAATAAAATGTTCAAAACAATAGGTTTTTAATACCACAATGGATCATGTTTAAATGAATGTGTGGTGGAATATTGAAAGCACTTAAATCAAGCACCACATTACACCACATATTATCTTAGTTGCAGGGGAAGCTAATCACATTAAACAAATGAAAGAAAGGTGAGTTCTATTTTGATATTAAAATATTATATGGATATTACATAATTGAAGGTTATGTTACCATTTGAAAATTCTTTAAATTTGCATGTTCAACATTGCTATATTAAAAACATGGATTCACATAAACATGCAAGTTTCCACAATGAATGAAGATAGACACTTCTAAATTTAGGGTTATAACAAACACACAAGAAGGTAGAATAAGATTTCTTTTGCAACAACATGGGTTTCCCAAGATACTCCTTAGTGGTCCCATCGAAAATCTAATGACTACATCAAAAACATATTTATAACTAGGATAACAATGTTACCATTTCAACTTTTGCTCTCACAATTGTCCAAAATTTGATTTGAATAAGTTTCTACCAAAGGTCCTTTGTTTAACGTGTAAGAAACAAGTTTAGATTTAACATAGGTTTAATTGTTAAATTTAACCTAGGTTTAACCTTTAAGATTGGCCTTTAGGTTTAACCTAAGTAGCTTGTAGGTTAAACCTTTAGGTTTTTCTTGAATTTAGCCTTTATATTTAAGCTAAGTTTAGTTTTTTACATTTAGCTTAGGTTTAATTTATAAGTTTAATTTAAGTAACTTGTAAATTTAACTTTTATGTTCAACTTTCTTATTTAACCTAGACTTAGCTTTTTGGTTTAACTTCAATTTAATTTCTGGGTTTAACCTTTACATTTAACTTTGAGGTTTAATTTAGGTTTAGCCTCTAAGTTTAGTCTACAGGTTTAACATTTAGGTTTAACCTATAAGCTTAGCCATTATGTTTAACTTAGGTTTAGCCATTAGGTTTAATTTAATTTTATTCATTAGGTTTAACCATTAAATTTAACCACCATTGTTAATTGTTAGGTGTAGCCATTAGGTAGTTGATAAATTTAGCCACTTGTTTTTGCCTATGTTTTAACATTAGGTTTAACTAATGGATTTAACCATTAAGTTTAAGCACTAGGTTTAAACATTGTTAAATTTTGGCATTAGGTTTTGCTAATGGATTTAGCCATTAGTTTTAGCAACTAGGTTTAGTTGTTAGGTTCAACCATTAAATTTAAACATTTATAAGTTTAAGCATTAAGTTTAAGCATTAGTTTTAGCTGTTAAATTTAACCATTACATTTAGCCATTATGTTTAATCATTAAGTTAACCCATTTGGTATAGCCATTAGGTTTAGTCTAAACCATATTTAGTTACTAACTTGGGTTTTAAAAGTCAACTTAAGTTAGTTTAAGGTGGCTTAGGTTAGTGTAGGTTGGACTTGGTTAATAACATAAGTTAATGACACTAGAAGAAAAACCTTTATTTATAACTAGTGTCTATGACTGTTTTTTAGTCTAAAGAGACATTTTACAACTAATTGTCTAATAGTCGCCTAAGACAAGTCGCAGAAGACAAATAGTCGCAAAACATGACATCACGATGATGTCATCAAATGGTGGATGAAGTCTACATTTAATATATATTGTTTCATACGATGGGGCCAGTATATACATACTGTATACAAGGCATCATTTGCGACTATAAATTACAACTATTTTGGTGGATACAAACTTCAACCATGTGGAGACATGTGGCATTTGATGATTGATTTTCCCAGATCATGAAATTAGATGATCTAGAATTTTTTCAATCTTATGGCCAAGAAATGGCCACGTCTTTTGTGTTTGGCTAATCGAAATGTGCCACGTGTCTCATTATGAACATCGTGGCATTTAAATATTTATTAAAAACCCTAAATATATCCCATTTTTTAACATGTGTCGTATTATTATTTGAATGGACATTTCAAATTTGCCACATATTCTAAAAATCAAGGAATAGAAACATGCCACATGGCAATGTTAAATAATTTGTAAAATACATTTTTATTGAAAAGGAATAATGGACCCTAGTTTAACATTATGAATTGAGGTTAGCATTTTAGGGTTTAATTAGCAATGTTCTAGGGTTAGGGTTACAATGGCTCACTAATCACACACAAAATGGACATGGAAAATGCTTTCCATTGAGTTCAAAAATCTCCTAACAACAGTGTATATATGCAACATGTAACTAAAGGAACCTAATTAGTCTAGTATATCTGAATCAGAGCTGTCTTGATTCTTAATCAACACAGTTGAATCATTATTGTCAGCTGCACCAAACATGAATTGTTTATCCTCAACAGACCTCTATTCTTGCTGAATAATCTCATTTTCAGATCTGTCATCTTTTAGTGTCTCCAGGTGTTTTGGAGAGCTCTCCTCTTGCATCTCCTGATTGGTCACTGGCAATGCCTTTGAGGTGTCTTGACTCTCAGTCAGCACAGCTGAATCATTACTGTCAGCTGCAACAAACATGGTTTGTTTCTCCTCAACAGACCTTTGCTCTTGCTAAATAGCCTCATTTTCAAATCCCCCAACCTATCACCTCCTGAGCTTCTGCAGAGCTCTCTTCTTGCTCCTCCTGATCAGTCATTGGCAATGGCTCTGAGCTGTCTTGACTCTCCATCAACACAGTTGTATTATTACTGTCAGCTGCACCAAACATGGCCTGTTGCTCAAGCTCACTAGCTTCATCTTCAAATCTCCCAACCTCTATCATCTCTTGAGCTTCTGCAGAGCTCTCCTCTTGCTTCTCCTGATTGGTCACTGGCAATGCCTCTGAGGTGTCTTGACCCTCAGTCAGCACAGCTGAATCATTATTGTCAGCTGCACCAAACATGGCCTGTTTCTCCTCAATGGACCTTTGCTCTTGCTCATTAGCCTCATTTTCAAATCCCCCAACCTCTATCCCTTCCCAAGCTTCTGCAGAACTCTCTTCTTGCTTCTCCAAATTGGTCACTTGCAATGCCTCTGAGCTGTCTCAACTCTCCATCAACACAGCTGAATCATTACTGGAAGCCGCAACAAACATGGGTTGCTCCTCAAGAGACCCCTTCTCTTGCTCCTGAACCTCCATTTCAGATCCATCATTTTTCAACATCTCCAGACCTTTTGCAGAGCTCTCCTCTTGCTTCTTGTGAGTGGTCACTGGTACTGCGTCTGAGTTGTCTAGACCTTTTACCAACACAGCTGAATCAGCTGCAACACATATGGGCTATTCCTCCTCAACAAACCTTTGCTCTTACTCACTAAGCCCATTTTCAGATCTCACAACCTCTAGCATCTCCAGACCTTCTGCAGAGACCTCTTCTTGCTTTTCTTGATTGGTCACTGGATCATTACTGTCAGCTATAACAAATATGGATTGTTCCCCAAGAGACCCCTTTTCTTGCTCCTAAACCTCGATTTCAACTATCATCCACTAGAATCTCCAGACATGTGGAGGTCTCCTCTTCCTTCACAAAAGTGCCAGTCTCACACCTGTTCAGGGACCATCAACAGCAATATGTATGATAGTGACTTAACTATCACAACTTCCCCACTGACTTCATCAGCTCCCTATAGTGGGTAAAGGCCAGTGACAAGCACCATCCTGCGAACTAAGTTTCTGCTGCAATTCCGGAAGCAATGGGAAAACTCAGCCATACTAATGGCTAGCAACAGACCCCACAACAAAGACTAGACAAAGAAACAAAAAAAGACAGAACGGGAAAAGAACAGGGAAGGACTAAGAACTGGAAGCCTAAAATATACCCATCAGTAGATCTAGCCTGAAGTGATTATAAATGTTCTACACACGGCTCCAGTCTTACAGGATGCAGAATCCTGAGGCAACAGGAATGAGAATATCTGGATTCTCATCAGTAAGAAACATGAACAGCAGCAAAATTGTAGCACCCTGGGTGACAACAAATGGGGTGACACTGTTGCACATGTAGGATTGTCAACTAATATAACCCAATTACCTTCCACTAGATGCCTCCTACAACTGACCAAACCAAAACATTCCAAATACCACAGATTGCACCCAGCCTGAACACATCCTTCAACTCCACATAGCCAAAGCCAAAGTAAACTGCAGCATGGCCACTGCTATAGTGAGTGAGTGCTCCAAAGATATTGGTGTTGTAGGCTAATGTCAATGTTGCCAATGCAGCAGGAACACCAGCAGCTACAAGCATTGCTAAGAAGGCAGAAAACACGGCACCCACATGCCCAGTTTGACTAGCAAATAGATAATGGGATAAGAAATATGTAGCCTGGAGTACACCAAAGGCTGTAGGCCAGTTTAGAAAGAATGAGGCAAGTGACTTAGCAACCCCATCAGACATTTACTTTACAAGACCCAGGCTCGAGAGATTTCTAGCCATGCCAACCAAGACTGTAAACCAAGTCAGAGTGTCCCATGCTGATTTTTCACTGAGGCAGTCATCCCAGTTTAGCACACCCAAGAGGAGGAGAATACAGAGTCCCAACATTGCAACCACAACACTCGCAATCCCAAGCTTCTCTCCAAACACCCAGAGAGTTTTGTATGCTGGTGAGGCATACAAAAACATGGAATGCAAGCCTTGATTTTGAGATGTACATTTCCAAATTGAGGTTTGCATCAGACAAGGACCACAACAGACAGCAGTTTCTGCAAATATGTTGTATCCCTGTAACCTGAGAAGATATGATCAGATCTTGATCACGGTGTCAATGAAAGTGTCAGAAGACACAAAAGAATATCCTCTCATGATACAAGTTCAGATCTAATTCCTTCTTAAGTCGCCAAAGACAACATACAGAAAGTCTATTGATTTTCAGTGGGCACTCAGCAGCAGCAAAAGGTTTTTAAGGAAATATGTATGAGATTGCAGATAGAACTCCACAACAAACACTTGGAAGCTAACTGAGTTCAGTTCCAGAAAAACAAAAATTAACATAACAAGAATGAGCATGTTCACTCACAAAGTACCAGACCATCACCATCTAAATGCTCCTGGTTAGGGAATAAGTAAATAGTCTTGACCATTTAATCTGGACAAGCATTGGTTCTTGACCTACCAACAACTTCCAAAAACAAACCAAGTTGCATGAAACAATGAAAAAAAGATTTTGCTTTAGACCTGGTCTGGTGTCCTTGTTGCCATTCGTTTATTGCCAAGGTTTTTCACTTCCTTTATAGTTGAAAACGCATTTTTCAAGTTATGCACCCTTCTTTGAGGAGCAGAACAGTTTGTTTTTGCCGTTCAGAGCTAGTGCTATCGGATTGTTCTTCAGACTGCTCTTCATTGCTACTGGTGTCACGTTTGCTTTTTGATGCAGACATTGGCGATCCCCCCTCTTCTGCCATGCTTGCTTGTGGTCTTGCAGCAATCCTATCACTCTTCCTACGTGGTTGTGACGTTGTTCTATCCACAAGATGTTGCTTGACCTTCTTCTTATGTGGAGTTTTCCACCTACAACAAATGCCACAATTTCGAAATACTCGAACTATGGTTAGCACTGTGATAGATACAAACTCCATTCCTGTGCAAGTAATGTGTGAAAGATACAAACTTTAGACTAACAAGAACATGAGTGAAAGGGCAGTGCACTGGCCTTAAGGATGCAAACACATCACTGTGTGACACAAACCCTAACAGAAGTACTTGGCTATTTGGTAGGTCCCACCCACACCTGTAGATTTTCGACCTTCCCTACATCTGATCTTACATTTTCGACCTTCCTTTCGAGTTCGCAGCTGGAGCACGAAAGGAAATGGAGCAGCGACACTTGGATACTACTACGACGACGTTGTGCAGCAGCGGCAGCTACAGGAGTAAAGAAGCTGCAGCTGGTCATAGACTGCTGCAATCAGCTCAAGGACAATGCAGGACGCAAGCTGCACCACCGGCCTTACCACAGGCGAAGAAGCATGCAACAGATCATGCATGGTAGCTGCTGGGACTCAGGAGCTAGGCAAGATTAGAGCCGCCGCGTGTGCGAGCTGTTGCAGCAGCAGCATCAGCAGCTGGAGATGTAGAATATTGGGTTTTCTGATCATTATGCCGATGGCGATGGGAGCTCTGGCAGCAGCAGGAACGTCAACCCTAGTAGCTGCGCAGCTGGATTCTAGGGAGAGAATCGCAATGCAGCAGCTGTAGAACGACCTGCACATTCTTGAGTCTGCATGGCCGTCAGCCAATGATCCATGCACGAGATGGGTGGGCATCAGCTGCGCGAACAACTATGTCGACAGCATCGATCTCACGGGTCTTCCGAGAGACCAAAACCAGATGCAGCTTGCTTCTGTACCGCTAGGGTTAGAAGTTCTTCGCAATCTCCCACATTTACGAGAGCTCAATGCGTCCGGTTTTTCGCTCCGTGGCTCTGTCATTCCTGACTGGCTTGGCTCAAGTTTGCCGGCACTTGAGAGCTTGGATCTCTCTTCTTGTTTCCTGAATGGCTCCATTCCGAGCTCACTCGCAACAAGCACCTTAGTGTTTTTGAGTCTCGCGGACAACAACCTCTCCGGTACTATCCCTCCTTCTTTCGGAGCAATTTCACAAGCTTGATAGTACTGGATCTTTCATCCAACGCCTTAGTCGGCCCGCTCCCCCTTGGATCTTTTCGTGCGCCGAAACTTTCAGTACTCAACCTTTCTCGCAATAATTAAAACCTAATGTGGGCTAACTATTTTGTTACAATTATTCTCATTATTATTTTCATTTTTACAATTGTTGGCCCAAGTGTGAACTAGTTAACCAATTCATTTGTCTATCGAAAATCATTTTTGTAATTAAATTAAATTTCCAGTTGGTAACCAATGTTTACAATTTTATTTTTATTATTCATATTATTACTTCACTCATTATAGCTATTTATGAGTTATTACAATAAATATTTTATATTTTTAACAAGAATACTTTTCCTTTGAAAATATTTTTTGCATTTGTATATTAATTTATTAGATTTCCATTCTAACTACTACAATAATTATAATAAAATAATAAAACTGAAAATGAAAATCATATCAGTAATTGATTATAATAATTGAATAATTCATAATTCATAAATATTAATTATAATTTTGAAATATAGACACTTAAAACTATATTATAATATTTTTGTAATTATTATAATATACTGATACTTCATAATTGATTATTTATAATAATAATAATGTAAGTTGTAGGTAGCCTAGGTTAACTATTTTTTATTATATATTATTATGTCATTTGTTAGATCTATTATGATTTTAAAAAAAGTTTAATGAATAAAAAATCAAATTTTAATAAGTACATTAGTCATTTGAAAATAATTTAATAAAATATAATAGTATATTATATTATATAATTATTTTAATAATTATATAATATTTTTCCTCTCATTCTAATATCATCATCATTATGATCATTATGTAAAAATATATTACTTTAAAAAAATGTAAGATAATATCGAATAATTATTACATGTAACTAATATAAACATATAATATTAATATTAATAAATATCATTTATAATAATTTGAAGAAGTATAAAAAGATGGTTTGGATAAACTTGTAATATGGGCATAATATATTTAGTAAATATTTTAAATAAAATTTTAATGTATTCAAAATATACACCAATTAATGTAACCATTATATTGAAGTTATTTATGTTAAAAATATTATTTGAATACACATGGAATATGGTTGTTCATATACATTCAAAATATACATTTATAAATATTAGTACACCCAATTATATTCTTTAGAATTCACAAAATACACCTTTGTATATTCATAAGGTTGCAATTAAATTAGTGACATTTGCAACTAATGGGATATAAATTGTTCTGCTTGGATGAAAACCAAACTAAACGTTGTTCACATGGAAGGATGAACACCAAAATAGTTGCAAACTAATTGCAATGTAGTTGCAACTATGACCAAAACAAAAAATAGTTGCAAAAATGTTCAAATGTAGTTGCAAATAACTAATAGTCGCATGTAGTCGTAAATAGAGTGGTTACATTTTGACCAATTTCTACTAGTGTGAAAATCAACCTAGGTTGACCTAGGGTGTTTTAGGTTAAATTATGTTAATATTTATAAGTTTTTGTGAATACAATATGTCTAACAAATACAAAGTTGTGGTGTGGTGGTTAGGGATTTGGACCCCCAATGTGAAGGGCAAAGGGTTAACATCTTCACATTTGCAACCTACAATAATACCTAGGGTCATCACCTAGGTGGTTACACTAAGACTAATTTTTTAAATATTCTAAGTAGCTAAGTGATATAGGCTAGGTTGCCTAGGCTTCCAACGCCTAGGTTAAGTGGAATAGTCTTATTTGAATAAGTTTTAATTACCACATGGCATCACATAATTGACTAAAAATTCATTTATTATTTCTAGGCTACAACACGACAATCTATAAATGGTCAATAATTTTTTTAATGTATCCTTGTGAAGGTGAAGGGTTCAACTTTTTATACTTACGCCTTAAGGGTTGGTTTAAAGGTTAAGTAAAGTCCCTATTACTTATTTGCCTATTATTTAACCTAGGTAGGTAGATAGCAAGGTACAAATAAATAAATAAGTACAATTATGTAGGTGAATGAATTTGGATTAAACTATCCAAATTGAATCAGTTTTGAACTATTGAATAAGCCACATTCCCAAAATTGGTTCATTTCAATGTAGCTTACACAAAACACTATAGAATATATTATAAAGAGAAAAGCAATAACTCATCCCAAGCCTAGACCATTGTGAACCTTGTGGGTTTGTGGCTTGTCTATGCATTAATTTGGCTCAAAATGCATTCATTGTTCCCTTGGCTTAATTTGTGCATTTTGATGTGTTCATGAATTCAATTTGGTTTTATTTTGATAACCTTTTTGATATGTAATATTATTTGTCGAACCTTCATATACATTTAGTTCAAATGTTCACCCCTTGACCTTTGTAATCAAATAATAAACTCATGTGGGTCTTTAATATCATTCCTCCCTAATTTAACTTGTGCCATTAACCCAAGTGTGAATTGATTACCCAATTATTTTTTCGTTCCAAAACCATCTTTTGTGATTCAATTAAATTTCCAATGACAAAAACTATTCAAAATTCAATATCTCCTACATTTCATGTCTAAAAATTTCCAAAATTAGCTTCAATAAATCTTATTCACCAAGGGCTTTTTAATAATACCATAATTGGGCCCAAATTCCCTTATAACTTTTCGTTGATGTAAATGAACTCAATGAATTTTTTGTCCATTATTCAATAACTTTTCCACAATAGGTTGAAACATTTAAAAACGAATTTGGTGCACCCCTACTCATTGAGGACCTTCCAACAATACCAATAGTGTGACATGAAGCACCATGGTTTGGGAAATCTCAATGCATTATTATAAAAATAGAATTTTAAAACTAGAAAATTCAATATTAAAATACCCAAAATAGCATTCATAAATTTTTATAATAAATAAATAAATAAATATTATAAAAAAACCATCTTGTCAATTTGGACAAATTAATGTGAACCTATCATTGTGATTAGGATTTTTTTTTAATTGGAAAATAGGAGCTTATTTGATTAATCATTTTTATAGCAAATTGTGAACTATTTGATTAGTCGAATTTTTACTTAAATTTAAACCAATTTTTTGGATTATAAATTCATCTTAGGTAGGTAGATAATAAATAGGTCTAAATAGGTTGTAAAAAGGCAAGCAAATAAGTAGGTGGTAACTTAATTTAGCCTATTTAACTTAGCCTATTTTATCATGTTAGTCTAACCTACTCAATTACTTTAATTATTCAGGCATGCACATAGGTTACAAATATAAATAAGCAAATTCATCACCTCAATATTGATATACCAAATCCTTACCAATGAACTACACCCAAAAAAAATCATTTGAATATTGTTAAGATTTTATTTCACATGTTTATTTACATATGTATGTAAGAAGGTTAGATATTTAGTAATCAAGTTGGAAATAGGTTAGTAGGTAAATATAAATATATAATTAAGTAGATAGACTTAGGTATAAGGTACATAACCTAGGCCTAGGTAATAGTTGGGTATATATGTAAGCCTAAATAAATAAACGGGCCAAAGTTACCTACCTACTTATCTGCCTAACTTAAGTAATAATTGACACCTACCTTTGATCAACTAATAAAATAACAAAAGAAGTGGAAACTACAATCTAATTGCCCAAAAAATCCATGAATTTAATCTAATTGGTTAGAACCTTCATAATCAAAACTACAAAGCAATCACAAAACACATAAATTTCATAAATTGTGACAAAACATATATTTTAATGAAGGAATGCTCTCTTACGATATTGAAACATTTGATAAGTTATTTGGATCATTCATTCATCAATGTTTTGTTGTGTTTTAATTTTCGTTCATCTTTTATCAAAACATTGTTCAAAAGGAAGAGGTAGTTGTGGGTGTCCTATTTTTTTCCATGTAATTTTCAACAAATGTAATATACACATAACATGGCAAAGTCACATGTTCCTTGCAAGTTCTAAAGGTGTTTCCCATCATTTATGATCATTAGAAAGTTCTCCATGGATGAATCAAGAAGTTGATCACATGAATGGAGGTATAGAAGCATGAATAAAACTTTCTAAATTCATTACATAAAATCCAGGTTTCACATGCATGAATGTATTAATTAATACAAAATTATTATTAGTTTTTAAACAATTTATTGTTAGTCAAATTCGTATTGCTTTACTAGTAGCCTTGCTAGTTTTTTTCATACATAAATTGTATTATGTCTCTTAGTTTTGCTCTTGAATTTGTCCATACTTCAATGAACTCACAAATTATCTTTTTTGTTTTCATTGCATTTAATCACTTGTACTCATTTTCCCTCTTATACTCTCAAATTTGGATCTTGATATCCTTGAAAGATGCAATGTGAAATCAATGCAAAAAAAATCAAAATCAAATTGAGAAAAGCGAAAAAGGGAGAAAAAATTGGTTTGTTATATGACCCATTGGCTTGCAACTTGCCATTGGTTAAAAGTCAATTTTACATATGAAAATAAAGGCCCAAGATTTTTGCAAGTAGATACAATGAGACAAAAAAATCATAGCTACACCCAAAACTTCCATAGAAACAAAATCAATTGGAAGCTAAGCCCAAAGAAACCCCACTTGCAACTATAAAGGTGAAAGAAATGGAGAGGAAAAGGAAAAAGAAAAACCTGGGCTCTTACCAAACCATGTGCTTGAATAAAAGATGAAGAAAATAATGAAACAAGGAATGGGGAACATGGGAACATGAATTGGGGAACATGGGAAAGAACGAGAAGTGAACAGTAATGGGCAAAAAAAACGCCAAAGATTTTGAAAGGAAGATACAATGAGACAAAAGAACACATCTGTACCAAATTTTTCATCCAAAATGATCAAAAGAACCTAAAAATTTCATCCAAAACCCCTAATGAAACAACCTAGGAAGCTCAAGCCCAAAACAACCCCAACCATAAAGGGGAAAGAAATGGAAAGGAAAAAGAAAAGAGAAAACCTAGACTCTTGCCAAATTATTTGCTTGGATAAAAGATAAGTAAAAAGAACGAAACAAGGGAACATGAATTGGGGAACTAAGTGAACATGGGAACTAGGGAGAGAATGAGAAGGGAATGGGAATGGAATTAAAGGCCCAACATTTTACAAAGAAGATACAATGGGACCAAAAAAATACCACATCCATACCAAAATTTCCATTCAAAATAATCCACATACATTCAAATTTCATCCAAAAACCAACCTCAGAAGGTAAAAGAAATGGAGAGGAAAAAGAAAAGGAAAAACCTAGACTCTTAACCGAACCACGTGCGTGAATAAAAAGATAAATTACAAAAAGAAACAGAAAACGGAGAACAAGGGAACCTGATCAGGGGAACTGGGAACAAGGGAACGAGAAAGAGAGAACATGAGAACGAGGGAGAGAACGGGAAGGGAACGTCAGTGCAGCAGGAGAGCAGACGAGAGAGCAGAGGAAGAGGGAGGGAGAGACGCGAAGTCCGCTGTTGTTTGTTGCGTATCTCCGCTTGGTTCCTTTTCTTCTTTCTTGCTCTTTTCGCGCTGTCTGGACCTTTGTTGCTTCTCTTGAGTCTCTTCGCCTCTTGCTCTACGCTTTGCCTCGCTTGGGTGTTGCTCTAACTCTTGAATTTGCGCTTTACACTGTTGCAAACGCTTGTGTGTGGCTCTCGCACTCTCGGTGGTGTGTTTTGCTCCTTTCTTTTACCCCCCACCCCTGTCCCCCCTTCCCTTCGGACCCTAGGTGCTTGGAGTCCGCATTTTCAGCTCTTGGGGTTTCTTGTATCTGCAGTACCTCCGGCGTCTGTGACGGCTGTGGCGGTGTGTCAACTGGGAGATCCGTTTCTGCATTGCGAAGAAGAGAGAGAAGAGGCGCCGAGTTTTTTGTTTTTTCCTTCTCGTGGGTATGTATGTAGTCCTTGGTTTTTCTTCCCCTTTCTCCTTCACGCTCTTCTTGTTCTCGTTTCTGTGGCTTTTTCTCTGGTCTATGGTCTGTTGTTATTCTTTTCGGTACGTGAGAGGTTTTTGTATTTGTAAAGGAGGTTGTGTATTGAGAGGTTTTTTTTGTTTTATTTTTGTGTTGCTCACCATGGCTACTACAACTGATGAATATCGTGCCGTATCTATCAGCAGTTGAGAGGGCGGTGGGTGGTATTGGAAATCTGTTGCGATGGCTGCTGACAAGCCCGAGAAATCCTCCAAAGAAAAGAAGGCGAAACTTACCAAGGAGAAGAAGAAACCCAAGACTACCAAGTCTGCCAGTGTGCCCCTGGCTCATCCCTCTTACCTGTTGGTATGTACCAACTTCTCCCTTCCATCTTTCTGCTTTTTGAAACCATGGGTTTTCTCAGCTTATGCATCTTCCTTCTACTCTTCAACATTGATTGATGCAACACAACCTTTGAAATTGGCTTTAGATTTACGCAGCAGAACAGACATGCAATGGTGGGATTGGTTGGTATCTAACATGCATGCTGTGTTGGGTGCTGTTTTTTTTTTTTTTTTGTTGGGGGGTTTCCTTCTTTCTTTCTCTAGATGGTGAAGGATGCGATTGGGACTTTGAAGGAGCGAACAGGATCAAGCCAGTATGCGATTGCCAAGTATCTTGAGGACATCTACAAGACAGGGTTGCCTCCAAATTTCAAGAAGATTTTGTCAGTCCAGCTTCGGAACCTGACAAAGCAGGGCAAGGTGTACAAGGTGAAGAACTCTTTTAAGCTTTCGGATGAACTCAAGAAGCCAACAAAAGCTCCTAAGCTGCCCACACCAGCTGCTGCTGGGACGAAGGAGGTGACAAAGGAGGCGACCAAAGCTCCCAAGACTACTACTACAACAACTACCAAAACAGCAAAGAAACCTGCAAAGTCCAAACTGGCAAATGGAGCTGCTTCATCAAAATCTCCCAAGACAGTCACAGCTGCTAAGCCAGTAAAGACCACAAAAGTATCAAAGGTATCCTCAAAACCAGACACAAAGTCACCCAAGTCTCCAAAAGCTGCTGTGAAGGTACGCAAGGTGCCTGCTCCAGCAACCAAGAAAACTGAAGAGAAGGTTGCTCCTGCAAGAAAGGCTGCCTCATCTTCAGCAAGGAAACCTGCTGCTGTGAGAAAGACTCCTTCAAAGAAAGTTGCAACCCCAAAGAAGTTGACAAAATCAGTGAAAGCAGCAAAGTCCAAGCCAGGAAAAGTTGGAAAGCCTGGTAAAAGAAGCAAGACAGGGGGCCCATCTCCAGCAAAGAAAGCAAAGAAGTGAGGTACCGAAATGATGCTTCTTGTTTGAATTATGCAAATGGTGTTTTTCAACACCACCATTTTTGACGAAATCTTTTATCATCCCAAAATGCAATAATTTCAAACCAAACTTGAGAGTTGCTTGCTGAGTGATTGAGAGTAGGGGGTTGTTGCATTTGGGTCATGGAAGGTTGGGATGTTAAGGAATTTTATGGATCACATGATGTTTGTGGCACAATTGCATTCTCAGTGGTCCTTGTGGCAACCTTGGAATCTGTCTTTTTGATATGTCCACGATCTCTTTGTGTTTTGAACTTGATTTCATGGTATGGCTATTGGGGTCACAGAATGCGGCAATTGTGATTGTGGTGGTGACAACATGCAACAAAACATTGACAACTTCTAATTACTTATGGCACCCTACCATTTTTGGGACCTAGGTGACACCCCTTTCCCTAGTTTCAAAAATAAGCTTTTGTGTTCTCATTTTCAGTTTTGCATTTGGGTAGTTTTTTTTAGCTCTAAAGGTGAGAAACTGCTTCAAGAATCATGGAAACTGTATTGACGTTAACAAAGAAGTAGTGAACATGAGAATGGGGTGAGAGCTCTTGGTGGTTGTTAGCCCCATGTGGTGGCATTCCAAGTTGCTACACATTTGTACCAATGTAAAAGGGTTTTGATGCATATCCATATTTCCATCTTGCTTCTTTTATTTCATCTCCAAGTGCTCAGGAACTCTTATCTTCATCATTCACAAAAACTTCAAAGAATGAGAGAAAATAGAAAAGTGTCTTTCTACAAACCTCAAGGGGTTTTTAGCATTCATGATTCAAGTTGTTCTGCAAACTTGACATGTACTTTGTACACAATGGAAAGTCATAACATGCCATTGCTCAACAATGTAGTAGTGGAGGGAATGGGATTCCAACTTTCAAAGTGGGAATGCATTTGCAAGTGTTAGAATCCTCCTTTGGACATTCACACATTTCCAACTCGCCTCATCTTTGAAGTGTGTTTGAACATGTCATGTTTTGGCATTGTTTTTGACTCTAATTGTTTGTCTTGCTCTAGCTTTAGTCACAAGTCCAAAGTCAATGTTATGACAATCTTTTCAAGTTAAAAAAATGCCAATGACATCATTGACATATTCAGTAATATTATGGGATTTTGATTGAAGCCCCCATGTTTCTCCTCTTAGTTGAAGTTAGGCCTTCAACTTTGTATTTAATTAGACTTAGCATTTCCTCATGTGAAACCAAGATAATTGCACCTTGTTGGATCAAGTTGTTTGTTTCTTTCCAACATTGGTAGAGGCTTATCTTAAGCACCATCAAAGGTTGTTGAATGATTTTTCCATTGTTAAGATATGGGAAAAAGGTTATCATTTATCTAACTTTTGCAATTCCTTAAATTTAAAATGACCCTTAAAAAATGAAGCATTTTTAAATGCATAATGTGATGGTAGCCTCAAGAATCTAATGTATCTTATCCAAATTGTCCCCTTATTTGGGGCTAAGGTCTTTCAAAGTTCAATAGTCACATGAAAAACTTAGTAGAATGATTTTAAAAAATAAACACGTCAATTTTAAGGTGAGAAGATCAATAAGCTCAGTGCAAATCAAAGCCCCATTGCTAGTCATTTAGCTGTAATCCCCAAAATCCTTAGCCAAATGGGTGTCCTATTGGAGAAAAATTTAGGGCATTTCTTATCATCTAATTACAAGAATAAAATCTTAAGTTTGTTTGGTATATTGAAGTCAAAACCATTTGCTAACTAATATCTTGTACAATGATGGTGTTAAACATCCCATATGCCAACCTCATGAGCACTAATCACAAATCAACATGGTGGTAGCCCTTATGGCTTGTTCACACAACATACAACAAAATTTAACAAGAACAACAACTAAAAAAGGTTAATAAGACCATCCACGTGTAGATGACATGGCGCACAATTATTTATGTGATCCTTCCAAGTCTAATCATTTCAACCCTTTACCAACATCCCAAAAAAATAAAACATTCTACGCACATAGAATAATATGTCTTGCAATCACATCCAAAATAGTTGATATTATTTATTATAAAAGTACACAAAATCTCCAAGTTTGTACCAACGAATTCAAACCTAATAACCACCACCACAAATTGTGGCATATCGAAAAATATTTTGGTGTTGAACAATTGTCTAATTTTCCATAGTCATCGGCATCACATCTATGAATAAAATTGTTCTTTGTTCACATGCCTAAAACCACATTATAGGATCATCTGAACTCATTACTACCATAGCATCATGTTGAATGGAGGTTGGTAGTTTGTAGTCATGCTTGAACAATAAAAAATATGATGAAAATGATGGGGGCTTGTTAATTGAACTTATTTCCCATGGCCAACCATGGTAATTACAAGTTTTAATTTCTAATATGACCTTTTTGGAGGTTATATTTGCATGGTCTTCGCTTCGTTGTCTTCACCATTTGCTCGGTTAACCTTAAGATGGTCTTGTGAAATCGTTTGATGATTTATTGGCCTTCACACATACTTTTCATATTCCCCAAGAAATTTCCTATCTTGGTGAGTGAAAAGTTCAATTAGAACACCAAACTTTCTACGCACTTTAACCAAAAATGCATATGCAGTTCCTTCATTACTATGATTTGGCAATGACATCAATTGTAACCACTTGAAAAAACGTTCAACCATGACCAAAACATATTGATCATGGTGAAGTGTCGAACATAATGGGCTTGCAAAAAACATATTCCATCAATAATTTAGCCCCATAATTGATAGGGGATGTATAAGAGATGTAGATGCATTAAATGATGCTTGAACTTAATCACGCATTATATGAAATAAAATTTTGAACATGTAGTTGTATCCCTCACCACTAACAATGTGTTTGGAACAAATTATATGTCTATCATATCTCAAAATGACTCAACTCCTCATGAAAATAATATCAAAATGATGAAATCATTCAAATAATTACAAGCACTCCTCATATGAGTTGTATTTGGCCTTTGTCTTATTGTTGGATCGACTAACATATGCCAACACAAACTTTCGACCACCATTATCAAATTGGATAAGCATAACTCCCAACCATAAAGTATTCCAATCAATATGTAATTAAAAAGGTCATTCTAATATGGGTCATTATAACATAAAAGTTGATGATAGACGAACCTTCAACCCTTGAAAGGTTTGTTTTTCCACCTCACTCGACACATAGTTTTGATCGAGTGGGTCAAAGGTTTGGTAATGTTATTAAACCCTTTGACAAGTCTTCGATAATAATTGCACAAGCTTAAAAAGGTTTGTAATCAGTTGACATCTATTAGTTGGAAAACCTATGATATGGCCTAAACTTTGGCCTTTTGAACCCCCAATCCACATAGATAAATCATATGACTCAAGTATTCCACATGAGTATAAAAGAATTAACATTTGTTTGGGTAAAGCTTAAGGTAACAATCTATAAATTTTACACCTCTTCCATACAATGCATGTGATCCCTAGATGTCAAACTCAACACAATTATGTTATTAATGTGACATTTGGCAAAGTTAAAACCTAATAACACCCAATCCATAATTTATTGAAATTTTGCAAGGACAATCTTTAAATCAAATGGTAAAATTTGTAAATCATACAAACAATCCTTCCCATGAATATCAATTCTCCAAAATGTCACCTTGAACTTGTCACCTTTTTCAATGAGGATTGATGGCAATTAGATTGTAGGTCCAAAATATTTAAAACCTTAGCCTATCCAAGGGGATAAAAGATCTTCTTTAGCAAGGGCATGGCATATTTGTCTAAGTAAGTTTGTTTATTCACTAAACAATAATCATCACACATGTAACATTTAGTTTCCAAAAAGATATATTTTGACTAACATCATTGTTGTTGAGGCATATTCACCCGTACATAATTATACCAAACCAACATCCAACAATGTTGTTACTCAAGCCTGAATCAAGGTCATTTCCACCTCACTAAGTCAAAAAGGTCACATGAAAATTGGATTATTAACTTCCAATATAATTCAAACCTTTTGTCCTTTCAATTCACCTAAATTTTTCAAATTGTTGGCAACATCCAATATAAATTTATAGTAACTATCATATTTTTAACACTTCACCTCTTATAAATGTTGGGCCAGTATCTAGTTCCCAAGTCTCTGCAATCATGTGCACTTTGGGCTAAGGTGACAAAACTGTCCCCAATTTTCAAAGTTGAGGGCATTGCATGTGATTAATATGTAGAACATGGGAAGGTGCCCAAAATGTGAAGTAGTGCCCCCACATGACCAACTCATTTCCCAACACCTAAAAATCCTTCATGGTGTTTAAAATGATCTTATAACTAACAAGGACAATTCCCCCTTTGCACCAACATAAATGTTTCAAATGTGGGTGAAACAACAAAAATAGGAAGATGGGTGGGGAGGGAATAATGGGCAAAACATCTTTACTTTGCTAAACATAAATTGAATATCCATGTGAGGTAGTTCAAGTCCATGAACTACCCCAAAATCCACCTACAAACAATTGTGGTGCCGATGTGAAAACCCATGGTTGTGAATCCTTTCATTGGGTTCCTCCATGTGCGAAAACTTTGCAATCTTAAACCACCCCAAGTCTTCCATCCCAAAATGCATGAGAATGTGAAAATTCAAAAAAAATTGTAAGGCTTCTTGTGATAACCCAATTCTATTAAGCACAACAAAAGGCAGTCGATCATCATATATATTGGACTGCACATGAATGATGCCCATGTCCAATATGTCATCCACCAAACATGTGGATCACCTTGGAATAAATCAATATGCACTTTGAATCACATGTGATGGTGTTAGGTTAGTCCACATCCATTGAAATCATTGGGAATGTGAACCAATTGATGTAGCATTCACATGCATTAGCTCCCCAATCCAAACTCAAATATGGTGCCATTTTGCCAACATAGTTGGTTAAAATCCCCCAAAGGTGGGACATTCTCCAACATGTATACACATGGGTGCATTTATGTGGTTTACAAATACTATAACACACAAATTAACTCCCAAAAAATCATGATTTGAGGTTTAAAAGGCCTTGACCTATGTTAGCCCATGATAGATATTGACATGGTTATGTTGAAATGACTAGATATATTAATCCTATCTTGTCCAAATCATGCACCCCCAACAAGGTGATGTTACTTAATAAAGAACAATGGTAAACTTGAATTGTCGATGTGGGCAACAAATCAAGATGTTATTGCTACAACACCATAATGTGGTGCATGGAGGCATGTTAAGCTTATGGATTGTCTTCCATGTAATGATATTGTTATACTTTGATGCTAAATTTAAAAACCACAACAAGGCTTGAACTACTCCCCCCAAAAAAATTACAACAAACATATCACATCCATGGGAATAATTCACTAAATAACCTTAGTGTCCAATGGCCAAAAACATGGTGGTTCCAATCTTGGATCCATGAATAACTATAGGTTTGATGATAATCAATTGTGCCAAGCTAAAGGATGAAGTGGTTAATTAATGCATGCAACTATGGCAAAATCTCCCATGGTGGTATGGGATCAAGTGGTGAAGCCTAAATGACTAGACTCCCACATGCATTTAACATTTCCATTTTAGTATTAAGGGGCTTAATCCTAATCATAATTTGGCTTCCAATAAATCAAACCCCTAGGGAAGCCTTGAAAATTAAAAAAAAAATTGACTTGTTGTATTTTTGCACTCACCCCCCAATGAAAGTAATTGGCAAAAAAACCTTACAATTATTTTTTATTTTCCATCCTAGTCAATAATGGGCAGTTTCTTCCCAAAAGTCCAAAGTAATCCCTAGAGGGTACAAAATTGCCCCTCCAACCAATACATCACATGATGTAACCATTGCCCATGTTTGTGTTGTGGTGTGGTTCATCAATTTGGTGGGATTAACCTAGATGATAACCTCATGTTTAATTAATCCCCAAGCCGTATTGGATTCACCCATTGACATTTAGATTTGGTATGAATATGGCTCCAAATTAACATTGGTCAAAGTTATACCTTCCATTGCCATTTTACCAACATCAAAAATTGAACAATTGAATCCAATAAAATCCTTTGGAATCGATAATGTCATCCCAATAACCCTTTCAACTAAAAACCCTCCATCCTCATTATGTACCATGACCACATTGGGAAAAACACTTGCTTGGTCAATGGGTGGTTGTGCTAGGAATTCTTAAAGTTTTGTTAGAGTTCGGTTGTTGGGCATGTTAATATGGCATTTCCACAACAAATGGTGGGTTAGATTTGGGTTCACATCTTGAGATGTTATAATTGGTCCTAAATCATCAATTAGTTTGGTTGACATCCTTGTGATGTTATCTTCACATAATGTGGATGCCAAATGACATAATATCACTAATTGAAAACTGAAAACAACCAAAGTTGTGTTGGAAAACAATGGTGTTTGACATACCATCGTTGTTGCCCCTAACAAGTTAATTAGTGCCCTTGTTCCAAAGTTGGACTAGGCTTTCTCTTAGCCATAACTGATACACCACCAAAAGTAAACACCCCTATAAAGTTGGAAATTATGCATAACAACACATATTAGGTTTTGCAACTAGCTTTTACAACTACATATTAGACAAAAAAGACATATGCGACCAGTAACTAATGAGTTGTTAAACCCATGTCATTTCACCCATTTAGTTGCAAACCCAGTCATTTTAATGATTGTGATTTTCAAAAATTCTTATAATAATGAAATTTCATGTCATCATTAACCTTGATATTATGACTTGTAAAATGCATGCCATTTCAACTTAGTTGTTTTATTCGACTAAATGTTACAAAAGATGTCTTGATGTATGGATGCCATGTGTCAAAAATCTATAAACACAATATAAACATTACACATGACCAAAAATCAATCTAATTTAACCCATGTAGCTAGCGTAACTAAAAGTCAACCTAGCTTAACCTAGTTAGGCTAGACAACCTAGCTTAATTCACCTAGCCAATAGTCAATTTAATTTAACTTAACTAAGCTAACTACCTATGTTAGGCAACTTAAGCTACCTAACCTAGGCTAGGTGGCTTAGATTAAAAACAAATGTTGGACTCATAGCCCAAAAAGCTTAGACTAAGTTACTTAACCTAAGCCAAATGGCCTAAGTATCATAGGTTGTAAGAATGAAGACTTGAACCCTTCACCTTCACTTTGGGGTTCAATTCTTCATCCATTGCACTATCGCATTTTTTATATTAATTATATTTAACACAAACTCATAAAGTTTAAAAATTTTAGCTTTGAATTAACCTTGGCCACCCTAAGTTGACCTCTTACCTACTACCTACCAACCTAGCCTAGACCTAGACCTCCTTAAGTTGACTTAAGATGAACTAATTTGTCAACCTATATTATATACTAACCTAGCCTAGGTTAACCTTATAATTCTTAGCCTAAAAAAAAACCCTAGGATAATTATGTCACATCTAGTCGCATCATAGTCGCATATAGTTGCACAAACTTGAGGTGATTACAAACTTGATAAAATGTTTTGTAATAGAACTACCTAGGTTGACTTGGCAAGAAACATAAAATTAGGAACCTAGGCAAACCTACTTAGGTTAACCTATTAGTAAGGTAACCTATTATAGGTTTATTTGAACATACTAGATATAGTAAATTTCTTATGTCTAGTTAAGTAACTTATAAGGTAGCCTATATTACAAATTAAAGTTTTATTAAATAACCTACATACATAGGTTAACTTAGTAGGCATGTTAACCTAGTTAGTGTGTTAAAAAGTTAAAACATCAAAGAATTATGTGTCACATTTTTCAAAATGATTATTAATATTATAATCATAATTACAAGTTAATAAAATTTTTAATAATATGCATGCATATGCATGTGAATTCACACACATGATCATGACTTCAAAAACCTTGTGGCACACAAAAAATTATGGCATGCCATGACAAATATTGGTGCCATAAATTCAAGACACACAAAAACTTATGGTGTCACAAAAAATCATGGATTACAATGAAAAGTTGTGACACCTTGTTGCCAAATAGCATGCCATGTCATCGTTACATGGAAGACTGAGTCGTTATTATTTGCAAAGGACAACAATACCTTCAACTCGTTAATAAATGAAATTAATTCATCAAATCAATGACATGAATCATGATGTGAAGTTAATGTCACAAGTCATGAAATGTTACAACTACTAATCAACCTTGTTGCCATGTGGCATGCCACATCAGCTTCACATGACCACAAGTTGTTATTATTTATCAGAAGTTGCAAAAATCAATGGAGTTTTGTTATCACCTAATTTTGGATGATTAAAAATACATTAAAGTACATTTTTGATATTTTGATATTTGTGTAAAAACCATCAAATCATGATATTGATTACAGTCACAAAACCATAATGTCATGTGGCACCACAATGTCCTTTACAACTACATATAGTCATTAACATGAACTTGTAGTTACAATTGTAGTCAAAAAAACAATAATCATTTTATTAACCAATTATAAAACCCAGGATGTGTTGTTGTGATGTTTGCCAACACAAAGGGTTATGGTAGACAAACCTAATGACGCACTCCCAAGTCCCAAGTTAAGCCCAAGATGGGCCTTAGTTTTTAAAACAGCGGAATTGTGGGGACTTGGAGCACGCTCCTAGTTCTCGGCACTAAAAAGGGGTAGAGGGGCGTGTTGAAGCTATAAGATGGGATTAGGAAAAGGAACAAATTTTAGTTACTTACTCAAACCTGCATAAAACCAACCAACAAGTTGGTTAGTTCACATTCTCGAGCACCTTTGGTGTTAAGACAAACCATGGGCAACCTTAGACTCACAAGATTCACCACGGCCCGAACTCGAGGGAAGCCACCACCTTCCCCCATATAGTATTCTCTGCTTTACTTTGTGGCAACTACATCCGAATAGCTTTCTGTCCTTGGACTCCCAAGAAGGAGTCTCGAAACTGTCCCGGTTTAGACTCCTGGGACTTTGTGAGTTCATAACTCTTTGCTCAAACCTCTGATTGGGATGAGGTCTTAATCAAACTTATAGCTCTCCTCAAGAGCTTTCCAACAAAGTTTTGTACTCCACTTGTACACACCGGGGTCAAGTTGATTCCCGACTTTTAGTGGTCGGGAATCAAATTGCCAGTTTGACTCTCGGCCTTTCTTTTTGCCATAACTTGTGTTGCAGATGTCCAAATGGCTTGTGTGAGGCCATCTTCGACATCTACATTTCGATAACTTTCCAATGATATGAATAACGCCTCAAGGCAAGGTGTTTTGACCCCTGCAATCGAGCTTTGAGGTTTCGGGAGTCTCGAAGGACTCCCAAGTCCCCATTTCGGGAGTGTGAGTGTCATCTTCACACTATTCCAAAAGTGGGGTTGCGACACCTAACATTGGGCCACTCCATGTTAATGCTCCAATTAGCTTTCATCGATGCCTCATGGTTTTGACACAAGCATTTGCTATAATCACTAGTGTTACTATTAAAACCCTAATTAGGTTTCCACCATTAATTACACTCATGAAACATGATCCCCAAAAATATCCAACATGTCATCATTTGGGGCCAATGGCCTTGAAAATCCAGCCCCATAAAAAAATCATGGGTTTAAACTCAAAAAACCATGTTTCTTTGATTTCAAGATATCCATGACACTTGAGCAAATTGGATTTCATATGCATGTGCCACCATGTTGGATGCCATATTTGCCACCAAAACTTCCAATCATACAAATAGGGCTTCAATAATATTAGTATGGTTTGAATTTGGCTTGGTCAACGACCCTTTGTTGGCCACACCTTTCCATTTTTGGCCCTTGTAAAAACCTTGGGATTTCCCTACATATCTCATTTGGGATTGTCCATGTTGAAGTTCAAGGTGTATTATAAACCAATGGTTTGTGTCATGACCTTAAACCTTATAGTGAGAACCAAAGTGATTGGGATTAGGTTTGGTGGTAGTGGCCTAAAAAGGATTAAGTTAATTCTTCTTCTAATGAGACCCATCACATCTTCAACATTTGTCTTCTCCCCCTGGTTTTGCAAAATGTGACGAGGAACCAGTCCCATATTCCTATTTGGGCTCCCTTTTATTTACAGTATAACTTTGGTTGGCTAATCATGTGTTTGATGGCCCAAAGGTCCAAAGGAACTTTTCAAAATATTTTAGTTGAAACCAAAGGTTACCACCTTTTCCTTGATCATGTTGAACTCAATGTGTTTAAAAACTTGGAACATTCATACCGAGGTTGGTTATGTCAATTAACTTAGCACAATATCTCATACACATCACCTAGAATCCTTGTCCAAAATGCCAAAATTGGTTATCATTGGCTTCTATGACCCCCTAAATCACATTGATCAATCGTTGCATCCAAGCATATGCCTCCCAACAAACTTTACGAGGTCTATGTTGAAATTCCTACAAAATGCAAATTATTTTTTGTCTCGACTCTTTTATAGTTGGTTCATAACTCCCTTAAAGTTTTTGCGACAAGGTTAAAAGTGGGCAAAACCTATTGTCCACTCATGGAAGGAGTGCTAATAATGGTAATTGTTGTGGATGGAGTTGCGATTCCAACCAAAGGACAATTTGATGTAACTACATCGGTAGATGAAAAAAAAAAGTCCCTATGTAATTAAAAAGTAGTTAGACAACCAATATTGATGCCAATTTTCAATCTTAGCTTCATGAACTTGACAAAAATCATGGTTATCATCCATGGATAGCCCCTGCAAATGCTAAAATAAAATGTGGATTCCACCACGTGTGTGTAAAGATGGTAATGCATATTTGTAAAAATTTGAACTTGGATTTATGTGTTGCGCCCCCATTCCACACACCCCCGCATTAAACCTTGGAAAAACCTCCGAACACATTTTTCACCAAATGGGTGCAAATACATAGATAGGAACCAATGAGATTACTTTACAAAAGGATTGTGAATCTTTTTTTAATTTCATTTTTTCATATGAGATAATCTTTGAATGAAATCTTTTGCAACTTGTTATTAAAATACATATATTTTCCCCAATAAATCACATTTTTGGTGTTACTCATTGTTGAATAAATATGAATTTTCAAAGTGTGTAAATTTTGCCATATTTTGCATTCCATTTAAAAAATTTATCATAATTTGAAATCATAGCATATTTAATATGCTAACTATTTTAGGTTTTTGTTTCTTGTATCATAAAATACAACTTTGTTTCATATGTCATGCAGATTAAACCCCATTTACATGTGGTAAAGGATTTTTGAAATTTAAAAATTTAAGAAAAACTTTGAATTTTAAAAATCTTAAATTCCATATTTTTAAAATTGTGAAAGTTTTTTTTAATGTGGGTGGCAGATTACTATCATATAAATAATTTTACGATCAAATGTTTTTTTTAAAAAAAAATCTTAAACTTAGTCCTTTGCAAAATTAACCACATTTTACACAATTAATTAATGTTCAAATTCAAATGTCTTTTAAACCAAAACCAGAACCCAAAATTAAATTTAATTAATTTGAGATTTGAATTCCTCAACATTCATATAAGTCATTTAACACAAATGGAATGATTAACATAACTTTAAAATGTCACAAAAAAACATATCTACAAAAACTCATAGTTTTCACTCATATTCAACATGTTTTTCGCTCTTAGATGTATATTGCACTCAAATAGGAAGCAAAGCAACTTTGAAGTTTATCTTGAATTAAACAAGATCTCCATAACATACCCAATTAATTAACATAAATTATCATATGTGTTTATGTTGAATTGATTGGAAGAAAAGATTCCTTTGAAATTTTATTAAATTATGACATGTTCATCCCCCTAAACCAATAAACATGGTCAAAACACATTAGCATTTCAAATTATTTAATCTTTAGGGGAGATTTAAGGTGCAGATTAGGACTTTCAACAAATGAATGAGAAAAGTTTAATTGGTGAACAAAGGAGGATAAAATTTAACTCTTCTTTGTCATTAGAGAAGGAGATCCTTGGATTATCCCCTTAGGATTTTTCATCTTTGAAGTCTCCTTTTTCCTCCCTTTTTTAGAAGATTTTTTTGGGGGTATGTTCAACAAGTGACATGAGAGAAAAAAATGTGTGTGTTTGGAGGAATAGAAAAAAAACTTAGAAAAAAACCTTTGCAAGGAGAAAAAGTTGGGATGGGAAAAAACATTATTTTAGAGTTTTTTTTTCCAAGCTCAATAACCTAAAATTTGAAGGTTTGTGGTAATATTACAGTGACAAAATGAGAAGGTACCCCCAAGTGTGAGGAAACCTCTAAACTTCTAGCTTATATGTTGAAAGTTTCTAAATCCATCACTGGATTGCTTTTAAACTTCATAATTAAAAAAAAAAGTAGCTAAGGTATGTGGTTTTGTTTGACCTATTCCTTGTAGTACATCTAATTTTGACACCCCCATGAAATTAAAATTGCATTTTTATGCCAATTTAAATGTTGGATTTTCATCTGCCATAGTCTTGAATGTTTTGTTTGGAGATGAAACTTTGACTTCTTCAAGGCAATGCTTATGGTTTGTGGCCTCAATTGGTTTCATGTGGATACTCCCCAAGCTTGGACTAGGAGTTGTGAGCTTTTCCTTTGGAGGTGGTGCTCAAAATGGAAGCTCAAAGATCAAAAATTGATTGACACCAAGACTTGGGCCCTTGCATCATGTGAAGAGTGTGGAAAACCTGCATATTAACAAAGCATGCAAATATAAATGGCAATCTAGCTCAACAAGAACATGGAAATAATTATTCCTGATAATTCATTATTAAAGAACCTATGTACTGCATATGTAATTTGTTCACATATGGACTCACATGTACTATCAATTCCTATTTGATTAAAAAGATTGTAGACTATGTACATTGATAAAACTTAAAATCCATCATAAATATTACTTAAGTGCTTGGAGGACTCTTATGCATTTAACTTAATTTTTAAACTTTTAAAATGTAATACTTAAGGACTCTAGATTTGTTGATGATGGAATTTACAATACTAATTAGGGAATTTAGATTGTTATTAAGGACTTGTGAATGTTGATTAGGGACTTTAGAATGTGATTAAGGATTCCATACTAGTTGTAATTAGTTAACAAATAGTTGCAATTGTCCATAACAATGATAATTCATGTACATGATTGACTTTTTAATGCAAAGTTTACAAACCCAACTTTAATTATAATGAAAAAAATGCTTACATATGGACAAGGTGAAACTCTCTACATGCATTTTCCAACTTACATGTGCATGTAACGTCATTAAGCACTCAAACTCAATTTAGATTCACAACTCACACTAAATGTACATAATAATCAACCAACCTTAATAGAACAAAAATGGAAAGCTTGCATCAAATAAAGTTCAATAGTAGAAGCTAGAACACACCTTTGATTGATTTATGGGGTTGCCAACCTCTTTTTGCCTTAATTTCAAGTTGTCAAACCTTTCAATTTGCCTCACAATCCTTCATTACACATTTAGTAGACATATGAAGTGGTATGCAAAACACTAATGTACATGGTACACATGTTTGTAACAAGACACCCTAATTGCCCACACATGAGCAAATCTTAAGCCATAAAAAATACAATGTTCTACAGGTAGTCACGTTTCTTTTCTAGACTAATACGCCCCTGAACTCTTCAAAAGACCTTAAGGTGGGACTTAGAGTGAAACAACAAAAGAACAAAAGAATTGGGGCACGCTCCTTGATTCACAACACTTATGGGGTAGGAGGGTGTGCTAGAGCTCCAAGATGGGACTAAGAAGAACTCACAAGCGAGAGTTCAAGATGAGGTCAACTTGCACAACCAAGAAAAAGGGTGATTAATGTAAGTTGAATGGAAGTGGTGTGGTGGACTTATTAAGGACAACTTCAAGCACAACCTTAAGCACAAGCTTTGCACAACTTGCAACCTTTGTGAGGAGGCACCACTCCCCTCCTTATAATATACTATGTGCCTTTCCATGCGAACTACATCCAAATGTCACTTTTCCTCAGGATTTCCAAATGCGAGTCCCAAAATTGTGGTCGTTCATATTTTTTTCAAATCAAATCTTTTTTGAAAATGTGAGGGCAATAGCTTATAGCCCTCAAAAAAGTAATTCTCATTGTGTAAAACATGCCCCAATTGGACCTCTTTTGAGCTTTTCCTTTCAAAGGATTTGTGGGCGAAAATCAAATTCTCAATTTGACTCTCAACCTTTCTTTTGATCATAATTCATGCAAATTAAGTTTAAATGAACAATTCAAGGGTATCTTAAACATCTACTCTTCAAAAAAAATTTAATGGTCTCATGAGGGCCCAATTTAGTGCTTGTTTGCCTTTTGAATTAAAGTTCCAAACATTCATAATTCATGCACTAGTGTAACTCCCAAAGCGGGAGTACATTTGGGAGTCATTGGGCTTCATCCCTTGCACTCTCCTCCATTTGTGAGAGTGTGTTTCACACTTGAACACATTTTTGGCCTCATGGGCCCTTGCATTTCACACTTAATCATGAGCCCAATTTAGGGTTGTGACACAGACTATGTTATGGTTGACAACTCAACATAAGGTTGTGATGGCATTCTCCTCAAAATGAAACCCCTTTGACTTTGACTCATTAAATTTTTAATCACCCATTTGTGATGCTTGGAAAAAAACTTCATTATGGAAAAAAAGGTGTTTTGCAACTAACCTTGTAATTCAATTTTTTAATTGCAAAGGACATTTGTAATTCATTATATTTATACACCATGAATGTTAATAGACAAGTTGCATGAATTGTAGAGTTACAATTCATTGTATATATAATGCAACTCATTGTAACTCAATTACAACTCCATTGCAACTTTATCAAAACAACTCATTTTCAACTATTATGCAAACTCCATTATAATTACACACACGATGCCATGCTAGCATCATTGATTGTCATCCATCTAAAATCTAACACATGGCACTATGGAGATTTTTTAACATATAAATTATTTTCGTTTCAAAATATTGATTTTCATTGTTCATTACAATTGTTAATGATGATTCGAAATTGTGACATGTGGCACAATATTTTTTTTGCCACATGGCATATTAATTATATTTTGGAATAAACAATTAAATAAATAAATCTATTTTGGTAGAATGGTAGGTCATACATAACCATAGGTAAGTAGGTTGGTAGGTTTAACAATCTACATACCTATGTATTTACCTAGGACCTACCTACCTACCTAAGGTCATAAGTGGGTTAAAAATAAAAGAATAGCCATGAAATTTTTTTTGTTAATTTTATGTTTTGCCTTTCAGTTAAGTTTTTTTGAATTCATCCCAAAATGACACTTATATTCTAATGTCAAAATATGAGAGAACAAACCTTCTTTATATAATTTATAACATGAGATTTGAAAACAAAGCATATGGGTTAAATATTTTAATTGTTCCTTAGTTACAAATTAAATTGGAATTGAGTTGCAACTATAACACTTAAGTGCTTAGGGCATGCCAAATCCAAGGGGAGGGTTCCATTGTTTTTGGTGTAGAAACAAAACTTGACCCCCTCCTATTAACACCTTTGGGGCATTAAAATTTGTCAAAAATGGAAGATAATTCAAAAATTTATGGGCCCCCCAAGTAGAGGGGGTAAATTTTTTAAAAAAAAAACCATTGAATGCTATAAAGGTTAGTTCCCAAACACCTAGGAAAATCCTTGTATGTTATTTTAATATTATTATAGAAAAAAATGATTTGTAGAATTTCAAATGGCGCTCCTATAACATTTTAATTCATTTAAAATGAATAAGAACTAAGAAAGTTATGAAGTTTGAAAATAGGAAAGGTCCAAAGAGTAAGAAAAGGAAAAAAATTTGTTTTGTAAGTTGAAAAGCTTACTTCTTTTTTTTGTTATTTTTTCATTATTCCTTTTCCTTTACATTTCAAAGATGATTTCTAAAGCTTGAGGTAGTGTTCTCATAACATTTTAAATCACTCAAAATGAAATACATATGATGGAAATATAAATAATTGATGATTATATATATATATATAATTGTATTATAATCATAACATAGTTGAATAGTAATACTTTAGTAGTGGCACATATACAATAATTTTAAGTAGTTGCCACATACAACTATAATGCAACTTTTAAAAAAATCAAAATGGTTAACTACATATGTATGTACAATGTGTATAAATTATCATATAGAAGACCCATTTTCAACTCACTTGCAATTATAATACAACTAACATATTTTTTGATATAGTAATTTATTTATTAATAAACGATATTTCTAGGGGGATAGTTGCACAATAGTTGTATATGAATTGTTTTTTTAATTTTAGTTGTAGGATAATGTGGTTTTGACACATGTGATTTCTCATAATGCTTGTTTTTGTAACTTAGTAAATGAGGCCAAAAAAATCAACATTTTCCTTGTGCAATTTTGAAAATGCACTTTTTCTTTCATTTACTAAATTTTCAAATCTTTTTACAACACCATGTTGAGTATCAACTTACTCGGTGTAGGTGTGGACTATAAGATTAGGAAACCTTAAAAAGAAAATTAACTATGTTGTCATGAGATTGGTTCGAAGTCACAATGGTTTCTTCTTTTTAAAATGTAAAAACCATGATTTTCAATTTTGCTATAACTGATGTCAACAATGTGTTCATGTATTCCCTTTTGTCTTCAACAAGAATATTCGCCTTAACCACCTTTTTTTTTCCTATTTTTCAATGGCCAAAACCTCTTTTGCTGACACAACTAATTTTTGAACAAAGAGGAAATACCCTTGTAATTGTTCAAAAACAGGCGAAGCCTTCGCATGTTGAAGATGTTTTAGTTCTTTTATGTCATCATCTGAAGCCTCCTCTTATGTAAATTAGTAAATGTTTTGAGCTTCAAATTTTTTGAATATTTTAAGTGATGTCACCAAAATTGTTTTTGATTCATCCATTTTATGTAAGTAGCTTAGTTCATCTACTTTTCATTCTTCTCACAAACTAAACTTTTTGCCATTCCAAAGGCGATGACTCTTCCAATCAACATGTAAGGTTTTTGATGGATAATCATCCACAAGTTTTAAATATTTATTATAAGCTTTGGGTTTGCGTAATCTATGTAACAATGCCCATTTTTGTTCGGTATATGACTAAAAAACTTTATGATTTCTTCCTTCATTTAGTTTCTAAGCATTTAAACTTGTTTGGGGTTCAAACCAAAATGACACAACTTATATTTTTGTGCGAACTCCTTTCTAGTAAATCTATGACTACCATCACCCTTAAGTATTTTTGGAACCTCTCCATACAAAGGACTCACAAACCCCGCCTTTGTACCACTATTGGTGGGTCATGTTTTTTCTTTCACCTTCTTCTTTAGGTCACAATTAGTTGAAGGTGTGACACTTGACATCCTTGATTAACATGGTCAATGATTGTAGACAAAAGTCACTAAACAAAGAAATTACAATGTTGACGACATGTAAATCATCATGAAATGTCCAAGATTTAGGAGAACTAGGAAAGGTGTGAAAGACAAGGATTGGTTCAAAATTGGCCTATAGACTAGCATAGATGGGGACAATAATGTCTTCTAGTACTTCATGGCCATTGTTCCCTCCTTTTTTTATTTGAATTAGCTTGCCCATTTTGGCCTTTTAAAAGTAAATTAGACTTTTGTGATCTGTTGATTTTGTACCACCTTACCATGCTTTCACCCAAATGGTCCCCATTTACTGAACGGTTGGCCACTTTCACAATGGTAAATTTGTCCAATTTCATTCAAAATTTAATGACACACATAGTGAACTTGGATTCATGTTGGTGTAGTGGCAAATGTGAGATTATAACATTTCCTTTTTGATTTTTAGTTTTATTCATTGATCTATCACATGTGTCCCCCCCTTTTGTTTGCTTATGTAAGTGTCAAATCATAGGAGGTTTGATTTTCAACATTGGTGTTTTATTCCAACCTCCAAGCTTGGAACTTTAATTTGTTGTGCATGCATGATTTATATCTATTTAAAATTTACATCAATTTTGCATCATCTTACATTTAATTCCCATTGTAAAAAAATTACATTGTGATGGAGACGACAAAGAAAAGTGAATGAATTTATGCTTTCATCTTGTAGGGTTTCTTAGGATGTTTGTTATAATTTATTGTGATACAATGAAGGATTTACTTGGGCTTCTCCACTTTGCTTGGCATATTTTGTATTGTGAAAGATGGAATAATTTACTTTAATGAAAATAAATCAATGCTTGAAATCTTCATGAATGAAGTTGAAATAGATGAAAGCTCAATCCAAGAAGAACATGCAAAATCCCAAGTCAAGAAACAATAGGAAGTAAAGTACTAGAAATGAAAAGGAGAGGATAAAATTTAATTTTGAAAGATTGCATATTCAAAGAAATAAATTGAAAGGTAATAATAGAAAATCACTATGTTGATGATAATAAGGAAATTGATGGTGATGATCTTGAAATATTGGGATCTTTAATTTATTACAAAAATTCAATAATTATCATCAATTTAACAATTGAAGCAAAAAAACATCTAATATTTTCATTACTAGGAAATGCGTCCTAATTCACTCTTGGTTTCACTAAATTTTGAATGAATTTAGACATTTTTACCTAATGAAATTGTTAACTCCCAAGTGAATAGGGACCAGTTGCTATGGACAATGATTTGTTTCACTAATACCTAATGAAATAAGTTTACTTTAAAATGAAATACAAATTTACCAAATCATGCACTTGTTAATTAATTAACTAACTAGTATGGAAATCAATTGTATTTTAATTATTTAAATATATAACATTATTGATAATTTCATGATTTTAAGCCTATTATTTATTGACACGTGTCACTACTTACGTTAAGTTAAAAACTTAACCTAGGTAGGTAGGTCACGTAATCAACCTAGGCACCTATTCAAATAATTCAATAAAAAATAATTTGGTCAACATACCATTGTTGACCAAACATAACACCACCTATGAAGTTTCATCCTTTGGCCTTGGGATTGGGGGCTAACACCCTTACCATCCAACCACCCCACTTGTTCTGATAATTTGTTACATTACATTCTTTTTATCAAATATTTCATTTTAAATATTATAAAAACATAAACTTTGAAACTATAGATCTTATTGAGATTTTGTTCAAATGAAATGATTTGAATTTATTTTTAAAAAAATTCAAGAATGTACATAATTACATTTATTCCTCTTTGAAAATTTAAAATCATTTGAACAATTTTTTTTTGAATATCATTATTCAATAACATTTCAATGACTATTCTTTTGAAATTTTTTTTTAATAAATGGATATTTTTGTTAATATAATAATAATACTTATGTTAAGTTATTTTCAATTATTATATGATTATTTTTCATTAATTTAAATTATTTCACCATACATTATTTACGGCTATTTATGACTATTCTCAAATTTTTTGGTTATTCTTAATTATTTTTGGATATTTTAACTTATTTCACTTCAAATTATTTATCTATTATAAATTATTTCACCTTATATTATTTTGGTATTCTTAAGCAATTCTAATATATGGTTATCGATTATTCTTTTATTAGTGCTATCGATGCTTATTAATGGTTATTAATACCTATTTCATTTATGGTTATTAAAATTTTTAATGGTTATTATATTAATAATTATTGGTGGTTATTCTATTGGTGGTTATTCTATTAATGGCAATTAATGGCTATTTTATCAATGGCTATTGGTGGCTATTCTATCAATGGGTATTGGTGACTATTGTTGATTATTTTATTAATGGCTATTGTTGGCTATTCTATTAATGATTATTATTGGCTATTCTATTAATGACTATTGTTGGTTATTCTATTAATGGTTATTTCTGGCTATTCTATTAATGACTATTGCTAGCTATTCTATTAATGACTATTACTGGTTATTCTAGCAAAGGCTATTGTTGGCTATTCTATTAATGGTTAATTCTAGCTATTATATTAAAAACTATTATTCGATATTTTATTAATGGCTACTGATAGTTATTGTATTAATGGCTATTGTTGAATATTTTATTAATGGCTATTGGTTATTATTATATTAATGGCTATTGGTGGTTATACTATAAATGATTATTGGTGCTTATTCTATTAATGTTTATTGATGAATATTTTATTGGTGGATATTGATGCTTATTAATGGTTATTATGTTAATGGTTATTGGTGGCTATTTTATTGGTGGATATTGGTGATTATTAATTAATATTTTATTAGTGGCTTTTGGTGGCTATTATACTAATGGCTATTCGTGACCATTTTATTAGTGAATATTGGTGATTTTTATTTTATAAATTATTTTTTGATATTCTATGTTATAATATCATAGGCTATTGGTAGTTATTATATCGTAGGGTATTTAAAATTATTTTTTGTAGGTTATTATTTTTTATTTAAAATTATTTTTACTTTAGGTCATTATATATATATATATATATAATTTTAAGTTATTATATTTAAGATAAAATAATTTATAATAACTTAAAATATAACTTGAAATAACATATATTAATTTAAAATAAAATAACCTAAGGTATAGCTTAAAGTTAGTTGAATAATTTAATTTAAAATAAATTAAAAGCTTGTAATAAATTAGTTAATATACCTTAAGGTAAAATAAATTATATTAATTTAAAGTACAATAATTTGTAATGGCTTATTGTAACATAAAATATAAATTAGAAAAACTTAAAAAACTTAAAATAATATAGGGTATATCATAAAGTAACATAGATAAAATATTTTTTAAAAATAAAAATAAACCTATTTGTTATAGGAAATTGTAATAATGAATTATGTTAACTAGTAATGAAACATGATGTCGACATAGTGATATTATAGTGAAATAACTTTCACTAGGGTGAAATCAGTAAAATGCAATGAAATTATTTCACTTTTAAGGTCGCATAGTGATTCAAGTTAGTAAATTGCACCCCACTTTGGTAGTAGTGCTTGTTATGATGTAATAATCTTGTTTGATAACATGCTTTTGTTGGTAATGATATATTATAGTTATAATTGCATTAATGTTAATATGATTTTATGAGGGGGATGTTGTAAGGAAATTGCAATATCAATGTTATTGTTTATTTAGGTTTCTAGGAATTGTATAATCTTTAGGTAGCTATTGTAATTGTTGATGATAGAAATAATAATAGTAACTTAACACTAGAAGTAGCTCCACACACAAAGTCATTGTTGTCATAGCAAAAGGTTCATTCATTTAGAATTTGTGTTCGCATCAAATTGAGTTTTTGCTTGTTATTGTTAACAAATTTACAAGTGGTAAATGATGACAATGTTTGTTGCTATTGTTGTTTTTGGGTGGTGTTTCTACTATTGTTGTTGTTAATGTTCAGTTTTTATTTTTTATTTACAAAGGAAGAAATGCTTAAAATGCATAATCATAGTAGTAACAACTTTTGCACCAAATCTCAATCACAAAGCTGGGGAGGAGTTCCAAAGTTTTTAATCTCATTTCATATATGTATTCAAACATTCTTGTTATTGGTCATGAACATCATGAATGAATTATTTTTACTCTTATTGTTTTAATCAAAGATTAACTAAATAATAATCTGCTATAATAGATCTTGGGTTCATTTTTGTGAAAGTTTGCAACAAAGATGTATATTGTTGCAAAAGTTGAATGATACATTTCTATACCTATGACAACCAAGAAAAAAATGTTAACCATTGTGAGGTCAAAGATGCAAATGGTGGTGCAAAGGTTGGTGACAATATTAATATTTATAATAATAAAATTTGGACACAAAGTGACAATAAGCTAATGTGCTTATTTGGATGAATTCGTGAAAAAATGATGTAAATTGTAGCACAAACATATTTCAACATGAACACTTATTGTTTGCAAAAAACTTATAGTTATTTTTTTAACTTAGTTTCTTATTAAATTTTTTTTTTCTTTTTTTATCACTTATACAAAACTTTGTCCTAGGTCATAACATGTATATTGTTGTTGGAGTTGGATGATCAAAAGAAAAAAACAAATTATTGCTAGAATTGTGCAAATTTGTGCATAATTTCTGTTGCTTGAAAGACTTCCAAATTTGTGCACACATTCTTAATATGTTTTGAATGGTCTTACTAGTATATGGAACCATTTTCCCCCACATGTCAATGATGCAAGAAGGAAATAAAATCAACACATCAACAAACTTCCATGTGCACCTATGTAAGTCCAAAAGGTACATGACTTTTATATAGAGGTTGGGGATGGCACTAAGGAATGGCATGCAACTTGCATGAAACACTTTAATGTTTCAAAAGTTTGTGGAGACTTTTTGACGATCTACCATTTTGATGGAAAACCTTAAGGGGCATTTTCACTTGGTGTTAAAGACTTTAATATTAAATCCCCTAACACCAAGCTAGTCATTTTGGACCTAAACCTATTTATCATGAAGACTTTATGTTAAGTTAACATTCACTTAACATTAAACAATCACCCACTTAACATTGGTTACCACCTAAGATGCTATTTATATTTTCATATAACATTAGGTGTGAATGCACATTTATTATTATAAGATAAGGAAATATTGAGGCAAGTTATTGCATGAGCCTAGAGCTTGAGCCTAAAGCTTAAAGTTGGAACTTGAGATGGTAAAATGCCTTTTCCATTATACACATGCAAATAAAATCCAATAATTTAACCATAAAATGAATGTTATACATGTATACCTACAAGTAAACATGGGGATGAATGTAAGCATTCATCTTCATTATGGATGAATGTTTTTTTATTCATCCAATGTATGGATAAAAACATTAATTGAAATACGTGTTTGTAATATATAGAGCTTCCATCAAAATTATGGATGAATCTTTTATTATATCATTAAATTCTTATCAACGATTTTTGTCCCCTTAATTTTAATTAATTAAAGCATCATGAAACACAATTTAATTCTTTATGATATAACATTTGTCAAATAATATAATGTAAATTCCATTATTTTCAATATGTTTTAACTATATTACTATTATCATGCTACCATCCACCCCATAGTCATCGTTTATTTTTAAAACTAGAAATAAATATTTTATTTTTTTTTTGGGTAAATTGACCCAATGTTGTCAACAACATTGGGTTTTTTTCCTCTTTCCAAAAGTGTCACAACTCCTTTCAAACTTGTTTATGAATGTCATGGATCACAACAGGGGATTTTTTTCCATTTTTCTTCAAAAGTGCCACAACTTTCATTAAATTTAATTAATGTTGTTAACAATGATGGGTTTTGAATTCTTTAGATATTTTTAAACTACCTATTATCATTGATAACAATAGGTTTTTTTTAAAAATTAAAATTTAGTTTCAAGCACCTTAATTTGCTTTCTTCAAAAAATTACTATCATATATGACAAATGATGTTGTTTTTAATAATTATTTATTTTCAAGGCGCCCTAATTTTTGAGGCACACATATATAATGTTGTTGACAACATTTGTGGGGGTGGGGGGGTTAACATTCATCCCATGAGAATATGTTTTTAATTGTTTAACATTCTTGATGAGAATTATTTCTTAAACAAAATTTTAGAAATTATTTTGGTCCCATCATGATATTTTCCTCTATAGTTACATTATCCATCATTATGAAATAACACTTAAGTTTGAAATATTAATATTGGGACAACAAATGAAGATGAATATAAATAATTTTAAATTTATTTATCTTATAATCATTGATGAATTTCATCCAATGATTTATTTACTTAATCCAATTCATAGATGAAATTCATCCATATGAAATCATTCATCTATGGACATATTCATCCATGTAGGTGGATGAAAATCACATTAAGCTTTAAGCTATGAGCTTGCACTTCCACATACAAGAATGAAACCTTCAATAGTTGTAATGTAGTCATAACATAATCACAAAATAATCACAATTTTCAAACATAGTTAATAGTTGAAAAAAGGGTCACAAATGACACATAACCACATGTAGTCTCAATTGATTATTTGCTAAATATAAGATTTTTTATAATGTTGGTATGTGAACTATTGGTCTTTATTTTTGTAGATGCGTCCATTTTCATTTTGACAACTTTGTTCTTACTCCTATTATAACCTCCACCATCATTCGCATTTCGACCAAGGACCTTATTTGGCCCAATGGGTGACCTAAGACCTCCAACCTAGCTAGCTTTTTCTTCGGATGTGGCAATCTAGTGTCATCATGAGGTTGAAAGATCCAACCCATCTCTTTCACTTTACTTGATGATCTATTGTTAAAAGAGAGAAGAACTAAAACAAGGTTGGATCAAATTCATGTCTTTGTAAAGGTATTTGATGCATTTTCAAAAGCTCATAAGCCTTTTTAGGGTCCTTTTGGGGTTCATTCTATGGTGTTATGTTTTTGATATAGATTGACACATCCTTTTCTATTATAGGTATCTTTGAATGCTTCTTGAAACTAGTATTCACAAGAGCTTGCCCTTGGTTTTTGAAAAATTTAGTGTTTGATTTTTTGTTAGGTTTTTTTATGGTTATGAATTTCTTGCTTACATGGTTATGGCAAATCTTTTTCCTATTTCACGTTGTTTGAAGTTAAACACCTTACCATGTCTTTTTAATTCAACTCTCAAAGGGGTCATTGATTCAAGGAATCACCAATAATATCAACATGATCTACAAAATTAAGAGAACCATAATAAATTTGTTAGGCCTACCATCTACAATGGGTTAGGAATAATCAATTTATATTTTATTATGAATATGTGAGGTGCTAAACATGTTAAATATCGCAAGATCATAGGAATTGTTGTTAAGTTAAATTATTGTTATTTTTTACATCACAAGTTTCCCATCTCACGATTTAACAATGAAAAAATTGTTTTTTCACGGATTTGTATTTTTTGCACAATTAAATGTCGTGCATTTAAAACATGTATGATGCACATAGAAGTAAGATGAAATATTTGCATGATGTGATGATTTATTATGTATTGTTCCATTTGCGTACAAAGGAACTAATTAAAAACTGAACCTACATTGGTTAATATATATTAATATGTTGAATTATAAGTTGTTTTAACAATTGTCATTATCTAATCCTATAATCTCAAATGTTTAAACTATAATAAAAATTGCATTAATCACAAAATGTGTGACCCTACACATAACAAAATAGATTGTGAAAAGGCTTTGATTTATCTGCTTTTGCATGTGTAAGCAATCCACCTTTGGAAAAACTATCTTTATTTCCTTTCCAACTTTGAACTTACAAATATTCGAATACTCAAAACATAAAATATTGACATTGAATGCATATAAATAAATATGAAAAAAATTAAAATGTGTGGATATCAATAAAAATAAAAATAAAAACTCCCTCACTTGATACACCAAAAATTCTTTGTTTGATGCAAGTGTTTAAAAATATAACACTTAATTGGGGGCACATTGTGAAGCTTTGTAATGGTCAAAGTTGTGAAAGCATGGGTGCATGATATCTAAAACAATGCATAAATGCCTTCAGATTAAAATTCTTCCACCTAAAAAGTAAAATAATTCCATAATTACAAAGAAATATTAATTTCTTAATTGAATTGGTAAAGCCACCTAGGCGTTTCAGGATCTCACCGAGATCCTGAAATCCTTGGAACGAGGTGTCGTCCCTCTCCTCTCGAGAACTGTGTACTCTCTCTACTTCCGTGCTTCTCGCCACCATCTCTCGCAGTCTCCACCACACCAACTACGAACAACCGCATTTTTGTTTGTTTTCTTCGCTTCAATCCGCCGCTTTCTGGGGGTCTTAAGTTATTTACCTTGCTCTGGTTTCCAAGTCCAATGTTTTTTTTGGGGGGCGTTCGGTATTTCGAGTTTTGCCGCATTTTTTTCTCCCCTAGGTTAAGGGATGTGAATGCTTGAAGGATCGTAGGCAAAAAATGGCGGTAGCGAAGAATCAGTGGAGGCGGGTGGAGCTCTGGTTTTTGATAGCTTATGCAGTGGTCTTCCAGTGCTATGTCGTGTACCACAGTGTGAGAATTTCTGAGGGTAAGTATGTTTCAAAATTTCTTTCGCCTGCTTTCTTCCGTTTTCGTTTCCCACATGTTTTTGGTGCTCTGGCATTCTCATCTCCTTTTGTGAAAAGCAGAACTCGCAAGGTCAGGTCAAGAGAGAAATAAACGTGAGTGTGGGCTCGAAAGCTCGAACTATATTCCAAGGGGTTAAGGGTTTTAGGGTTTCGAAGGGTTTGGGGAAATTTGAGCTCCTGGAAGTCGCAGGTGGAAATTTCTCGCAATAATCACTGAAAGAGATTCAATAATTTCCCACAAGGATCACCGAAAGAGATTTAAGAACACTGAAAGAGATTCAAAGGGAAAGGATCTGACAGTGTTTTAGGGTTTCTTTGTATTTTTTTGGATGTGGAATCAGAGTATTCAAAAGGGCCGAAAGCAGGATGGCTGAATGGATTACGGCAAGGCTGGATTATGAATCAATTGATGGTACTTCGCTTCTATTGAACTCCTTTCTGGTTGCACAGTTGCACTATTTCTTACTTGTTGGGATGGTATTGGAGTTCGATTCACGAAGGAGAGAGCATGCACTGAAGTAATTGATGCTTTGTTGTTTCAGGACCTGTCAGACAGTCAATGGCGAACATTTCGTGCTGGTTTGCCAGCACTGACTGGAGTCATGGCCATATTCACAATCTTGGCAGGAGGCTTGAAAGCAGGTCTCCACGTATCTGGAAGGGCAATGGCATGGTTCTGGCTAATTGTGTCATTGTCATACATCACTTATTTGCATGGAGCTTGGTAAGAGATGCTTTTCAAGACATTGCCTCTTTCCTAAGCAGGGAACATAACACATCAGAATGTTCCGCAAATTGAGCACTGCAATTGCAAGACTTCAGAAGACTGTTGTGGGAGGCAACTGTGTTTGGGACTTGATATTGCAAGTTCAACTTTGTTCTGTAAAGCTTGTCTAATCTGTCTACAATTTGCTTGTTGATGGTTTGACAGTGTTGTGTTCATCCTGGCCATTGCAATCAGCAATTTTGCTATTACAAAGGTACATGTACCTCATTTTAATTGTTGTCCTGCTTGATAGGTAGATTGATCTTGCATAAGCTTCAGTGTCTACCACCACTGGAGAATTTTCTGTATCTCCATCACTGTGTTATCTGGGTTTCCCTTCCCAAAAAATGTTCTAGAGGTAGGAATTGTGCATCAAGGAGTTTTGCCAACATTTTGAGCTAGCTGCTCTGTGTCTTTTGGAGGCTCCTTTGATGAATGTGTGGGAAAACTCTCCATTTAGGCATCTTGATTGCCATCAGTGAATTGAAAGAATTGAAACCATTGTTTTTGTGTATTATGAGAGAGTCTGAGTATTGACTCATGGCACAGATCTTATCTTTGAGAGATGTCATGCTGATATCATCCCATTGTTTTCTCTATCAACGGCCATTCTCTTACCGAGGAAGTTGGGAAACTGGCATTTACAGTATTGAGTTTGTGGGGATGAGCAGGCATTTGGTGGGACACGAGCTTTGCCCATTCTGATTTGGACATTTAACATAGGTTTCCTTGTTGCAAACCGTGTATACGAAGGCTATAGATTCTCTTCTTTTGGGTAAGTTGCTCCCCACCTCTGCAGCTATTAATGAGACCATTACATGATGCTCATTACCAAAAGGTTGCATTCTTGTATGTACTAAATTAGGGAGTAATTTGTCAGGCTGACAGGTTTGGATATTTTCATTGTGGGATGACTGAGCAGAGAGCAACTGGCTCACTTGGATCAATACCGGGGAGTGATGCGATGGCAGATAAGCTTTAATTTTGGTAAGTTTCTGCACAAAAATGGTTGCTTGGACTAAGCCAGCTTTGTTTGATCATTGGGTATTAATTACAACTGATACAATACTCAAGGGCAGCTGCTGTTTTGGGTGCAGTGATCTTGCGAATGTTGAGCTTCAGCCTTGATTACCACTGGGCACGCATATTGCGACCTTCCACAGTCAATTGGGAGGTCTGTCCTCTCTTGGTCCTTCAATCATAAACTGGGAGGTCTGTTGCTTTTCTCTTCTTCCACTGTTTTGATCTCAGAGCCTCTGACTGCAGTGCAGGAGAGAAGCTTAGGCCTTTTCATGAGACTCTAGGTTTGCTTGCCACTAGGTGTGATCTGCCTGCATTTGGATGGAAGGGTTGAATCATGAACTGATCTTTCTGCAGACATCTCTGTTGTGGGGTTCGCTTTGCAGAAGCATGCACAACAGTGTGACCTTTGTACACTTGAAGCTTCTGAAGATTCTAAAGCTGGTTGTTATTTAGCAAGGCAGGTAAGGATTCTCCTAAAGAAAACCATGACAGCCTCGCAATAATCATAAGACAAAAGTGCAATTGATGGTCCGTGGTTTGACTGTACCTTTTGTAATATTTCAAGCAATGTAATTTCTGTGTTGTGCTTCAAGTTCCAAGTGTTTGGCATTCATCCAACTGTTAGGACATGGACTGATGTGTATTTTGTTGGTGTCCAGGAAAGGCCTGTACCATTGTTTCAGTATGATGTGGTCATGTACCTGGCGTATGTTCTATATGCACCATTGTACTTAGCTGGACCTATTGTCTCCTTCAATGCATTTGCCTCACAGGTTTCAGTCATTGACCCGACCCTGGTTTGCTGGATGATGAAAACTGCTTTGCTTTAGTCTTTTGTTACATGAGACCCTGACTAAGTTTTATGATCCTTTTTTCAGTTGGAGAAGCCACAAAGAACATACAGTGGAACACAGATTGCAGTATATGGGCTGCGGTGGCTTGCTTGCTTCTTGCTCATGGAAGTTCTCACCCAATTTTGTTACTTCAACACCTTGGCCATCAGGTAAATAACTCAGTTAGGTCCTCAAAGGGCAACTCTGAAGTGGCAATTTCCTTTTAAGGATAGTTACTAGCATAACTTTTTTTATTTCCTTTTGTGGGAGTCATGACTGCATAGTTAACCTTTAACTATATGAGTTTTGGTTTGCAGTGGGGTTTGGCAAATGCTATCTCCCACAGAGATATTTCTGATTGGATACGGGGTATGGATTCGAATCTTGTCAACTCTTTTTTTGGTCTTTTCTTATTTTCATAACTCTTGTGAGAGGACTCTCTCTGGTAGCAAGTCTCATTGCAGATTTGCGTCCCTGTTCAGACAGTTCTGATAAATTGTAAGTTTCCTTGTCCTCACAGGTCTTGAACTTCATGTGGCTCAAATTTCTTCTAATTTGGCGCTTCTTCCGGTTCTGGACACTGGTTTGTCAAAATCCCAGACCAGACTACGTTGTATATACATGCTTGCGAAAGCTTAATTTTTGAGACATTTTATTTGTCGTGCTTAAGTTGGAGGGTAAGGCTCTGTGGGATGAGTACAGATCCATAACTAAAACTTTTGTGTTAGCATGTTGATGAAGGTCAATGGAATTGAGGCACCTGAGAACATGACCCGCTGCATGAACAATTGCTATGATTTGGAAGGATTCTGGAAGGGCTGGCATTCTTCCTACAATCGCTATTTGGTCAGGTGAATCAGAATGTTCAAAATGTCCATGTGGAAAAAAGCACAAACCAGGTTTTGCAGTTCGAAGTGTACATGCAAGTGTTTTCAAATTGATGTGAACTGCCAAGCTTTGGAAGGATTGAAATTTTTTGAGAGTGGGTGTGCAAAAATGGGTGATGGTATTCTGTGCAACCATGTTTAAGTTTCATGCCACTTCTTTTATTTCCTTTGATGATTTCACTGACAGTCTGGGCAAAGAAACAAACTTTCTCCTCATATTCTTTATCTGGTTGTTGGGCTTGAAGGTATTTATATATTCCACTGGGGGGTTCAAAGTGGAGGCTCATCAATGTCTGGATCATCTTCACATTTGTGGCAATCTGGCATGATCTTGAATGGTGAGCTTATGACAAAACTCCTGCATCTTTATTGAGCATTTTCTGTTTGATATTCTGAGATTAACCTCCTCTCTGTGATGTGGGGATTTTGAAAGTTTGTCACATTTGAAGTTTCTACATTTGTATGTATGTGTTCTGAGATGCTTTTATGTGCAGGAAGCTTCTATCATGGGCATGGGTCACCTGTCTACTGTGGGTTCCAGAGTTGGTTGTGAAATCGATTGTAAAATCTCATCGGGTGCATATCTATGATATTCCCTTCTTCATTCCGTTGAGGTTCTTATGGAGTGGCCAGTTTGTTGATATAAGTTCAAAAGTTCTCTACCTAGGTAGGAAACTTTTGAAGAGAAAGTTACTAGGTAGAAAACTTTTGAAGAGATTGCTACCAGGTGGAGAACTTTTAAAGTTGATCCTTGGTTTATTTGGTGTCTTCAGATGGAGGGCTTCAGAAATTCACCACTGTTCAGGGAATGTTGTGCATTGGCAGGGTCTTTCAACACAACTGGCCTAATGGTGGGTAATCTTGAAATTGCTGTGCTGTGGTTGACATATTACTCTGTTTTCAAACATTAGTAATGTTTGCTTCAAAATGTCTCCATAGCTATGGCATTAGTCTGCACATCTAAGCAGGTGCCATAGTGAAGATGACTAAAGATGATACAGAAAACATGATGTCCGAGCAATTTCATATTGTCCATTTGTGCTTCTGTTAGAAGTCTCAGACCATCATATTTTTGTTTTATGTTTTCATTCTCTAATGTTCTTGAAGACTTTGTTCAGGACAAGAATGTTAAAGTCTGTGTCCATCCTTGTTTAGGTTGGAACTTAACTTTGTTGATTGTGTCTCTTGAAATGTAGCCTGTCTTTTTTCCCTCCCCTAAGAACAAGAAGCTTCCTCTTGTCTTTTGTTTTTTTTGTTGCAGACAGCAAATCTGGTTGGCTTTGTGGTGGGTCCAGCAGGCATGCACATGCTGTTCTCCAGAATGCTTTCACTTCAAAGTATGAATAGTCCTGCACCTCCACTTTCTTCTATACTGTGTACTCTTTTGTTCTAATGCTTGCTCTATAACGACAGGCATAGTGTATGGAGGGAGGCTATGTGATGCAATGTATTGTGTACAGATTTCCTTTGCAGTATGCCTGATTATGGTAGAGATGGGGCTTTCTGGAGGAAATCTAGAAGACCTAAACTTGGAACAAGTATTTAATGTAAATTTGAAGTCCTGTTATTTCTTATGAGCTAATCTGCTTCATGTAATTAATTGCTTGGGTTCTAAGGCCAGAAAGGAGTTACTTCAGTCTTGCTAGTGGACCTACACCCTGAACTATTGAGTCCCAGGAAAGGGGCTTAAGACTAACTGGATGACTGCTAAATTTTTGAAAGATGGTGTGGATGTTTGCAGATATACCTCTTCTCTTTGGGATTGTCTTCTCTATGTACATTGGGACCAAGGTTATCATCCTTGTTCTCAGAACTCTCAATCTGTAGTTTGATTACCAATTTAGCTACTGCTGGTACAGTCATTGGTCATAAAAGAGATAACTGAAGTTTGTTTTGACTGTCTTCTGCAGATTATGTTCCATATTCGTGAATGGGAAGCTCGACAAAAGGAGAATGAAAAGTTGAAGGTGCCAAGAAGTAAGTCTGTTGACTGAGAGGACTGAATATATCATCTGCTCTAGAAAGGTGTTTTGTGTTGATGTTTTGAATTGAGTGCAGTCCACTCAAGTTGTTTTTTGGCTGGTATATTTGTGAGCTGACCATTGGATGTGCATTTGGTATTGTGTCATGGAAATTTTAATTCACAATGCATCACATGGGTTGTGTGACAGAAGTACTTTCTAATGATGCAATGGTAACTATGTTGAAAGGGAAATGGAAATTGGGTCACATACAATCAAAGCCTTCATGCATTTGTAATTAGTTTATTGTATGATTAGTTGAAATTGAGTAATTGGTAAAGATTTTACTTGGTTGGGATATTATGGTAGGGTAGATAAGTTTTAACTAATTTTTGATTTGGTTACTAGAAGCTGGTTATCTTGTTGCTACTTTTTTTCATGAGAGAAGCAAATATATTTTAATTTTTAAATGGCAGGCAGTCTACTGGCACACAGAATTTTTTCAGTATGGACTTCATAGATGTTTTCGAAGATTGGGACTAGAATTTGGGAGGGCAGGTAATTGTCTTATTCTGATTGGGGTTACACTGGTTTTTTCATAATTTTCCATAGTTTCAAGCAAGGTGCATGGCGCTTGCATATTTTTAGACGAGTGCTTATTAAGATGGTGAAAGGCATAGTGTGCACGTCTGCTTTTTTACTTGAAAATATTCACATGACTTAAAACTAGTATCAGATTTTATTGTCAAAGTTTTTTCAAGTCGTTATATTATTACTGTTTTATACTTTTCCATGGTATAGAAAGTGTCTACATTTAAATTTTGATTTATATTATATGTGATTACTCTTCAAAGGGAGCTTTTTGCATGCAAAATTTCATTTTATACAACAGTCTTTAGGTGTTGGGAGTTTTAGATAGAGGGAAGATGCTTGGGAAGATGCTTTGTGAACAATTAAAGATTTTGTCGACGATTTGAAAAAGTTTAGTTTAATTGTCACATGTTGACCAAGAGACATTATTTTAAAAATTATAGTTACACTTCATGTTTTAGACATATCATAAGCAAGATTTTCATTTCAATTGCACTGATGGCCATGAACAAGGACTTTCATAGCTCAATTTCTTGCATTTTTTTTTCCACACGTAAGCCTTCATAAAATTGAACACTCGTGGCGAAACTTAAAAACCATTGGCCGAACCCAGCAGGGCATCGAGAAATTTCTTGTACTGGTTTATTGGCCGGACCAGTACAAGAAACATCTAGAGGCCCTGCTGCACCTCAGCGAGCCCTCCTGCCCAACAACTCTCTCTCGCTAGTTTCTAGCCCGTCGAAACGCGAAACGAATGTAATAAATCAGACAAGCAGACGTGATTCAAGTGTCGGTCGCATGGTCTGTCCCAAAGGGTAAATGCAGCGACGCCGCTCCCCAGGGCAATGGAATATGCGACCCCCGCTACATGGAGACTTGCGCCAATCACACGCAGCAAGTCACTCTTTGGCGTTTACAGCGGATTCTACAGCACAAGCACGCTGCTCCAACCAGTAAAGGCAGCACCCAGCCAAGGGTGCCAACCCCCGCCACAAACCAAACATATTTACACTGGGCTTGGAAACGATGGATAAAAGACAAACCACAAAATCCCCGAAAACCTGCAAATACCTTCACTATCAGAAACCAGCTCTACAAAGTTTGTTAAAGCAGTCCCACCAAGAGGACCAAACCACAATTGCCTTTTATGGAAAGAAAGTTCAGCAGACCAGTTTGGCGAGGATTACTTTTGCAAGCAAAAGCTTTCGACTAAAACAAAAAGGCCTCCAACAAAGTAAGTGAAACATTTTAAGTGAACACGGCCCATCACAAAGGATGACTATCCATCCACTACGCCTCAGGCGCAATGAAGCATACCATACCACATTCCTAGACACTCCTTCCTATCCCTCTCGACAAAGAAAAGAAGAATCAGGGAAAACTTCAAGAAAACTCGAATCAAATCAGGATCTAGGCCGCGAAGTCAGACCAAGGATGCCAAAACCCCCTATTACCTACAACTGATTACCTCGCGCCAACACTCAAGAGAGCAAGCAACATAACTACAGAAATCAGTTCACACCAAGTGCAGACAGACAATGAACAACTACAAGGCTCCAAATCGAAGCTCGCATGAAGAGAATAAACAAATGATGTGAGTCACAGACCGAGTGCGCGAGACTTAGTAGATGAGAGATTTGTGAAACACGCAAGAATATAAAAATGGTGCGCGGCGGCAGTAGGGTTTCCAGGATTTAGGGTTTAAGATTTTTAGGGCTTATGGAGTTTCACTCTTTTCTTTTTGTTTTGTGTTTCTTTCCAAAGTGGTAAGTAAAAGTGGTCCACATGGGTAGGTGGGGTGGCTGGTGCTTCCATTGCTCATATTGGTGGGCTCTAATGGCAATAGCCATTAATTTTTTAATTGTTTTTTGCAAAACATGGCAAAGAGGTTGTTGAAGTGTGTTGGTTAATAGAGGAGAGAAAATTTGATTTGCAATACTATTTAATTTTAATATTTGATTTACAACATTTTTAGTTGTTTATTGTGGGTTGGTTTTTGGTGTTGATTAAAAAAATCAGCAAACAACATCTATCTGAAACTATTAAAATTCCCCAAAATGAAACTAAACTATTTTGCAAAAATAAAAAATTTCCAAATTCAAAACATAAAATTACATCCATTGATTTTCAACATTGCCATTGGCCAAAGCCTTTTTGGATGTTTGTGAAATTTGGACACCAAATATGTGAAGAGAAAATGGGTTGAAACTTGATTATATAATTATGCTGCATTTTTTCTGTACGAAATTTCTCACAAATGCAGAAAAATAAAAATGGAAAAAGGAATATTTTGTCCTATTCTCTGGTTTTTTTTTGGAAAAAATCGCCAAATTTCGAAAACAATTCGCCACATTTTCACTTGGATTTGAGAGTGAAGCATTTTTCTTACCAGCTTTTAAAATTTTGTACACTTTCTTCTAACCTATTGCCATTTAAAGCTAAATCTCTCTTGGGAAGCTAGCATTAAATAAAATAACAAACTCATTGGGTTTATCATAATATATATTGTCTTGGGGAATTTTCATAGAAAAAATGGCTAAAAATTGTATTTAGGGTTAATAAGGTGGCCAAGTTGGAGGCACATACCTACTTATCCCCAAAAGAAAAACTAAAACGGAAAAGAAAACGACAAAAGGAAAAAGAAAGGGAAAAGAAAAGAAGATGCACCAGCCTTCCACGGGTAAGGGTTCGGAAACCCTGAGAAACAGCCGGTGTCTTCAGCGGGTCACCCGAATCGGGTCCGCGCGAGCCAGCAAGCGTGCACAAGTGCAGCGCGCGAAACAAATTGCAGCGCACACACACCGAGGGAGAGAGAGCGACGCGAGACTGTGTTTTGCAGCACAGGGATGTGCGCCATTTGTCCTGCTACTATTGCGTATCTTCATCTCGACGAGCTTTGATCCCAATCAGAAGGCGCATGCAACAGCAAATTTTTGGTGGCCCGGGTAAAAGTTTCCCCCCCAGTTATCTGCAACTTTTCTTCAAAAGTTTTTTTTAGCTCAGAAACCTTCTTATAACAGCCGCAACTTCAACGAGGAGATGGACGGAGCTTTGTTTTGCAAGGAGAATTTTGTAATCTGCAAGGGGGAAAAAAATCAGAGACGACAGAGGAGAAACCGCAAGTGACGGAGTGAGGAGATTTGTTATGATGGTAGAAAGCGTGCCGTCTCATTCATTGGATGTTGCGGAAAGGCGGGAGAATGTTTTTGTTTTTCTTGGCTTCAGGACAGCAATAAGGGGGATAGAAAGAGAATAGTTGCTGATTGAAAGAAAACCGATGAGCGGTGAAATAGCAAGGCTGCTTCTATTATTATTCTGGAGACATTTTCGATATCCAATGGTGTGCTTTCATGTGCTGCAGAGAGAAGCTGGGAGGACCTAGAGCGCGAGCTTTCAGTTTTGACGTATCATATGTTTTGTCTCCAGGTGTGTCCAAGACAGGGAAAAGAACGGTGCATTGAGCTAATATTGGACCATATCCAACAGTATCCATCGCAGAGTGAGAGATCAAAGGAGCTAGAGCTATTGCGCATTTTTTGAACGAGATGGAGACGAGATTTCTGCGGGGAAGAATGATTGTCAATACGAGATGATCTGATGCTCTGTGGTGTTGCATGACCGTTGAGAAGGTGGAGGAGGAACAGAGAGTCCTGTAGCCATGAATATCTGTGATGATCCAGTTCTAATCTTGCCGTTGCTAGACAGAAATGGAGGTGGAGAAGGAAGCAGCATGCGCATGACGAACTGATGATATTCCTGCTGAACATAATTACGGAACCTCGTGCAGCAGTAGCAATGCATATTCTCAACAACAGGTACTCACGTCGACGACGTCAGTGGCTGGGAAGAGTTTTGAACAAGCGCGATTCATTATAATACGAGAATCTCGCGCCTTAGAGAAGCTCTGGTTCTATGTGAGGTACGCGCATTGTTATGAATTGGAAGCCCTGATCTTCCTTCCCTATTTATTGCTTGCCTTCAATGATCCTGGGACAGGTCTCTGATGATGATCCGGCATACGATCTCACAAGGAAGGATTATACGGTAATCCGAAACACATAATTGCATGGAAAAGTTAACTCCAGTGAAGTCACAGAACCACAGCATATTCATTGGCACATTTTCCTCTGTTTTTCAATTCTCTGAATGAAGCTGACTGTGGATATAATTTGTGTTACTCCTTTCATCGATTCCAGTTTCAAAGCTACAGCAATGTAATTCTTCTTGTTCATGACTTTGTGACATTCTAGCTTTTGTGCCATGGAGCATCACAATGAAGAATTTTGATCTCTTTGTAATGGAAGCTCACCATTACATTGCAGAGGGAGGCTTTTGAGGTTTATTGGAGGAAAGAAACAGGGAGAATCATAATATCCACAAGAATGCCCCTTCAGAAAGGAAGAAGAAATCTTCTTAAAGAAATGATGGGCATGGATGGATCTTTGGCTTTTGGATAGCTGCTAACATTCTAGCACACTAATGGGTTTGTGAATAGCATTTTCTTGAGCATGAAATTCTTAGCTATGGTCCAGTGGTGCTTCTGATGAAGATTCTTGGGTATAACTGAGGAAAGATCTACCGCATGCTCAAGTGCCTGGTTTTGTGCACTTGTCTTGGAGGAGAGATTTGCAGGATTAAATTCAAGGTCTGAAGAGCTGTTATGTTTTTACTGCCCTCTATAGAATGCTGGTGCAGAGCTAGATGCATTTAGATACGTTCTGCTGTTAGTTTCAGTAAGCTCTGGGTATCTTTAGAGATGCCAGGAGCACACAGTGGAAGGGACACCTTCAACAGTTTAACGGTATAGGTTCTTCTTCTGATCAGACAAACCATCCACCTCTTGTAAAACTTGGTTTGATGGTCATGTCAACTCCCCCTCTTCTATGCCCCTGTGGAGCTCATACCCACCTCACATCATTGCTAAGAAGTTCTCCTGACACATGAAGAGCTCCATGGTGATGGCTGTGAATACATGTACCAGGAGGGGGAGAGTAGGGAAGTACTCAGAGAAAGTGTAGGGGACGTTAGGGCTTTGGTGGATGGTAATCGCAGAAGTTGCATATTGGTGGCATTCTACAGGAATCTGCCAAAAACAAAAAATGAACCTTCCCAGTAATCTTATTAGCTGCATTTACAGAGGAGTCTCTGATACCAGAGTCATCCCACTTAAACTTCTCTGTTTCATTTGTACGAACCTGCATAATAAGAAGAGAGAAGAGGGAGGAAGCCTCTGATGCATCAGGATCTGAAGAAAATGTCAAGATGGGGGGCAAAGGGAGAGTTCCATTGTCAACCTTCTCTGGTAAATGGATGGGAGAGGACTTACCAAAGAGTTCTGTTTCTAACCTGCAGGAAGGATCCTGGGCTTCACTTTGCAAGAAGCCACCAATGGAAGGCAAGGAAAGCACATCCGAGGATACAGAAAGCCACTCCAACTGTCTTACATTGGGTTTGCATGCACTGTCAGACTGTCACTTGAGGTTAAAGCGCTTTGGGTCTTCTGGTCTACCTTCTGGAGATGTCAGACAAAGAGGCAGCCTTGCAAGGAGGGTCCAAACTCCAAGTAGATCTTGCAAAGGGAGGGCTTTTGCTCAGCAAACAAGAGACATGCAGGCTTTGCCAAGGCCTGTGTCATCTTTGGAGAGCTGCCTTGGAGCACAGCTGATTCATGAGCTTGACAGCAAAAAAGAACCTCTTGATATTTCTTCCCTGGTTGAGGGAAGTAGGCAGTTTTCCAGCACTTGTGAATTTCCTCTGTATACATTTGAGAAAATCTTCTCTTTGGACATAGATCACTGCCGTGATGGGCCTGTGGATACCAATGGGATCTACAAAAGAGTCTTTAAAGATGACACGACATCTAGTACCGAGGGTATGGTAGCAGTTCCAGAGTTTCAACAGTTTTTTGGAAGAACAAATAGCTTGAAAATGGGTTTCAGTTCTTCTGAAACTGCTGGAACTCTCAGCAGCAATGATGAAAGAACATACACTGAAAGTGAAGCAGAAAAATCCATTCCTGCTTCAGTTGACATTTGTGAAGTGTCATGGAAGAAATCACTGTTGCCTTTCACTCTCAAGAAACGCAAAATTTCTCGCACGTGCCAAATCTTGTCAACATCTTCTGATTCAGGTGTTGATTCCACTGCATCAACAGGTAGTGCATGACAAGCCATAGTGAGTTTCTGCAGATGCATGTTTGTGTACAAACACTTCATGTTAAATAGAGGCAATGCTGGTGTTTGTCTGTTAGTAAGTTCACACCTTTATTATCATTTGTGTGGCTGATGCAGATGAGGCCACAACTCCAATGGAGGCACTGCTGTTCAGTTTTGGAGTTGGCATTGGGGTAGTGTGCACTGTTAAATCAAGTCAATGTGAAATTGACAGATTGAATCAGTTGCTGAAGGCAGCAGAAGGTCAAGTGCAGATCCTTAAAGAGGAGGTAGAGATGTCATCTCTGTGAACTGTACAAATGTTTTTCTGAGCTGGTTTTTGAATTTCAGCATATGTGCAAGGTAATCTTTGGTTCATATGTCTATGACATGGGCACAATGTTTTGGATGATCTGCAGAGCTGAGTGTTTTCTGGACTTGCTAGCATTGTAGGTTGACAAAAAGGATGCAGAGAAACCAAGTCAAGAGATTGGTACACAATCTCAACTTTCTACCTGTGGTGGCGTGGAGGAAGAACTTGATGATTTTGAGTCTTTGAGGATTGTACAAGCAGATGAGGCCTCATCTCTGGAAGGTGGTGAAATGGCTGATCTTGAGGCAGAGCTGGAGGCTGAACTGGATCACCTAACAGGACAATATTCAGATCTGGATGAGGTTAGTGTTTGTCTGTGGATTGCACCATTAGTCAATTCTAGTTATTTTATCTGCATTCAAGAGTTTAGAATTCAGAGCAAAATATCATGTGGAATGTTCTGGTGCAGTTGGAGATGGATGGTGTTGCAGCTTTGGTGCATGGGGATCTGAATGCTGTGGGTCTACCTGCACAACTGGACTCTTATGGTGATGACAGCTCAGCTTCAGAAGTGGCATGCATTAACAGTGATGCTGTATCCCCAAGAGAGCTCACACGTCTGCTTCTCAAACTTCAGGTGAGGACACTATATCTAGAACAAAAAGATTCTCTGGTGATAGAGATAGTGGAAGTTCAAAACTAGCTGTAAACTTGTAGAGTTTATTGCAGTTAATCTTCTTAGGGTTGAATTTGTTCAAGATTGATCTGTGGTGTCACAGTCAGCACGACAAGAAGAGCATATTTCAGATTTGGAGGCAGATCTTGAAGCAGCAATGTTGCAGTTAAAAGAGAAAGAGAAAGAGCTGGAGCACTGGAAGAAACATGTCTGCCAGCTCACTGAACTCTCAATTTCATCACCTACCTCAGGCACTCTTCCAACTCTCTTGTCAGCTGATTGTTTATTGTCTTGTTGGACTGTGTGTTGGTTGTATTTTGGTCAAGAGGATTCCATTATTCCCTGCATTAGGTCTATGTCTGTATCAGTGGAGTCAGCAAAGACTCCAATGTGCTGATGTTTGGATTTATACCAGTTAATCATGGTGATTGGATATTGGGGTTGCAGGGCAGGAAAATTTTCCAATACATTGTCAAAGCAGTGCAGTTGTCACTCCATTTGAAAGGTCCTCCTCAGGCCGTGGAAGTGAGCCTGAAATAAGTGCATCTATACAGGGTCCCACCCTGTTACACCACCGAGAAAGCTTTCACTTGCCTCTTCAGTCATCAGGTTCTTCAGTTGATTGGCCAGCTGGCTGTTTTGTGGAAACTAAAGGACTAAACCCAGGGCATTTGGAGAAATGCGAGTTGATGTCAGCAAGAGGTGGAGGTCTGGAAGGGATTAGAACAGGTTTACTCGAGCAGGTATGGATCACCCTTTCACCTCTTGACATGTTTGGCTCTGTCTGTGGTTGTGAATATTTACATTTCTTCTGACTTCTCTCCGTTTTGGTTGTCATGGCATGTCTGTAATGCTGCTGCAGGGTGAAAACCCAGGGTTGGATAGAAGACTGAACTTTGACAATGCACTAAAAAACTCATCAGCAAAAGATGATGTCCATGATGAGTTTCTACAGGCTTTGGTGGGTGGTAAATTAGAACTCCCTCCTCGCAATGAGCAGGCTCTGCAAACTGCCATGGACTGTAAGCTGATATTTGAGGACTCCCAGATTCAACAGCTACTTGTTGACTCTATCCAGGATTTGAGATCATGGAAGCCTGGTGACATGTCTGACATGGGTAGCAATATTCTAAGCATAAATGACTACTCAAGTATAGTCTCAATGTCTGATGGCTGGGAAAGTGGGTTTGACCCTTCTATGAGGGGCCATTTTCACAAAGGACATGGCGTTCAAAAATTTATGACAAAGCCTGAGAGTAGTGTTATTGCTAAGTGTGCAAGACTGTCTGCATCATCAATGTCAGTCTCTGAAATTTCAGATGGGGAGGCTCCAGATTATTGTGCAAGTGGTACAACTCTGTGCTCCTCAAACATAGAGACAATCACCAGGCCTGTAGGTCCATTTAATCATGATGTTGATCCATTTTTCTGGAGTAGAGAGGGAGGGCTTGGTCAAGCTGGGGCAAACACTCCAGATGACAGTGGCTTCACTACGATGGAGCCAATTTCAAACATGTACACAAGGAGTCCCATGATCTCACTTGGTGTGCAGCAGCCTCATATTTTGGATGGGAGGGGAGAGGAGCTTAACCCCACGGTGTATGAAAAGGTAGTTGGTTGGGAAGGGCTTATCAGGCAGGAACCTTTTGCAGCTATGGGATCTGACTGGGAGTGCCAGTCTCAAGCATCTGAGTATGGACAACATGATGCTCAAGATCCCAGATTTGCGGAAGGTGGCTCACTGCATCCAGAAAATTTGGTATTGGACTCTGAGGAACACTTGGGCAACAAGTTCAAAACAGAAATTGTTGGAAAGACTAGGCATGGATCAGACATTGTCCCAGAAGTGCAAACTATTCCTGCCATGCTTGAGATGGATAATGTGAAGGTTAGAAATAGAAGTTCAAGGGAACAAGAAGCAGGTAGTGTAGAGGGAGTTGCTTCATTTCCCTCTTTAGTGGGAAGCACTTTAGAAGGCATAGCAGGGGAGAGTGTGGAGAGTTTTGAATTCCTCTGTAGTACATTGCCAAAGCATCATGAAACCATGAGAGTGTCTGAAATCATGAATGACAAGGACAGTCAGGACATCACTTGCTCTCAGAGAGCAGACACAGAATCCATAACTGTATTCAACCAAGCTGCATCTTCACAAAGTTCTCAAGGTATGTAATTTTATTTGCACTCTCAACAAAACATAAGGGATAAACTGCAGCATTTTACTGTTATGATTATTAGCATCCAGTTCTAATAGGTCTAATTCTGTGGATATCTGTTTCTTCTTTGTGATGCAGGGGCAGATACTGTAGTGTCTAGTGGAGTAGAAAGGGAGGCACATGAAAGAGAAAGGTTCATACTTCTCTTCTGCTGAGGAAAAACACATCAGCAACATGATATTGATGGTCTTGAAGAGCCAATCTACCTCTTTTGAAAGGAGGGCTTGGATAAACTGATTGATCACATGTTGATGTTCTCTCCAGTCTGCCAGTAGATGGAGGTTCCATGTGGAGCTTCTAATCTGCCAAATTGGATGGCAAATGGTACTGACATATGCATAACAGGAATAGTCAGGAGGTGGGGGTTCAGAAGAATGTAGCCTTGTATTAACAGATTCAGGCAATGAGTTGTCACAGAAAAATGATGTCTTCTGTAGTGCTGTTAGTAATCGATTGCCTTCACTGTATACCGACAAGATTTGCCTCACATAGAAGGATTCAGATTCCTGCATTTCCTTTATGTGGAGTCTTGCCTTGTTGATTCATGTTCCTGATGGTTACTTCATGTCCTAATTCAGTTCAACGCTTGGGTGGATTTGTTCAGTTCAAATGCAGCAATGAGATATGAAGTTGAGTTTCTTGAAGGCCCTTGGATCAATTTTGATTTCTGTCAATGTTAATGGCTTGGAGCAGGCATACGTACTTTTTAGTGTGACGATGTTGTCCATCTGACAAGATGGGGGTTGAAAGGTTTGATCATCAAATGTAGGGTAATCAAGGGTGGGTACGCTTCCATTTGTGGAGGAAGCACCATCCATCGATGCGCTTCTTGTACATATCTTTAAAAATTGCAGAAACAAACATTCAAGAATAGACCTTCCCAGAAACAAACAAGCCTTCCTTCAATGGACACTAACAAAACAGGACTTGTTGCAGTGACACAGTTCGACAGTGATGATGATGCACATGAAGCTTGAACATTATGACATGATGCCCAGCAAGAAGCTTTCCAATCTACAGAAGCTTTCTGGGTTAGTGCTTTATTATATGCAAGGAGTTGCAACTTCACAAGCTCCAGATGTAACAGTGATGATGATGCACATGAAGCTTGAACATTATGACATGATGCCCAGCAAGAAGCTTTCCAATCTAAAGAAGCTTTCTGGGTTAGTGCTTTATTATATGCAAGGAGTTGCAACTTCACAAGCTCCAGATGTAACTCAACATTTCTAGTATTGGCAACAGATAGTTGCCATAGTTTGAATGTGATATCTGTCGCACCATCTTATCTGGATATCTCACTTCAAGAGAAAATTTCAGCTGTGATCAAACTGCATCAGTAAGTGCATCAGGAATTGTTGGCCACGTCCATCTCAGAAGGAACGTATGATCGGATTGTTGTAAGAATAAGCCATCATTGCTAACCTTCCAGTTGCAAGTCATGCAATTATCCAGTTGCGACGAGTGTGACGATGGTATATTGGGATTCCCCCAAAACATGAATGTGCCACTTCTGAAGGGAGTGGCAAGCCTCGCCTAAAAGGAGCAATCCCAGTATTGATTCCTGTTGATATCGAACATGAAACCGTATTCCTTATCAGGCTGCGCGATGAAGGTGGGATTGTCTATGTTATCGGAGAAACAAACGATGGTAAGGTTTGTAGAGAATTCATTGATCATGGATACACTTCCGGGCATCGCTTCCCCGTCGCTTCCGTGCATGAGCATTGAGAACATAGCCACGATGATGGCTATTGAAACAATCGCAGCATGCAGGAGTTTCGTCGAGGAGTTACTCCCGCAAACAGCCATTCCGAGCGGCGATGGGGCGGCGATTGCAGCGATCTACGAATCAATCGCAACAGGTTTGCACACCTGCTGCCTGAACGATTGTAGAAGATGCAGAAACAAGATTCTGAGTCAGTAATAAGCATCCAGACATAACAATATAAAAGAATATAGAAAACACGTCGAAAAGACATCGCTGGCGATGAAGTCTAATCACGCTGGAGCACGATCATCTCTTGTAATGCAAATATACACTACAAGACCAGAGATCTACATGCAATTGCAAACATAGGACTGAGGAAAAATCCCAATTACCTGGTGATCGGATGCTACCTGCAAGATTTCAAGGAGCACAAGGTTAGCGCTGAGGACCGAAAGCCAAGCGCGAGAGAGAGCGAGCGAGAGAGAGAGAACCAAAGGTTTGGTTTTTGAAGTGAAAGCAAAGATGTTGCATTCTGCCAAATGATATGGCCCATGTTTGCTATCGAAAAGGTCTTGGGTTCAAAACTCTCTGGTGGGTAAGAGCATGCCCACGGAGTAAAATGCACCACGGTACTTCTAGGGATGAATAATCTAAGGTTCAAATTAGTGTTGGGCTGTTCTGACCTTGTATAAAGAATGCAAAAATGGCTCCAGCTCAAAATTTCTTAGAATTGATCCAGTTCCAGTTTCACAAAAAAATGGAACCTTAGGTCCAGTTCTGGTTTGGTTCTTGAAAAAATGATAATTCAAGTTCAGGTTCTCAGTAACCTGGTCTGAAGTTGATGGTTAGCTGCTAGTTAACCCCCAATTCTAGACCATTTTTTCTCAATTTTATTTTTTCAAAGAATCTGGTTTTGGTTTCATTTCCAGTTCTGGGGTTCAAGTTCCAGCTCCAAAAATGGATCCGGTTTTAAACTTGGTTTCAGTTCCAGTTCCAAAATTCAGACCCAGTTCTGGTTCAGGGGTATTGAGAACTAGAACTGACAATTCTGGTTCAGGGTGTTCATCACACAAGGGATGCTTGATAGGCGATGTGTGCTTGCCTACTAGGCCCAGAGCATTCTGGGAATGCCCACCTCTAAGGACTTCTCTAAGGGCCTTACATCTTTATGAAGGATTGAAATGATTTGTGCTTGAAGGCAACAAGTACACAAATTTGCAAGCGGTGCCCCAAATCATGGGACATTACAAAATATGGCTTGCACAAATATGGAACCTTGAACCTTTGATTACGGCCATTGCATCATTTTAATTATTTATCAATGGTAGATTGAGTACAATCTAGATAGAAATGCAATCCACACAAAATGGAAGGAAAATTGCAACAACTGGATCCAATGCCAAAAGGTTGGATGTTGAGGCATAGATCGTGAAGGCACTGATGACTAAAATGTAAGCAAAAGGAGAAAGGGAAAGTATGAAAAGGAATACTAGGGGAAGCTTGTCTTCATAGCAACATGTACACTTCCCATGATGAATTATGCTATTATCAGATGCTGGCACCATTATGGTCATGGTGGGGCAATAATGTTCACCGTGGAATTGTGTAGTTTGGGTCCTCTATGAATGACTTGAAAAGTTCCTATCCAAATGAAAGTACTCTAACAAAGTAGACTAATGACAAAAGGTAGCTCATACACCAACTGTTCAGATTGGAACTATTGAAATGTTGTTACCTATATCAAAAAGATACACTAACTAGGACCATATACTTCATTGCTATATATCAAATAGAAACGTGTGGGTGAATGCTATATATGTAATTAAAGCTCAAATAATTATTTTAGATGTGATAAAATAATCATGTTATAGCAATTCAATTCAAGACTAGGGGGAGGATGCATCTAATGCATATATCATAGACATCAATTGAAAGCCAAGTGTAGTTGCAAAAAAAAGATTTTTTGCTATAGACTGGAGCAAGAATTCAAATAAATTCCTCTACAAACCTGAACAAAAATGTGTAACCAAGGTTCAGAAAAGTCCCATCCAGAACTTCAGTTGGAGTTTTCTAACTGTTCATCTTAACAAGTTTCAATTCAAAACTACAAGCTTCAGGTACTGCACAAGACAACCACTTAAATAATCTATTTCACAAAGATTGTAAACTTTATTGCAATGCCTTGTTGAAAGGTTGCACTACATGGTTATCTTAGTTGTAGTGGTGATAATATGCAGATCTTTCTGGATGAAGAATGTGACATTTTGTTGTTGGCTCTGTCCTACAGAGACATTGTGGGAACACGTTTTGAGCGGCTATAGGGACTGGAGAATCAAAGGTAGGCTGAATGGATAAGTTTAGGTGTCAGTTTTTTTAAAAAGTTGTGTGAGGAGAGCATAGGGGTTTAAATATTTAAATTTGTTTCTTCTCTCAAAGGGTTTCTTTTTGGATGTGGGGTTTTAGTGAACTTGGAAAATGAAAGAGTTTTATTAAGTGGTGTTAGGAGGGGCAAGGATTTTTTTTTTTAATGGAGTTATTTCTTGGGTGGGGAAAAAGGGGGGGGGGGGGGGGGGTGGGGTATTCCCTTTTTTTCCTTTCTCATAATGTAGTGATTTAACAAGGAAATTTCCCAAGAAAATATTTTAAAAAATCAATGTCATTTTTTGGTGGTACCAAACATGGCAAAATCTCAACACAAAAAAAATTATTTCAAAACTTTAAGAAAAGAGAACAAAATCTTGTTTGAAATCAAACATCAATTACATTTAACCACAAATTGAAAAGCAATTCAATTTCGACTTTTTGACCAAAATTTTCATGCAAGTGACCAAATTTTTTGATGTTTACAAATATATATAGTCATATGTTTACCAAATAGATATATATTTTGAAGTGAAAATGAAACTAATGGTTTAAAGAATGGAAAAAAGTTTAAGGTTGTGTTGTATTTCAAATTTGAGTGGAGACAATTAAAGTTTTGATGTACCCATGGATTGCATAATTAAAATTCATAGGATACCTTGTTCATTATTAGACCATAACTTAGCCATTGAATTAGGAATATGATTTTTTATTGTTAAGTTGCAGTCAACAATGTAGTCAAAATTAATTAAAGCCAAAGAACATTAATTAGTAAAATGTTTAGGTTAAGTAACATGTTTAAAGTTTTAGTCATGTTTTTTTTCCCATATTAAAGACTACATTGTATGTTTATTATTTTCTTTTTCTAATTAACACAAACATAGTGCTTGATTCAAGCTTTCATTATGTATTGATGTTTTTTGCAAGCTTGAGTTTTTTCAAGTGTGTGTTTGCTAAGTCCCATTTTTCTACTACTTTGTTTGTTAGTTGTCAAATTCATTTTGATCAATTTTATCTTCCTTTTTGCACAATGGTTGTTGTTCTAGTGAAAGAAGTTCGATTAGTTGTTGCGATTGATGGGTTTGGATTTTGGAATTAGAGATGTTGTGTTTGAAGCAAAGGTATTCAATAGGCATGGCACTTTTGATCAAATTAGAAATAGAAGTGTGGAAAATTCAGTCTATGCATATTTGCATTGTGATTTGTTGAACATGGTAGCTTTGACCACAATCAGTTTTAAAGTCAAATCACTTCATATAAATATGTACAAATAGTATTTGCAAAAATGCATGTTTGGGAAGGTCGAAATTTTTGGCATTTAGTCAAAGTCCAAAAGGGGTTTTGAGAAAGGTGACATGCATGTGGTCATTATAATCGAGTTGATGACCATTGTGTCACTAATCACTATTTTTGAACCAAAGTTGGTTTTCATCTTTTTCCACATGGATTCCATTAGAGAATTTTAAAGTTTTTCCCATAGTTGGAGCTTTGCTACTATTGCTATCATCATTGTTGGTGTAAGGGGAAGAGGGAATCACAAAGGTGAAAAATAGTTATTGATTGAAAATGGAGAAGGTGAAATTGACCAAGATGTTATTGTTCTTGGCAATAATTTTAGAACATAATATGAATAACTTTTTGAAGCATATAATGGAGGCCAACATGTTATGGTCTTGATCAAGAATGTGGCTACAACATCCAAAAGAAATCGATATTTGCGAGCACAATAATACACAATTTTCACCAAGGTTGTTGATGAAGTTATTTGAGCTTGTTTTCTCAAGTTGCACAACAAGCTATCAACTATTTGACTTGCACTAAAAGAGGTAAATTCCTTTTTTCTCATTTTCTTCAAAGGCATTTTGAAAGTTTTTTTCAAAGAAAAAAAATTCAAGGTTGCTAAATGTTCATTTATAGGTCATTTATATTTTTAAAATAGTTAAAAATGCTAAGATAATTAAATTTAGACAATTAAATAATATTTAAAGTAATTGAAAATTAATAATAATCTATGAGCACCTGATTAAACCTTAGGAAAAAAATCACTTTTTTTCTAACAACTAGGTGCCTAACCGATTGTGTCCCTATGGTGCAATTGAATGGGCACCCAATTGTGTACCTAGGGAAATAAATAAATAAATAAATAAATAAATATATACACACAATTGGGTAGCCACCTAATTGCACCTTAAGGACATAATTGGGTGACCACCCAATTGAGTCCTTAGGGCCCAATCAAGTGCCCACCCAATCATGTTTCTAAGGAAAGAAAAACCTTTTCTTTGAAAATAATTAGGTGGCATTTGATTGTGTGAAAATTGTCATGTAGTAGATATCATTATTTGGTAAATGGGTAATGTTCATTATAATGCTTGTTGTTCAAAACCAAAGGTTCATAAATCAAGTTTCCTTCGGGGTTCCATTGCAACCAATGATGGACCTATATTATTGACCATTGAGGGGAATTGGCTTGAAGCAAGTGTGCATTGGATAGAGTTTGAATTCTTGAATTTGGCTTGTTTAAAATATGTCAACTCCTCATTTCAATTTGTGTTTGTGGTATATTTCAATTGTCATCCACATCTACCTTTTTTGGTTTCCAAAAATACATACAACAATTTATCCCAAAAGTGCATTTTTTTTTGAGTGTTGAGGGGTTGGTTGCTCCTTTGGCAATTATTTGTAGTGATTATGTCTAGCATAATGTGAAATGCAAGCTTCACTTTGATGAATTCAAGTAAGTTTCTAAATAGAAACCTTCTTAAACACTATGGTTGTTGATTATACTTTTTGTGCAACCTTTCTATAATTACTTTTAATATACAAGTATTGGACATATATGTGAAAACTTCCTATACCATTGTTTTGGTGATTTTATCTTTTTGGGTGTTTGGTGCGATTTTTTAATATAAGTAGTTTAAAAATACAACCAATTTTTGAATCCAAGTAGTTTTCCAATGTAATCAAAATTTTCACCCAATGAATTTTTGAATTCAAAAAGCTTTTAATTGTAAATAGTTTTTTTTATCTAATCAAAATTTGAATTTAATTTTTTTTCAACACAATCAACTTTTTAATACAAGTAAATTTTCAATGCAATCAATTTTTAATATGTAGTTTTTCAATATAATTTCTAAAAAATTATAAATAATTTTAAAATCAAAGTGATTTCTTAAAAAATAATTCAATGTGAATGGGTTTTAATGAAACGTTGATTACTTGCCATTTTGAATGTGTATGTGTGAGGAAGGTTATTCTTATTATATATATATTTGGATTAAATTAAAGTTCATAATAATGGAAACAACTTTATCAAATCTTGTTGATTCATCATTTGAACATGTATTACATTCATATGGTTTTCGTTTGGTTTCAAAATACAAATATGAAATATGCAATTGTTTTTTGATTTTATATTTTATTTATTGGACAATCATTTGTCATCTTTTCAATTGAGGCAAAATAATGTGGCACATTTAAATATAAAAAAAGTCCAACAATGTCATATTCAAGAATTAAATCTTAATTTTTTGTTTGATTTACATGAAGGTATAGTGACAAATGAACATCAATATGTGACAAAAATGGCATTATGTCTTATAATGGGAGGTTTGTAAGGAGATTTCATTGCAATATTTTGGATACTTGAATATTACAAAGGCCAATTTACATTTGGAATAAAATATCAAAACACATTATTATTCGATGTGAAATGGATTTTCAATCTATCCCTTTACATATAGTTTACAACTTTCAACATTTCGAGCCAATTGAATATGTTAATGGTCCATCTTTGTCTTCACCTATTTTTTAGGGGAATGATCGCAAAGTTCATATAGATTTGGATGATTTTCCATCATTTTCCAAATTAGTGATAAAAAAACCTCAAATTCAATTCTCATAAAAAAGATTTGAAGAATAAAATAGTGGTTTAAAGGGACATGTGTGGATCCTAATAGCATGGTTGGACCCATGTTGGTATGATTAGGCTATTGCCTAACTTATTTAATATTTATTTTGACCGATTGTGTAGCATAGGTTGTCGCATTTGACTATAACACCATTGTCCACCTTGATTAAAGATGTCATTTATTTTGTCCAATTTGATTAGATGACCCAATTGACTAAAAGCCATTGGTCATTTTAACCAAGGCAATCATTTTTTTTTCCAATTTCACTAGATGTTCAATTTAAAATATAGTGAAATAGGCCATTTTAGTTAAGTTCACCAATCAAAAATATACATTCATTCAAGCCATGGGCATGTAATTAAACTATACATGTTCATTAGTTAAAAAAAAACTTGTCAATCAACTTGGACATTTTGAAAAACCATGAATTATAGTAGTGGCCAACATTATGAAAATATCAACCATGATCATAACCTTTAAATGTTTCATATTTTATGTCTTATAGAAAAAAAAATACACCATGTATCAATAGATGTGCACAAATTTATAAATTTATCAAAATATTCATGGGAGAAAACACATTAAGGTGTCACAATTTTGGTAGATTAAAGTCCATTTTCAAAGTCTTTTTTTTAGTGTAGTCGAAAATTGATTTAAAATATGAATATTTAAATGATATTGAATATATATATATTTTCCATTTCCAATTTCAAATCATGATGCTATAAGACATATAAAAAATATCAAAAAGGATTTAAAAAAAAGTAAAAAATGCTTAAAGAGGCTCTTAAAATAATTATTACTTTTGGGACTTAAAAAGTTCATAACATAATAATAAGACCACATTCCATTCATTCAATGGATCTTTAGTCTCTTAAACACGATTCATTCAATATCCCAAAGTTTCAAACACATAAGATCAATACAATATAAGATAAAAGTTCATATCCATGAGTTTTGTAGGTGTGATAAAAAGTGTGGCCAAAATTCAAAAGTCCATTACTTATTGGCTATCCATGATTTTGATTTGATTTTTTCATTTTTGGAAGGTTGATTATGATAGATTTAGATAAGTCAATCCCTTTTTCTATTATTGCAATGAATTTTATTTTATTTATTTTCTTGTATGTAGGGAATATAGGAAAAACTACCATTGTGACGTCCATATAAAGCCATCGTAATGTGCAAACACTTTCATATATTTCAATCCATGATGGTCATGGGTTAATGATGTTGTATGACATACACATGCATTTATCTTTTTTTAATACGATAACTAGTGATGGTTTAGAATATATAGTAGCAACTTTTTACATTAATGCACAAAAGTAATACATATTGTATGTGTGTATACAATTCATTCATGTTCAATTTCTACAATCATAAACAAGATTCAAATTATAGTTCAAGATTCTCTTGAACATTGTCCAATCATCATAATGGGAGATTTTAATGTTGACATTAAAAAAGACAAAAACCATGAAAAAAATAAACAAGAAATATTGGATTTCATGTGTAAGTTCAAATTAAAATCACAATTTAGTGAAAACACCACAAAAGCTGGATTTCAACTAAACCATATATTGGCAAATGTCCCTAGAAATGAATGTAAATTTGGTGTAATAAAAGCATATGGACTAGATTTTCACAAACTGATTTATATATTGTATTCAAATTACCAAACACACTTCCTATGTATAACAAAAAACCATTATCGTCTCCATTTCTTTAAAGTGTAGCTTATGAATGTTTCATTTTCCATCTAATTAATGACACCCGAAATGGTGGCACCTTATGGCCTAATTTTAATTTTATTTTTATCAATTTTCATGGACCATGTTCAAACAAAAAACCATAATTATCAACCATAAGATGAAAAAAAATTTGGATGTTTTTTATTAACATGTACACCCATTAAGCACAACAACAAAACACCTTTCATTGAAAATCTTAAGCCAAAATGTGACAATGAAAATTACAAGAGATGTCAAATTCTTAAACTTGAAAGTGAAATGAAATTGAAAATTAAGTGGATAACTTTCCCAACTCTTTGCATCTTAATGACATCCTTTTATTATTAATGTTTGTTTCAAACATCTTAGTGCCTAGATTTACCTAGTGCACATTATGAAGAATTGTTTATGCTTTTTTTTCGGAAAAAAATGGATTGAATTTTGATACATTATTGTTATTTACAACTTTATATTCATTTGTATAGTTTTAAAAAATAAAAAATGGAACTATGATTGGAATTTTCAAATATGCACAATCAATTTTAAGAGGGCTAGAAAAAGTAATTTTTAATAAAAATGTAAAAAAATCAAATCCAAAAATCCTTTGTAAAGCCAACAAAATTTTATCCCATGATTTCATAATATAATTTGAAATGTAATATATATTTTTAGGACAGAGCTTCTTGTGATAGAGCTATTTGTTGTTTAAGGAATCATGTTCTTGTAAACTTTGCTACAATCATGTTGTTGTACCCTAGTAAATCAATGTCGTTAAAATGCATAAGCTATCCTTGCAAAAAATCAAACTATGGGCATTATAAATCAACCATTTCTTTTTTATTTTTACATTAAATATTGTAATTTCTAGTATTTATTGCTTTTAAAACTAAATTTTTGGTCATTAGTTCTTGGATTTTTTTTTTGGTGTTCTAAGTATATTTGATTAGTTAAAAACTTAATCTAGTCAATGTTTTTAAAAACAATTCAACAAACATTGAAAATTTTGAATATGTGGAATATATTTGTGATGAAATTTAATATTTGGCACAAAGTTTGAAAAATTGCACACATATATTAAAACTAGAGTTGTGAAAGGAAATTTTTGGGTTGAATGATGTTGATATACATCAATGGTCCAATTTAAAATAAGTTAGAAGTTTAAAAAATTTGGTTTAAAAATCAATTCAAAAAATATGTTTTTAACATTTTTGAGCAATAAATGTATGATAGTATTTTCTTTTTAAGAGAAAATCACTACCTTATGGAAGAAGAGAAGGTTTTATAACTGGACATTACAATTTTTAAAATTTTTTCTTTTGTTTGTTAATGTTTCATGAATCACAAACATTAGGCTCTATGGTCATTGAAAAAATGTATGTTATATATTTTATATACATTGATAAAATCCAATCCTATTTTTCTAATTATTGAGTTAAATATTAATTTAAATTTAAAATGAACTTTGAATTCTAAAATGTTGTCATGCACATTGTAATTTTTTTGCTTGTGTTTAGAACTATTAAAATATCTCAAAATTTCAGCTTATTGCATAGTACGATATTAATTGTATGTCACCATTTTTGACAAAAAATGGATTTCCCATAGTGTTCTTTCACCCTTCTCATGAATTTTGTATTATAATGACACTTGAACATGAGTAAGTCTACACTTTTATATTTATTTTTGAAAAAAAATTCAATAAATTGATAGACTTCATTTTTATGTTGTTATACTACCCTTTAAAAGTGGGTTCTAAGAGCATCTCTATAGTGTGCTACCATATCAATGCCTACACATTATCATAGTTAAACTAAAGAGTCCTAACATCTCCGCTCCCAGTAGTAAAATGGCATGCACACACTATTTTGAATAAAGCACAACTTTTGTGTAGTGTGAAACTTAGTTTAGGCTTGTAAACATACTCACAACACAATGTTCTCCAATAGGTAATTACTATTTTTCACTGGGTTGCCGTAATTGTTGGTCCGGATGGTGACATTCAAATAGTATCTTTCTTTGTATTGTCAACTTCATCATCTTTATGAGTGGGGATGGGAGTATAATTAATCCTGAATGTTGAATGTGGTAAATATTGATAGAGGTCAAAATAGGGGGTGTTGGTGCAAATGCTTTAAGTTAGATGCACAATACATACAAATTGTAAATTTTTGATGTTAATTCATTTAAAAATTGCCAAAAATCATAAAAGTGAAATGCTCATTGAGATATAAACAATTTAGAGTTGATAACTTGGAAACATTCATGGTTGTTCATCATGCATTATAATAGTTTTGGACCAATTACAATGCTAATATGTTTCAACCCATCAATCAATACACCAATAATATGAATATATATCTAAACCTTTGAATTTTCCTATCTTGTGCAAAGGTTGTTTTGTGGATCCTATTCATGTTTGACACCACTTCATGGGGTCCACCAAGAGTTGCACATTTCATATTTGGCAATTGGTGATATATTTGTTCAATGCTTGCCTTGGTTTCAAGAACACACACCCAGACATGGACTACATGATGTGAGTGTTAGGCATGTTGATAACACCTAACTGGTTTTGGTTTAGGTGTCTATTCAGACTCTTTTTTCAGGCTTTTTCAGGCAGAGATCTGCTGGTCCCACATTCGGTGTGACAAGTTTTGCTTGTAATGTGATTTGATTGTGAAGAACGTGCTTGAGATGGGAATCAATGGTGAGGAATTCCAGTTATGGAACATGCCTGGTGAAACCCATTACTACAGAAGGTAAAGTCAGCCTCAGTGAACCAGCACCTACACTGGTATCTTCACTTTCTTCAATAAGACCTGTTAGAGCTAATAATTAACAAAGGAGATGTTAAATTTCTTGAAATAAGGACTCTAAAAGAACTAATAATTAACAGAGGAAATGTTAAATTTGGACTCTGATTATCCTTATTTAATCTCAAGATGCGATATCTCTCATGTTTTAGAAGCAACCCAAAAAATTGTGAGGCTTTTACCATGGTACCAGTTTTCTGCTTCACACAAAGCTATGCCCATTTTTTTAACACTAGACAACTAGGGATTTTATACAGAACAGCAGCTTGCACTACCAGGATCAGTGCATTCTTCAGTGGACTGGGCTCTACCAGTCCATTCCATAGTACTTAACCTGCACACAGCCTTCATCTTACCCACAATAATACTAATTCACTCTATAATATTTCTCTCTAGTTCAATTCATTCTGTAATAGAGCAATTGTTCTCTACAATTCATGAACTATGGTAAAATTTTGTCTCTACAATTCTTGACCAGAAATATAAGCACCCCAATGCTTGGAAATAAGGGTTTCATGTTTAGAGTGTGCATAGCCAAACTGTACCAAAGTAACTTGGGAGCTTCAACACTAATTGTATTATTTTAAAAAATGTTGAAAATTTCTAAATAAAAGAAAATTCAAAGAATTTTTTTTTTTGGGTGAAGGGAAACAAAAAATATTTGAGAATATTCTAGAATTATATATATATTGAAGCAAACCTCTGTACTCTCCGTCTTTCATTCCTTCCACTAGTCCCTGTGTAGTTTTTCCTTTCGTTGTTGCTCAACATCGGCGGTGTGCACCACCCGGTCTCACAGGGCGCTGCAACTTCTTCTTGGTAGGTTTTCATTTAGAGCTTCGTATCACAAACCTTCAGAATGTTTGTTGTTGATATGACGTAACAAGTTGCAGCAGGCAGGATTTGTGCTGCTTAATTTATCACGCTTGCGTACCCCTTTTTCATTACTGTAGAAGCCAGTTGCTAGATTTCTCTTTCTTCCTGCACATGATTGCTGCATCATGTACCGCGTCCCTATTTTGCTGGTTTATGAACTGTAGCAGTTTTGACATGAATTATGTGCATACGAAGAGAATAAAGATTGGAATTGATGATCGTTGATATCGGCTTCGATGTGATCCTGTCTGTGACGTGCGTGTTGGATCTATGTTGTACCACTCATTGATGACATCGTTGTTTCTCTTCTGTGTTGATTACTTGGTTTATTATCGGGTAATACTTAAGAATGTTGAATTGCGGATTGCAGTGACTGCAGCACCGGTACTGAAAGAAAGGAGCTAGAGAAGTCGAGACTAAGACGCTGCGATGGTTTTTCAGAGCTTGGAGTCGAAGGGTACTTCCCTGCAGTACGCGAGGATGTTGGTGGCTATCATCATGGCCGTGGCATTCTCGATGCTGATGGCCGGCAACGGCCGTGTTGAAGCTGGGACTGGAACGATGAGCATTAGGAGCGAATTTGCTACTGACATGAGCATCGTTTGTTACTCCAACAACATCATTAATCCGACCTTTGTGGCCACACCTGCTCACTCGCTGTACATCTTCCCGTTTGACACGGTCACGAACTGGTACTACGATTGCGCGTTCATGGACAAGCTTGCCGTTCCTTTCAGGGCTGGAACCTTTCGCTTTTGGGGCAATCCCAATGTTCCAGGTTCTAACGCTTCCACGCTCCACTACTGTATCGACTGTAGTTGGGATGTCAACAACAGTGGCATGTTCTTGCAACAGCCAGACCACACCTTCCAGCTGATATGGCAATGGCCAGCCTGAGCACCCACAACATCAGTACTCGCACCGTGCATGTACCACCAAAACTGTTTTGTTTGCTAGGTGGTAATTAGGCTGTGGAAAGGGTCATGATTTAATCAGCTACTATAGATCATGTCATGCAACTGAAATGGATCTTATTCATTGAATTCTTTTATGAGCGGCAGCTACTCATAACCGATTTGTAACGGGTCCAGAACTGAGAATAAAGATCAGAATGTGAAGTTTAAAGGCTCTGGCATCATCATTATATGCTGCTGTATGCATTAAGTACAAGCTGAGGGTTTAAGGCATTGCTTCTTTCATGAATCTCAGCTTATTCTGTGAACTTAAGAAACGATATCAGACAGGATCTCTACAGACTAATAGCTTGACCAAAATATAGTTCCGGGAGCCATGAGGCTACTAGCTACAACCTCATGTGTAGAAAGTTTCAACAACCTAAGTAGAGAGTTCGCAACTGCACCCCAGCAACTGGATCTGTTCACAATCCCTACCCATTGAGTACTTGTTGAGGTTTAGTGTTTAGTCCTCTATGTGAAGTCCTTCACTACAAGAGAAAGTAGTTTTCTCACACAAAAAACAGTGGCTCATGACACATGTGTAAGGTAAACTTTGTGGTTTCATGCATTACTATGACAATATGTAGTGTTTGTTATGACATGTATATATGACATCAAAATGGCAATTTGACATTATGTGACATGGCACATATTACATTTGTATTACATGTGCCATTATCTAATTTCAAATTGCCATTTTAATGTGATATATGCCACAAGAAACAACACATAAATTGTACATTGTAATGGATGAAACCACAAAGCTTATCTCACACCTGTGTCATGAGTTGCCTGACTTTTTGTGTGAGAAAAATGACATTCTCTTGTGTTGCTTGTTATATAATTTTATGTTGGCTTTTCAGTTGGTGATTTGATTTGGGTGTCCTTTTTTCCAGTTTCTTCTAGGTCAGATGTCTACCTAGTTCGAAGTAGCAACCCTCTAGGCACCCCCAAAATGGAATTAAAAGCCTTTGGGGTTTTTGGTTTTGCCTTTTTCTTAGGTTAGATGGCTTATGTTGATTGGCTCTAATTTCCGCGCATATTGATAAATCTTTGGATAGCATCATAGATGTGAGATGAAATTCAAGATGATTATCGATATGCATCAGTCCTGTGCAGAGTCAATGGTTGTCTATAAGCACCAGTGATGTTTTTTGTCAGAATCAATTTTGTACAAGTTAGCTGAAATGGCCATCATACATAAGAAGATGATGAAATCTGGGTACAAACCAAAAAATGAAAGTAAAAAAGATAAGCATCTTTCTATGTAATGGTTGAGCTACCCTACTGAAAGTTTTCCAAGACAAAACCAGAAATTTGGTAATGTTAGCGTTTAGGGCTATTTGATTGTGTGTTTGATTGAAGTTAGGGTTTCATGTTTATATGATTGTGCATTTAATGTGAAAATGGGTTTTGCATAGTAGCTTCACCATATGTATTTTTTGTGGGTTTGTATCCACATTCACTTGGTATGGCCATGTTTTCCACCAAGTTTTCACATGACAGGCACTTTCAATACCAGGCCTTCCTAGTGAAGGGCAAGGTGCCCTTCAATTTTAAGCCAGATAGAAGTGATTGAACAACTACCATCTGTGACTGATAAGTAACTTGGCATTCAAGAAATGAGCTCCAATTAGTTCTCTTTTCTTAAATACAAGGAAATAGGGTTGAATCCCACGTCATAAGGGTTCTATGCTGATTTTGATAGGTGGGTTGGGGTTCTTTGGCCTTTTCAACAGCCAGAATAACCTATAGAAGTAGTCCACATGGACAGGGTGAACGAGCACCTACACTGGTACCTTCACCTTCTTGAGTGCAGTCTCTTAGAAGCTCTATTTAACCCAATGTTAATCTTGGACTTGAAGACCATGATTTAGTCTAAGTACGGTGTATTCATAATGTTTTGACAACCAACCCAAAAAACTTTGGGGTTTTAGATTTACATCATAACAGATCCAGCAACGGTGAATTATATAAATAGCAACATTGGCAACAGTACCTGTGTAGAGGCTATTTCTATTAACCATGTTATTTGACCACTGCATTGAGTTCTCCTTAAAGTCATCCCCAATTTGGACCCCCTGTTTGGTCCTCTGTTTCCTGTATCATGCTCAGTTTGAAGCTATCCACAAAGTCAGCGAAACTGGGGACCAAAAAATATCTGGGCTAACCAAATGTTCTCATGTGTACAATGTATAAGTCCTTCTAATGCCAAGTTAGCTCTAGCAATTTAACCCCTTAGTTTGAGCTCAATGTCTAGGTTTCTGGAGCACCCATTTGTCCTAATTAGATGTGTGTGAAATTGTAATGAACATTATGTAGCAGTAGTAGCTCATGACTGATGAAAGAGATGTGGGCAGGAACATGATTCAATTGCAGCACTTTGGGGGGTGCTGGCTGGCTATTGAAGTGAAACTTTTTGGGGTGGAACGGCTATGACAGATTTACTGGTGAGCCTTCTTGGTGGTGCTTTCTGGAAATTGACTGAATCAGAATGGTAGGTTGAGCTCATTTCTTGGTCTTCATGGCAAGCTGAGTACATCATGTTCATCTTTTTCACTGTGCCAATGTGATGTCAATGGTTTGAGTGACTGGTTGGATAGCTCTGAATGGTGTGTGCTCTTTGGAAGTTTTTGGTGAAGGAGTGCTGAATATTTTGGTGTGCAGAGTGGAGTAAGTTTAAATTGTGGAAAATGTGGGGGAACATGAACTTTGGAAGAGCTAAACAAGGGTGATGCATTGCTTAGTTGTGCAAGTTGCTTGTCAATAATATGTGCAGGCCTTCCACCCATTCCCTTCTTTTTGGTTACATCCTCATGAAAAGTCTGGGAATGGCCAGCTTCTCATCTATTCGATGTGTATATGATTGAATACTTGGGTATTTGAGCCAAAGCTGCAATGTTTCCTTGCTCCTTGTAATGCTTGAGTTGTTTCAAATTGACAAATCTTAACCCTCAATAATTCAAATTTGTGAAGTGACAGACTGTCCATTTCTCCCAATCTAGAGAGATGATCCAGTCCATCAACCCAGGAGGAGAACTGCAATATCATTCACAACCTTAATATTTTCTAAGGAAGTGGTTCTTGAGCTCATTCTAAATTTTATCCAAATAGGTACTCGCTGTTCTGTGTCATGGAGCTTCTAAGTGGCCATTTGGGTTGCCATCCTCCACCAGAGGGGACTTAAAAAGGTCTAATATATTAAATGCAGCTCAGTCTCAAATGTAAAGAGGACACAAGCCAGACATCTTCGTTTTGAAGGTTAGAGGTTCTTCAAATCTGATTGACCCTGAGGAAGCCATTGAGGATGTTTCTTGGAAGAATTGTTTGTTGTGCAATGGATGAAAAATTCGGGTTTTATTCTGTTTTTGGCAGATGTGACAAAATGTATTATGAAGTGGGTCAAGAAATAACTGTCAGAAATTTTGAAACACAAAGCACACTGGGTGCTTGCTTTTGTCAAGCAGCAGCCATGATGCCATTGCTGCAGTTCCACTTGAAGAAGTAACTCTGCAACTGATCTTCAGACCTCAAGTGCAGCTGACCCAAAGTCTCATTCTATATCCTGGGTTTGCAGCAGTGAGAAATTTGCGTATCCAGCTTTTTGAGACCAGAATTTTAAAAGCAGTTCATGCTGAGATTGTTGATGTAAATGCCTGATCACACAAGCAGGAGTTTTGATACTGATTTTTGCAGTATCAGGGAAGATATATCTCTTGTTTTGAAGTCTCAAAGCTGAGCTCGTTTCATGGACTGCTTGGTATCCTTTCTTTCAGAGAAACCCTCTATCACATATCTCAATTTTGGTTATTTTTCCCTTCTTTTGGTGCCGGTCTTAAATTGTGCACAGGATGTGTCTTATCATGTTTGTTTGTGTTCATATCTTCTCAAGTATGTAGGTCAGATAATGAAAGGCTAGGACTGAATGTGAATGCAGCTGAGACCAGGAGGTTGGAAGTGGAGATCTTGAGGACCCTCAGAGGCAAGCTGGAATTTATCCTTAAGTATCTGCACTACCCAGAGCAATATAGATGTGCCTTGTTAGCAAGAAGTATAGATGCTTCTTTATTTATTTATTTCGGGGTTGATGCCTTCATTTGTTAGGCCTCTCTATGCCTTTGGTCAAGGTTCCTGCTCGTCCTGGGACAATCTAAAATGACATGAAGCTTACCCTAGTCACAGGCTTGTTTCAGCTTGAATGAGGATACTATTGACCTGTTTGATTAGTTATGTGACATGATGTTGGATACCCATTCTTGGGGCATACTTTGTCAGACTGGAATTGGTGGTCATTTAGAATTTTGTTCTCAAATTTGTCATCACAGTGTAAGCAAAATGAGACAAGCACCACCTTGTTATAGGTACAAAGTGTCAATTAGTTGAATTGGGCAAATGAGTGTTTTTATTTGGAGATGCTATTGTGTGCAATACAGTGATATACATATTCCTACCAAGTGCAAAGCTTTGTGCACTCCACTTTTTTGGGTTTCCTCTTTCACATCCAGTAACTTTGTTAAAGTTGATAGGCATATACCTTTAGAGGGTATATATGCATGTTGTGTAAGAGAATATTGTTCCAGTATCAGCAACAGCAGCTTGCTGTTCACTGTACCTACTGATGTGGCCATAAAGGCACAATGATTGTGGCTGGATTCACTGCCAAATTTCCAATCCTATAATGAATCTTGAACCCATATCCAATAATCCTGCTAGAACAAGCAAGCCTTGCCCATGAAGAAACAAGGACTGTGATGTGGTTTCAGTCGCCCATTGCCATACAACCTCAGCATAGGATGTTACAGTACTTGCACTCAAAAATCAGAGTTTTTGACTTTGATTCTGAGCATCAAGATCAAACACAGGTTCTAATTATCTGTTCAGTCTAGTTCAGGTGTGCAATCTCAGCTGTCAATCTAGGTGTTGTCCAGTTGAATAAGTTGAAGATGAGCATCCTAATGATCCTTAAATGCCTCAATTGAATATGCTTCGCCAGTCAGTAGTTTTATTCAACTCATAAACCTTGCAGAACTGAGTGTTGTACATACTATGCGCTCTAAAAATGTGTTCTATATCTGCAGGATTTTTTGATGATGCCATTGAGAGTTTCCCATATCTGCTCATATTTCATTCATAGACTATCCTGAGCTCAACATGTTTGAACAAGACACTTAATATTAATGCCTTTTGTACAAGGATGACAATGAATGTGTAGTTTATGCTAGTGAAACCAAGGTTGGTGATGTAAAAGCAAGTTTACATGAATTGAAATTGTGAGAATTATGTGGTTGAAGTCATAGCAATACAGCCAGACATCTGGCTAGTTACAGTGTAGGAACTGGCAGTCCCTGAGAAATCAGCTAAACATAAGTCAATGTATGCTGATGACATGAACATCAATGGGGACTAGATAGTCAATTTAAACAGAGTGATCTTCATGATAATTGTTCAAAATTCAGGCTGAGCTCTAGAAGCATGTAACATGCATATCAAGTTCCTAAACATCAACCCACCTTTTGAAATCATCTGTGCTCCACAATAGTCTTATGTAATGTAGAACTGGTTCATAGTGAAGAGATGTGCACAATTCTAAAAGGGTAACATAAGCTAGACATCTTAAACAGAAGAACTTATAGCTAATGAGGAGAGCATACAGTAATCATAAAATGCTGTAAAGCTCAACTAGTTCAGTGGTGGTACACTAGACTACAGACCTGCAGTGTGTGGTCATTTGAGAACCGTGGGTATATATCTGAACCAGTTCTTTGATTTTTTGAGTGCCACGGTTATGACTCCTAAGAAGTGCCCTGATAACCGCCAGGGTCTGATCCTGTTTCTATTAACCGCCCAACACCGGTATATACTTGTGATGATCAAACCCTAGTTGAGTTAAAAGTGGTGAGAAGTTCTGTCTGGCGTGCTGAGAAATGAAAAATGCAGACTGAGTGCTCTTCTTTCTGTGCAGGTGATGGAACAGCACAAAAAATGCATACATGCAGATCCACTGATCAGAAACCCTCCAGAAAAAGCTTTCACTAGGGGAAAAAAAACACACTACTTGCACCATTGACGACTAAAAAGACAGAGATTCAAGCAGAAAAATGAAAACTCTAGGTGAACATAGCAGCTGGAGAACAATGTAAATCATGCAATCGCCATCGCCTAAACCCATCCCATACCACACAGATCAAACCATGAATAAAGTTGCAAAATCCTTTTCTGTGACATGAATATCTTTACTGTGCACAAGGATCAGTTCCGGTTACACGAATTATTCTTCCTGCAGTAAAGTCTTCATCATCTAGAATCCAATGGAAACCACATTGCAGTTTGCATACATGTAATAATAAGCGATGATCTAGCAGAGCTAGGATGAGTGTGATGAACAGCTCTGGATCTCAGCAACTTCTACACAAAGTTCGGAACCCTTTTCTCTACTGCCATGCAAGTTGTAACCAACAATCAGACATCGGGGACTGCAGGCCATGTCCATCTCAGGAGGTAGTTCTGATCAGGTTGTTGCAAGAACAAGCCATCGGCGCCAACTTTCCAGTTGCAATTCATGCAGTTGTTCAATTGCGAAGAGTTGGACGATGGCACATTGGGATTCCCCCAGAAGAGGAAAGTCCCACCTCGGAAGGGAACAGCCTGCTTCGCCTGAAAGGCGCAATCCCAATACTGATTGGAAGCGGTTTCGAACATGAAACCGTACAGCTGACTGGGTGCGGCGATGAAGGTGGGATTGTCTGTGACATCCGAGAAACAAACCATGCTGAGGTTGGTTGAGAATTCATTGATCAGGGAAATAGTCCCGGTCGGCGGCACTTCCGCACGCCCTCCAAGTATCAGCATTGAGAACATGCAGACCGTGACACCCAGTGTAACGATCGCCACATAGTAGTGCTGCAGCTGCAGCTTGTAGCCGGAATTTCTTCGAACTGTAGTCATGTTTTCCGAGAGATGACGATAAGATCTCCACTTGCAGCATGAAACATCTATCTATGAAGCAAGGGAGTTTGCTTTGTCACGCTGAGATCTCCCAAACCATCCATGGCGCTTCATTCCGGCGTCTTGGTATCTTTGGAAGGCGCTAGATGAGTAGGGGTGCAACCATTTGGTTTGAGACTATTTGGAGTTACTGTGTGGAAGCTATTGATTATTGAACCATTTTTTCAATGAAACTAAATAAAATCTAAACTGAGAACTGTATTGGAATTTGGGGACGTTCTTGGTGTCGTTGGAAAGGCTTCAAGCGAGTCAGATTTAATAGAGTTTATTTCACAAATTTCAGAGCTAAGGATATTGATTTTTTAATGGATTTTGTTGCTGAAAATTCAAACAAATTGCACAAAAAGGGTTTGGAAGGAAAAATCAGTTGAACCCTCAATGTGTTCACACTTGTGCCAACGGCACAGGTTACACTAGTAAGAATGAAAGTATAAAGATCTACAAGATATTCACATGATGCAATGCATGCGTATAAAGAGCGGATGGTGAGGCAAAAAGCTCCAAGAAATTGTAAACTAATCATCAAGAACCGTCACTTAGAAGCTTACGTACGTACGTGCGCCTTAGAGCAGATCGATCATGCAGTTCTGCTACAGCACCTGCTGAGATAATGAGCTGAGAGAGAGGCGGAAGTAAGAGAAGAAGAAGAGAGAAAGGGAAGAGAAGAAGAATGAGAAGAGAAAGGTAGAGAAGAGGAAGGAGAGGGGCTGGTTTTGTAGCCAGAGATCATCGTGATCTTGTTCCACGAGGAGGCTTGTCTTGCAGCATTCGAGACTCACGGTTTTCGGTCCACGGGAAAATTCGTGCAGGTTGAGGACGACAACGGCTGGTGACGCGCGGCTTGCCATGGTGTAAAGTCCCTCGTAGGTACCAAATGACCGAATTTTTTTAGTGGAGGTAGGCCTGAGGGCTCAAATCGCAATCTGAAATTTCAAAGCGCCACGTGGCCACAAGCACCTTCAAGTTTGACACGAGTTCTTCTCTGTCCAAGGCCGCCCTTCTTGCAAGAATACGATCTTGCTCAAACTGGTTGAGTTTGTCCACATCTCCTAGAGATTGAATCTGCCTGCTGGAGTTCAACCCAGACAGGATGGTGAGATTTAGAAAGTGTGTACACCACCACTTCAAATCATGGAGAATCCCAACAAAAGTCTCTTCATTGCCTGCTTGCAAAACTGCTGCTTTACCCCAGTCCTTACTCTTGCAACACTCCCACACAAGTAAATCAGCCATTTTGCGCACTCTTAGCAGCTGCAGAAGAACTCTATGCGTATCCTGTGATATGATATCCGAATTCGGGTGTTCCTGTAAGAGCGAGTCCTTCATCTCTGCCAGTTTGTTTGCCAAGTGATTACATTCCCCCCAGTTACTCTCACACAGTTGTTGTTGGCCCAATCCTGGTTATCCATTTGGTTGGTCTGGAGCAGCAGATTGTCTATGACCTCCACTACAAGGTCAAACGTTTTTGCACCAGGTCCAGGAAAGCAATCTTCTGCAATCTTCACTGCTCCCTTGCACATGGCGCGCTCATTATGTGCTTCAAAGACTATCTCTTCAATGTTGTCACCAAATCTGTGTCTTATCCTTGGCTCGAGGTCTGATCGTCTTGAAAGACGGCCTACGAACACCATCACTCGGATGTCAGTTGTTTCGGATAGTTGGGCAGCAATGAGGTCAAGAGTTGCTTCAACTGTGGGGTTTAGAATGGTTTTAGTGGAGGTAGGCCTGAGGGCTTAAAACACAATCTGAAATTTCAGAGTGCCATGTGGCCACAAGCACCCACTTTGCATTGTTAATTATATTTATTGAACATCAATTTCAAAGGGTTTTGACACAAAATTTTGTTTTGTTCCTTCTTGACTATGACCATGCATTGCACATCCAACAATTGAAAGGAGAAAATAATGAATACCCTTCATCAAATTGAGTGTTAGGGCTACCTCCACTCCAGGTCCCAGAAGGGACCAACTAGTTTTCTTCACTTGACAAAAAAAGGTCGGTCTCTTCATAGATTCCATGAAAATCGAGCTATTGTACAACTGCAGACCACCACTCTGTTACTCAACTATCTCCCCATCGATGTTCATGTCAATAGCATACATTGACATAAATATGTCAAGCTGATTCTCATGACTGGTTGCCAGCTGCTCTGTAATTAGCCACATGTCTTGCTGCATTGCTATGACTCCTACCACATCATTCTCACAAATTCAATTCATGTAAACTTGCTCTTATATCACCAACCTTGGTAGCACTAGATTAAATTACTAGAACCCTGTGGTCCAGAAAAAAAAGCTCTGGATCATCCAAGGTTATATATATTGTCAATTAAGAAATTTCTATAGTTAAATAATAGCGTTACTAAAGTGTTGAGAAATAGTTGAATGAAGGTGCAGACATTATCATTTTTAATGATTTAAAAATATACGAGAAATGTGAATTAATCTTTAAAGTTTACTTTTGTGCTCATTTTAATTCATGATCATCTTAGTCTTTATTTATGACTTTTTTTTAATGTGAAAGGTTGTATTTCACTTCACTTTGAAAGGGAAGTTTTCAAAGGGTATGAGAGAAAGAAATAAAGATTATGGAGGTGGAGGTTTTTAGAAGATATTTATAAAATGGTTGTAAACAACATTTTTTTTCCTGGCAAAAATTTAGCCAATTGGTGACCAAAAAACCAGAGCTTACAATTTCTAAAAGGATTTTCTGAACAATTTCCCCCAAATTCATCACATTTTGAAGTAAAGAAGGTTGAGATCACCATTTTTGGACTACAGGTTCTTGCTACTCACCAATACATAGCCAGGTTTCAAAAAAATTCTACTTAAATTTCTCTCTGACACGTAGCCAGATTTGGCTGTATCCTCTTGTGGAGGATCTAGTCCACATACCTCATGAAATTGAAAAAAGAAAACCCTGGTTGTAAAGGTAAAAGTAATAGTAAAGATGAACTTAACATGCCTTCTCAATATCCATGTAGGTCAGAAAGGGAAGGGAGTGAGGTAGTTAGGCTTTGTAGGTTGCTCAAGCTAATGTTATAAATGGCTTGAAGCCATAGACTCTGGATAGACCCCGAGGACACATGTAGCCATAGTCATCATCAAACAAAAGGCATTCTTGTCTTGTTCCAACAAGTGTGAGCTCTTAAGACAGTCTAGGAAGGAAACACGAGCACATATGGGACACTATCAACATGGTATCATCCAACAATCCTGCAGGCATCCATTGAACATTTTTGGAGCCCACATCACAGCACTCAGTTCAAGATTTGAAGTTCAGTATACTACTCAGTAAAGCATATTTCATTTGAAGGCAATTAAAGGGTCACAACATACTCACCATCAACTTATTCAACTGGACACCACTTTGTTTCACAGCTGACAAAAACTAGACTGAACAGATTATGAGGTGTTTGAATGATGCTCAGAACCAGGGTCAAAAGATTTAATTTTCGAGTGCAATTAGCACCATATAAACTACTTGTTCTAGCATGATTATTGGCTATAAATTCAAAATTCAGTATAGGATCGACACTAGTGAACCCAACCACAGTAATTGCACTGTTATGGCCACACCAGTAGGTATAGGCTGTAACAAGCTGCTGTTGCCAATACTAGAGCATTAAAATTCCCTTAACACAACCCACATTTGCCCTCCAAAGACATATATATATGCCCATCCGGTTGTGCCACTGGTCTAATTTTGCCTGTACACTGTGGTGACAAATTTGAGATCAAAATTCATTGACCACCAAGAGGTGGGCCTCATCCCTCTAACACAAATTAAGAGATCTCTAGAGTATTTGGTTGCAAGGATTCTCTTGCCACATAAATTTTTGCAATATTCCCAGCTGCCTTCTGGATTGCTCAAAGCATTCCCTTTGAATTTGGTTCCAAATATTATACATCTGCTGAGCAAACCCTCTCCACATAATCTAATGTCTCTCCACTCAGCACCAGGACACCCAAAGTGGTCAAAACTATGCTAGTCCTAGTATGGACATAAGAAAAGCTCTACACAAATCTAGCCTTGCAAAACGATGTTTTACTCTACAATATACCAATAGCATCCAGGCACTCACCTCACTACCTTGGTAAGGATTGTAAGCAGCATCACAACCATCAGTGATGTGGGCAAACAAAGCAGTCATGTTTGTGCCTTGCCTGGGACAATGGAATCCCAGGCTCAATTGTTGAATGCCTAATCACCTGAAAGAGAATTTGTTGTTTTCATTACAGGCCTGCAGAAGCTTGCCTTTTCATCAAGGCTTGACAAATGTGATGTCGTTGTAAGGAATTGCTTCATGGTAATGTTTTCTTCTCACTTTCTCTTCTCTCTAAACTGTTTGGCTTCTTGATGTCTCCTTCTCATCCCAGGGGCCCAGAGCTGCAAACAAAGGCATACCTGTGAAGTAATTGCAGCAGCTCAAAATCTCCAGAACAATAAATTTGACATTGACAATGAGTGCAGTTATATAACCTTATGAGAGTCACTCACAAAGTTTCAGACCATCAGCTTCATCATGACTAGCAACACTTGACAAAAAGCGGCCATGACTAGCTAGCTACCCAAATATTTCATCAGCTCCAAATGGTGGGTGTGTATACATTAACCCACCCAAATTTTTAGGCAAACCCAGGCAACACAAAACCTTGTCTCCTGAGTTTCTGCCAAATTTCTAGAAGCAATGGAAAGACTCAGTTATGATCTTGGCTACCAGTCAAGAGACATAGCTAATAAAAAATTAGGACAATTTAGGTATCCTCATCCAAGCTGCAACAAGATTGTGAAGGTAAGCTTCAATTCATTAAATCGTTTGTCCCTGTCCAAGCAAGCATCTAAGCTGAAGGTATAGAGAGCTCAGAGGTCTACAAACTAAGGCATCAACAAAAATTTGAAAATAACAGCTATACTTCCTGCTAAGAATGCACATCTTTACTGCTCCATGATTGGGCAGTGCAGATACTACTTAAGGGTAACTTCCAGCTTGCTATCCTTCCCATGTTGAAAACCCTAAATGCAGTCTCACATCAAAATAGCTGGGTCTCACATCAACATCTCCACTTTCCTCCTGGTCTCAGCATTCACATTCAGGGCTCACCTTTCATAATCTCCGGCCTATGTATTCGAGAAGATATAGACACAAACACACATGATAAGACACATCTTGTGTGCAATTTAAGACAAGTCCCAAAAGAAGGAAAAACAATTAAAACTGGGGTCTGGTTCGAAGAAAGGATACCAAAGAGTTCAGAAAATGAGCTCAGCTTTGAGACCTACAGACATTTAAACCCTACAAAACAAGTGACATATATCTTCCCAAATACTGCAAATATCAATACCAAAACTCCTGCTTGCTTGATTGGGCATTTACAGCAACAATCTCAGAGTGGAGTGGTGTTGAAATTATGGTCTCAAAAAACTGGATATGCAACTTTCTCACTTCTCTAAAGCCATAATATAGACTTTGGGTCAGCTGCTTGAAGGGTTGCAGAGTTAATTATTTAAGTGGAACGCAGCAATGGTATTAGGGAAAAAGTTTGTAACTGCACAAAAATCTGTCACTGCACAAAAGTCTGTGGCAGATTTTAGGCCTATTGAATCATTGACGTTGAAGATATGAGAATTTGAAACAACTTAAGTATTACAAGGAGCAAGGAAACATTACAGCTTCAGCTTGAATACCCTATCCAATTGTATCACATCAAATAGCAGAGAATCTGGCCAGTCCAGAATTTCATGAGGCTGTAACCAAAAAGAAGGGGATGGGTGGAAGGCCTGCACATATTATTGACAAACCCCACTTCCCAGTGTTACTCACTTATACAGCCAAAGCAATGCATCACCCTTGTCTCATGTGTATGGTCAAGACCAAGCTCATCCAAAGTTCATATTTCGCCACATTTTCCACAATTTACAACCAGTCACCCAAAGCATCAACATCACATTGGCACAGCCTATAAGATGAACATGTGTACTCACCTTGCCATGAAGACCAAAAATTAGCTCAATCTACCATTCTGATTCACTCCATTGCCAGAAAGCACCACCCAGAAGGCTCACCAGTAAATCTGTCATAACCATTCCACCCGCCAAAGCATCACTTCAATAGCCAGCCAGCATCCCCAAATTGCTGCAATTGAATCATGTTGCTGCCCACGTCTCTTTCATCAGTCATGATCCACTGTACTGCCACTACTACTAAATATTCATTCCAATTAGGACAAATGGGTGTTCCAGAAACCTAGCTAGACATCGAGGTCAAACTTAGGGGTTAAATTGCTAGAGCTAACTTGGCATTAGAAGGACTTAGACATTAGAGTTATCGGTAAAGTAACCCTGTCTTCACCCTTGTCTTTAGGCCTCCTTTCACCGCCTATCCCCTCTTTCAGTGGTATCCACAAAGTAAAGACATTTTTATTAAATCTCAGTATGAAATGGTGCAACTCAGAACGAAATGCTGAAACTCAGCAATTAATGCACGAGGTTCGAGACTAATTATAGTAGTTGTACAGTTAGTAGCAGTGAAGATATATGTAGCAGCAGTGGAGGCGCTCATTAAAAAGGAAAGACGAGATGAACCTCATTTTACCACCAAAATTGAAGGTTTTCTGAGTTTCATCCCCCGTCGAATGCTAATGTACTTTTTTGGAGCTTTTTTTTTTTATCTCACCCTCTGTATGACCGAACTCAGGGCTCTGATGCTGTGCCTTTCTTACTTTACGGATAACTCTATTATGCACACCAGAACCCAGATATTGTTTGGTCCCCAGTTTGCCTGACTTTGCAGATAGCTTTAAACTGGGATACAGAAAAAAGAGGACCAAACAGGGGGCCAAAAATGGGGATGACTTTAAGGAGAACGGAGATCAGTGGTCAAATAACGTGGCTAATAGAAATAGCCTCTACACAGGTACTGCGGTCAATGTTGCTATTCATATAACTAGTGGGTGCCCCTGACCTTCGGCCACTGTGAAGTCCCCCTCATCCTCCAAAACATTTGCCAATGCATATGGGATAAAAGTGAGGTGCTTATATGCAGAACATGTTGAGGAACGCATTGTGAACTTGGGGAACATATTGTTAACCCATTAGGAACTTAGAGGGAACACCGTGAGAACATATTGGGAAACATGCAAAAATGGAAAAAAAATCCTTCCCGCCCCCCCAAACTTAAAAGGAATAAAAGCAAGGCACCTTGGGCCTTCCCATTGGCTGAAATTCTACTGTCCGTCTGCCTTTGGGGGACCTGCAGGGACTCTCCCGTGCCCAGCCCGCCCCTGCTGGCCACCATCACAGCCAGTCAGCCCCTCTCTTGTTTTTGCCGGGCCAGGCCTAGTCGACTGTCTGTGATGGACCCGAGCTCCGTCACAGACATAGTCGCAGGGTCTAATTAAGATGAGCGAAACGTAAAAACCCCAAAGTTTTTTTGGGGTTGCTTCTTCACATAATCAATACACCATACTTAGGGCCACTTTGATGAGGGTCCAGGGTCCGGTGTCCAATGAAATAGAGCAATCCTTCTTAGAGGAGAGCCCGAGACCAAAAAGTGGCAAATTGAGGCTAAACCCACATGGCACCATTTTTCCTTGGGTTAAATTGAGCTTGTAAGGTACCAGTGTAGGTGCTGGTTCACCCTGTCCATATGGACTAATTTAATTGGTTACTCATGTCAGCTGCTGAGATGGCCAATGAATATCCCTCCCATTTTCTAGGAGGGATATAAGGTGCCCTCCACATTTTCTGGGAGTGCTTTATGGGTATGGCAGCCTGATGTGTTGGGGGTCATTAGGGTCCTAATCACGGAGGGTTGAGGCTCCAGCACTACTAAAGTTCCACTAATCATGGGTTCCCTACATAAATGTCAGGATAATCTCCCCCAAAACAAAATTTTGTTACTCTTAGGCCATTTTAAATAAAAAAACCCCCTGTTTTTCCCTTTGTATTGGTAGCCAGGGTTTTTAAAAAATAAATATCTGACCATAATTGGCAAAGAAAAAAGCACTGCTACACACTCTTTTGCACTGTCCATCCACTTGATTTCTAGTTGATGGGCATGGCCTTTCCTTTTAAGAACGTGCCGAACATCCAACATTTCGAATCCATTGGGGTCCCATGGGCCAATAAAGAAGCCCATCGCAAAAAATTCAAATCAAATAAAAAATTTCTCTGGACTTTCAGCTTGTGATGCTACCTTCAGAGTTGTTTCAAAAACTGTAGTCTCTCAACGTTTCGTCTTTCATCAAAGGAGTAAAGTAAGGAAGACTTGTGCAAGTGCAAACAGGGATGCATCTAATATCGGAGGTTTAACCTTAAACTTTGGATCACTTTAAGCTAATTTGTAGGTGAACCAAAGTTTAAGCAAGTTTCTTGCTTGTGGGTCATTTTTTATCTATGTCTATAACCTGTTTGTTCTCTAAATTTCTGGTTGCCTTTTTTTGTATTGGTGTTTGGTATGTTGTATGGAAATAAGCTTTTGATGTGCATTTTTTGATACGGAGTTTTTCGTGACTCTTGCATGTTCATCTCGGTTTCAGGATAAAGGAATTCAAAAATTGGAGTCTCGCACACTAAAATTGCAAAAAGTTAAGCCCAATACAATATTATGTTCCCAAGTTCAAAAAAGCTCGGCCAACCTCCGATTGAGTTTAGAAATCAAGTTATTTTCAAACATGTGGGAGATTCAGTTGAACATCTCATTGCATCTACACGCTTAGGTTCAAGCTTGTTCTTGAAATAATTTGAATTTGAAGGATTGTTTCATTTTTTTTTATAATGGACAATTGTCAAACAATTTGACCTCTTATATGATTACTAGGTGAATGGTGGGTAAATGCTTTGGCAAAACCATTGAAAGGTTGATCAAACAAGTTTTTGGAAGTGCTTAGATTGCCAAATTTATAGCTTTGGATTGAGATCGTATAATCAATTTGTGAACATCTTTAGAGCACATGTATTCATTTTCCTTGAGAAGGTTGTGTGAGCAAGGCCTTCATGATGGAACACATAAAAGAATTTCCCATAGTAAGTGGATTGCTAGAGGTAAGAAAAGTGCATTGTACATTTAAGCTATATAACATGCTTTAATCCATTAAAGTGGAAGAAAATATTTAATAATTTCATTTTACATCAAACCTATGTTGATTGAAGGAAAATTTGATTTGTTCATTTATATATAGACCCATCCATCAACAATATGAATCACAAGTCCATCGTTCCTCTAACCTCATAATTGATTAAAATGTTCTTATTGTGCCCTTTCGGTGGATGTTTATAAATCATCTCAATGCATGATTTCAACCCAATGTGCACTTCTATAAATCCCAACTTGACTATCATTTTTTTCCATAACATCGCCCTTGGGAAATATGATAATTGTAAAGAGACATGAACATCAAGATCCCAAGCCTATGGAAAAGAAGAGCTTGTTTGTTGGCCAAAAAAGTGGTTGCCATAGGATTTAGGAGAAAATGTTTGAATTTTTTGTGTGTTATGTGATGCTACTTTTCATACTAATATTATGGGGATTGGTGAAAACATTAATAAAAGCTTGATGTCGAGGTAAGGTGTATGGCATTTCCAAATTCATCATATATTTGCAAAGTAGTGTTTAACGTTTTACAAAATGATAAATTAGAAAAAACTCTTTGCATTCTAAAATTTAAATTTAGATTTGAATGAATCAAATGATCATGTGCATTGCTTATACATTGTGACCACTTTTTCCACCTTTTTATATGTATTTCAGCTCATTAATATTACATACTTAAATTGGCTAATTGGTTGTAACTTCACATCTTTTGTCACATATTTGATTGGTGGGTTTTCAAAACCTTGCATTTCAAAATAATTTAGTCCAAAAATTAATCAAATTATTTGAGTTTGAGACATTAACATTAGACATGTTTGAAAATCATTTCATTATCATTTATGACAAGATGATCAAGCCTCTATGTAAAAGTGATGGAAAACATAATCAAAACGTGAAGTAGATAATTAAATTCATTGTCCATTAATGATGGGTTTTTTTGTGCATGTGCAGATTTGAAAACCTTTGGGAGGCTCCAATTGTATCAGTTGCTTATAGTTTTGGAGGTCTAATGCTCAAAAGCTTGGCCGTTGAAGTTTTGAAACATATGCATCAAAGGATGAAAAAAACACAAGATGTAGTTTCACAAGAAAGCTGCAATTTTTTTTTGGAAAGTCTCAAAAGGATGGCGTTTAATGGTGTATCACATGGTGGTGGTTCACAAGAATTTTTTTGTTTCTTTTTTTGCTTTACAATGTCTTCAAATCAATGTAATTGATAAAAGGTTGAACATGAGTCAAAGAGTTTCAATTCATTCAATTGACAAATGGAAAAGCTTTCTACAAATTTTACACTATCTATTGATGAAATGTCTACAATATTTATGTATTTTCTAAGGGAATACCCATTGATCATAAGCACATAAGTTTTACATCTAATTGCACAATAAATTGTATTTTAGCAATTGTCCTCTTGTTTATACAACATTCTCTAACTAATGAAATCTTCATATATCATTTGTACAATCAAAAGGAATATTTGGACTATCACAATTGTAGTTTTTGGAATTACAAATGAATTTAAAATTAAAGCCATATGCAACAATAACATGATCAAAATTTCAATTTTCCATGTTATAATAAATTTTAATGATAATCATATTTTTAAATATAGATGAATTTTAAGAAAATAATGGACTCGTAATTGACTTTTGAAATAATAACATTAATTTTTTCACGCATATAGAATGAAAAATGTAAATTCAAAAAATCTTATAGTGATATCAAGAAATAAATATAAAATAAACCGTCATCTGATGAAGAATTTAAAAGCAAGATGCATTGAAACCTTTTTAGAACAAAAAAAAATTGATTTTTAGAATTTTAGAATCCCATGATTTCCATGATTTTCTATGATTTATAATCCATTTCACATTGAAATATTCAAATTTTCACATTAATTTTTGCACCAATCACATGTTTAATGATACTTAAAAGGTGGTCTATTAGTATTTTTTTATCAAAAGCATAAGGGACATTATAACATTTATAGTTTGATAATTATTTTAAATATAAGAATTTTAGTTACTGTAAAATGAAAGCCTCAAAATGTAAAAATGAGTCTCCTAACCATGCTTTTACCCTTAAGGTTAAACCAAGCCTTGAAAATTGTGTTATAACTTTCATAATGTCAATCCAAATGAAATATTTGAAATAAAGATGTTGATAGATGCAATAACAAGGAAAAAATATTTATCTCATTGAAATGATTATTTTTAAAGAGGACATAAAACAACTACCTTATTTGCTAAATATCACCCATACCTAATATACAAATATTTTAATACTATAAACATGTTTTAGATGATAATATGATTTGGTCATTATCTTGATGTTTCCAAAAATGTTATGAATTTCAACCACCTTCAAAATTGAAGTGATCGTACTATAATAAAAAATGAAATCCATTGTATGGTCGTGATTAGGTAACAAACAAAGTGCAACATCTTGTGTAAATGTAATTAATTATGGATCTTGGCACATGTGTAGGGGATTATCATGCCCTATGTTTCATCAAAACATTTGTCATCTAACAAAACTATAAAATCGAGGATTCTAATCACTTGACAATATTCAAACCACCTACAAAGGACCACCCTTCCTATTTTTACTATTGGATTTGTTATGAACATGTTTGAAGGTAAAATTAATTTAAGTTTCATGATTTCATTTGTAAAGAAAAAAATGTTAGATAAAGAAATGATCCTCAAAACACAATGGACAAATTATGTGAACATTTTGTTTTTAAATAGGTTATATATATAATTTATAAATTTATTTTGTGAAGGTCTAATTGGTTTTAACAAAACATAGTGCTCACTTGTTTCAATATCATTTTTGTTTTACGTACCAATTGTGAAGAGTTCCCTTTGAACCTTGAAGTCTTGAGCAAATTTTTAAAGAATAAACATACTATGCAAATTTGGGAAGAAACTTTAAAAGGAATTCGTGAAATGTCTTTAATTTTCAACGAGAATAAATATTATATCCATTCTTGTCTTCAAATTCATTATGACAACTTAGCAAAGAAAGAAAAAAATATGTTTTTGGACATAGCTTGCTTCTTTAACGACAATTTTTTTGTTGAAAAAGGCTTGAGAATCACTATTGTTATATGAATATGGGATCAAAATGGTTAATTAAACCTTGAGGATAGAAGTTTTATCAATATTACAAAAAATGAAATTATAATCATGCATCACCAATTACGAAACATGGGTCGACAAATCGCATGGGATGAAAAAAAAATAGATCATGGGACCCAAAAAAAACATTACATTTATTTTCACACCAAAATGATATTGTTATTAATTTGTAGATGATAAACACCATGTTCTATGGTAAATTTATGCTTGATATTGTTTAATAATTTTTCGCACATGATGAAAATCAAGTTACTTTTTCATTCATGACACATATTGATTTTAATGTTTTATGTATGATACAATAGGTGGACATCACATCTTTGGAGGGCATGTCATTATTAAGGTGTGAAGAAATACCTCCCTTATTGCACAAATACAATATGAAATTTCCGAATTTCAGATTGCTTAACATGAGAAAAACTTCATCAAATGCTATGAAAGTTTGCATTCGAAAAAAAAGTTCAACAAATTGAAATGGATTTGTCTACAAGCATCAAATATTCAAATGTTGAGTCTATGCAAAATTGTCATGTGTCTTTCCAAAATTTGGAACTAGTTTAGTAATGCACTTCCCTTGAGTAGTTTACATGATGTCGTTGCCATGTACTAAAAGTCCAAAAAAACAAGTGATAGCATTTGAAAAACTACATGGTTGTCTTTGGAATTCAAACCATTGGTGGATCGTTGTTAGTAAGGTGTGTTGATAATGTTTACCCTATGGCCTGAACTTGCAGTTCTACAAAACATTCTTGTAACCCAACAATGCTGAAAACTCACCTCACTAAATGCATGGAAGTTTATTTTACTCTATTGATCAGTAACCCCATGTAGCTCAATGTTTAGGCCCATAATTCAATTTTTTTAATCTTCACAAATTTCCAAATTGGTTTGTGGTAATGCCCCTCGTGATAGTTGTAAACACCTTGAGTCTATAGGAGTTTTATTTTTGATTTAAATGGGACCCTACAAATTTTTGAAATGATTTATTAGAAGTCTCCTTTCTTATTTCTAGTTCCCTTGGGTTTGTTTCATAGCCCTATAGGTTTGTATTGTTTTACATCAAATTCCAAGTCAAAATTGCTTGCAAATACTCAAACCTAGTTGTGAAGGGGTTGACTAGGTTAGGATTAAACCTAGCATCCAAAGCTAATCATGCTTTTATGGTCAGTTGTTCCACGAAGTTTAACAGCTTTATGACAGTCGAAACTCCATTGCATGGGTTTGAATTAGGGCCTTCCAACTTAAACAACTAGTTATAACCAAAAATATGAGATGGGCAATGTTTATGCACCAAGGAAACATATATGAAAAACTTTAGGCTTTGGGAAATTTTGCATGTCAACTTTTGATGATCATCCTTCAAAGGATGCTTTCTTGTCTAATTTTGGCTTATATTCCAATTTGTTGTCATGTTTATGAATGAGGGCTGACATTAACAACAAAGATGGCATTGTAAGGTATGTCCATGGAATTGTAATGAGCTTTGCTCCCAAGACATGTCCATGGAATTGCAATGGGCTTTGCTCCCACCCAACTTGCAGACTTCATGTTACTAAGTTAGGAATGGTAAAGTTTTTGCCCAACCCACTCCATGGAGATGAGTTGTCCTTTCACTTGCATGCTTGTCTTTGTTTTTTCGTTTTTTTTTTTTGGAACTGGGCACTGGATATTTTTATTCTCCATGCTTTTGTCTCTTTTAATGATATTTCCTTTGTTTTAGAAGTACACGACAAATTTTCTAGTACATGCACTTGTGAATGTATACGGGTATATTGATGAGTCATTTGGAATCTAGTGTAGACATTTCATATGTGCATGCAACCATATTTGCATGTTGTACCTTTAATGAGTTATGTTTTCAAAATGGAACCTTGGAATTCAAAACTTCAAGGTGTGTTTGTTGTTTGAATTGAGGTCAAGTTTTAAACTAAAATGTTGTGTTATGTGTTTTTTAATATAATGAACCATGAGTATTTCACATGTCTTGGCATTTGTCATAGTTCCAAGGACAAGATACTTGGAGAAATGTGCATAATGATTGGTTTTGTTTCATAATCTGGTTGTTGTGGTTTGTGTAATATGAATAGGAGGAACCGAATCACAAACATTGTTGAAAAGGTTATGAACACTTGATGATATGGTAGTAGAAATAACTTTTTTGTCGTTAGATGACACCTACTTATATCATAGGCAAAACCTTTGTAATTGGGGGGGCTTTCCATCAAGGTTATAATTGCTAAGAATACAATGTTTGTGATCATTTCCTATTTACATGTTGTTGGTTTGAACTTCCCATAAAGGGCCCAAGCCATGGATGAGGAAACACTTGGTTTAGTTGTTGATAAAAACAATGACCCGAGAAAAATAATACTAGACGTAAACAACCACTCTTCATTTTTAATCTTGTTTTCCCACGCACTATACACTAGTTTTTATGTCAATGTCATTAATCTCTACCTTCGAGTCTAAATTCAGGTTGTACCCCATGCTTCGACCAATTTTTTTATTTTTTTTGTTTCAGGTATAAGTATATCATGATGTGTAGATATTAACAAAAGTCAACTGCTAGAGTTGTAAAATAGATGTAGTGTGTGAAGGCTGTCATAACATTTATGAAAGCATAAGTTTATCAGGGTTATATCTATTGTCGAGTTTCAACGAAAGGTTTTTGGGTCCTTAAAAAATGACGTGCTCCCAACTCCTTGAGAGACTCAAATGTGAGTCCAAACATAAAACAACAGAAAAGTAAAGCACGCACCCTGGCTTGCAGCACTTTAGAGGGGCATGTTGCAGCTCCGAGATGGGACTAGGAAGAATGACATGCATCAACTACTCACACAGACCTGCACAAAACCAACACAAGGTGGTTAATGCATAATTTAAGCACTTTTGGTGCTAGGATGAACCACGAGCGAATTCAAACTCACAAGACTCACCTCAGCCCGAACTTGGGGGAAGCCACCACCTTCCCCCCTTATAGTATACTTTGTGGCTGCCCATGATGCCCACATCCAAATGGGTTTTTGTCCAGGGACTCCCAAGTGAGAATCTTGAAATTGCCAACGTTGGGACTCCCGCGACTTTGGAGCCCAATAACTTTGTGTGAACAGCTCCGATGGAGATGAAGTCTATAGCAAAGTTATAGCCCTCGTCGAGAGCTTTCCAACAGTATGTAGCATGCAAGGAAATCGGGTCGATTCCCGACTTTTAGTGGTCGAGAGTCAAATTGCCAATTTGATTCTCGGCTCTTCTTTTGGCCATATATTGTGTTTCAAATGTTCAAATGGGTGATGCAAGCTCATTTTACAGATCTACGTTCCAAGAGCTTTAGTTATGCCAGGAATGTTTCTATAGTGAACTCCACACGACAGTTCTCATCAAAGTATAATATCACTAAAACGTTGTAATAAGCTTCTGGGTAATTGTCGAGGAAAAAATTTGCACCAAGTAGGTTGTCCAAATTGATGCCTTGAATTGTTATTTATGAGCTGCCTTAGTGAACTAGGACTCAAATGTTACATGCCTTTTGCATTGGCCCTTGCAAAAGAACATGTCAATTGCAAGGAACTTCAAGTGAGATTTTGACGCATTTGACACATGCTTCTCTCACAAACCCTAACTAACAATAATATATACAATTTTAATAATTACTTGGGGAATGGCGCACACTGGGGTGGTACCCTCGTCAACTCCAAAGATTATAACATCATGGAAATTAAGAGCCCGGGACCAAAAATGAAGATGGGAAAATCATGGATTTAATATAACCAGCAAATTCCTGGGGAAGTTAATTCCCCACACAAGAATCCCAAACAATTGTCAATATAGAAGGCCTTCTTGGAGCATCTCAGGTGGTGCTCGGTATGGGATCCTGCACAGTAAATATGGACGAAGAAAATTCAACGTATGCCGGTTTGACTGAGGAAATTGGTTTTGGCTCACGCCGTGCCTGGTAAAAGGCTCAGCAGCCCCGTTCAGCTGCAAAAAAAGAGTGTAAAAAATATGATCTAACTGCTGCTCAGTGTTTCTGATTGGCCCATCGTAATGATTGGTCGAGGTGGTTTGTTATTAGTATTCCGCCCATCGTAATGATTGGTCGAGGTGGTTTGTTATTAGTATTCCCCCACCTATTTGGTGTCCGAGTTTCAGTTTTATTGGTGGGGTTACAAAAGAGTACATAACTCAACTTGGATGTGAAAAATATTAAGGAGTGTTGGGCAAAAACAGGACGGCCGGACTGTTATCAGGGCAATTCTTAAGATTCATAGCTTTGGGTCTCAAAAATTCAAAGATCTGATTCTAGTATATAACCTTAGTTCTTCAATAGAAATGAAAATTAAAAGGATCAAATTGCTGGCCAGAAAACTGCTGGTTCTTTATTGGTTCTTTCATGAAAATTGCAGGTTTTTTAAGGGTCTTGAAATAAGCAGGACCAATGGTTGTTTTGATTCTGTCCGAAACATTTAGAAAGAAAACCAAAGTTCATGGATGATTCTTTGGTTTAGAATTTTTGGTATCATTTTATTAACAAGGAAACCAGGTATAACACCACTGTGGATGAATTTCTTCTTAATCGTGATATTTTTTGCTACTCATGTAGTTTGGGGTAGGCCACCTTAATCATATGCGCTGAACCAATGTTGCCAATGGGGGATTCCTCACAATACATCCCAATTTTGTGAACATTTTTCCAAACTTACATGAATTACCCCAATATTCCAAGTTTTTTCTGTTTATATTTGCAACCATCTACACATCAGGTTTCTTTATTAGGTTTTTAATTTGTAGCATGAGTGACAAGGGCATCTGAAGGCAATGCCCGTATGATGACTTGCCCAAAAGAGATAGTGTGATGGTGTATGTGGGTAAATTGCAGGTAGAGAAATGACAATTTGGCAAAGACTTTTGAATTGGCAAGTGCACCTTGTGGCTCCCACTTACAAATCTTAGTGGGAAATAACAAGCTTCAAGCTTGCAAAGGTGCTCAGTTTTGAGGTTTATAATAGATAAATTTGTTATGCAATTAAGTAACATGCAACATGTTTATAAGTAAGATCTAAAATTTAAATGCAACTACTAATTTAGAAGACCTTGCGAGGTATTTGAACCCCACTCCATTGAAACACAAGGTGCCTATAGCAATTGCCAAAATTAATATAACACAAATTGTATCAAATTTCAAAACATGTGATATTATGAGAAAAAGACAATCATGCATTCACTCCTATATTGACCTTGTCTCCATCATTCCAATTTGCAATAGCAACTTGGAAAGGGAAAGTGTCCTTAATGGATTTTTTTTTGAAGGTAGGTTATTAATAACTGGGTTGATAACTGGGTGAAAAGTCAATAAAATGCCAACCCTAGTTTGAATCAGTGTCTTGTAGGTTTACCTTTTCCATAAATATACAAATTGGCTAGGGATATGGTGTATTATTTACTCAAATATATTTCAACACAAATCAACATACCCTAATGAATATATATAAATTGATACCCTAATCATAACCTTGAATATATGTAAAAAATAACCATACCCAAAGTTGGATATATTTTGGCATCTAGGTTTAAAAAAAGGAACCATGACTTAAACCCTAAACTTTGTTAGTTCTATAAATCAAATACGTGTTTCCCCAAGTTCCTTTTTTCTTTTCTTTAAGTTTTTGCAATTCGCTCACTTGATTGGCTCATCACAAGAAAAACAAAAAATAATTGAAACTTTGGAAGCTCCCTCAAAATATTGTTTTCTCTGTGAAGACAAAGTGTCTCCCCTCCCATTTGGCTCAAGTATATAAGCAAGAAGGTAAGAATTTTGAGCAACCATAAAATTTGAGATTAATTTGAAAAATGTTAACATGTGATTAAAGAGCACATGTTAGGAATGATAGGTGTGCGATATGATTAGAGTGCACATGTTAGGAGTGATAGGCATGTGGTGTGTATATAGTTCAAGTAGAAAATTCACTACTTTGGAAGCCCATAACCTTAAAGGTAATTTAAAGAAATTAGATGGATTCAAAAGATTATTGGAACGCCCAAAGATGAATTCCAAACTACTTTTCAACCCCACCACCAACCAACCAACCCTTGACCATACCATCATTGTCTTCTAGTAGGCTAAGTCTTTGCTTGTAAGCATTGTTTATGGTAATCAAAGATAAATCAAACACATACATTCTTGCATTTTGACATTGGATTTGACTTTTTTTTGAAAATTAATTTAAAAATGTGGACATTTTCCTTTTTTTTTAAATAAAAAAAAACCCTTCTTAACCCCAAAATGGCATACATGATAATGAGGTATGTGGACCTTACCTTTCTGCCAAAAAACTTAAATAGGAAATTTCTCCAAGTACTTTATGTGTAGGGTAATGCCCTGGCATTAGCGAGCATAATTATAGAGGCACATCAATACCCCCATAGATGCTCTTTGGATTGGCCCAATACAAAGAAGCATTTCACAAAACAGGCCTACCCACAAGGTTGTTATGAGTTTGTTCTTCATATTTGGTTGATAGCCAGATTTGGCAAAATCTTTCTAGGGGTGTGATCCTCACTTTTTCTTCATCTTCCAATGGATGGTTTCCACTTTGGCTAAAGACCAAAAAAAAAAAAACAAAACTTCTGGACAAAAGCACTGGATTGAAGACATCTCCTTTGTAATTTCAATCCCTATTCTTGGTGTTGCAACAAAATGTCATCAATTTCAAAGCAATCCCAAGCATGAAAGCTCATGGGCAATTCAGGGACAAAAACTCACATGTCAGAAGATGATGAACAAAAGTGTGGGTCCCCCTTCTCGCCTCCCCTTATGTCCTAGATCAACTCAAGCAATAGAAAAACCCTAAGAAAAACCCTAAGTTGTAGGGTTTGTGGGTATCTTTTTTTGTTTGATAATGTAAAGTAGCATATTTACATATGGGCAAAAGAACAAGAAGGCAAGTCAAGAATGAATAGGTAAGTAAAAGGCACCTTTCTTCTTTCTTTTGTAAACTTTGCACAATCCCTTTTGGGTGAAAAGGCTATATGTTGGTGGGGCCTAAGTTGTAACTAATTATGCTACTAATACACTTGCAATTTGACATGGAACATTGACTTTTTCTTTAAACCCAAAAACAATGAGATGGATGTGGGGTTGTGGTGTACCCTATCATATTTGGGAGTGCCTATCATATTGAACATATTGGGAAATAAGTAAGGTCCAATGGAGTTGTCACCTAGGAACCAAGAATTTGTGGATGTTTTGTTATGAAGGCAAAGGGGATAAAATAGTAGTGATTTTCAATAGGTATAGAAATAGTAAAGTTGTTTGTGTAACTTGTTAATATTAGTATACACTTGACATTATATATTTGGCCTCCTCTCAAAATCACTATGGTTTTTATGACAAAATTTAAGTGTTGAGGCAACTTGCTCACAAAGTGCCGCAATATATATAGAAATTAATTTTTGAGTCCCTTTACTTGTCATTACACTGTTATCATGATTAATAACATTTTTTTGCTCATTTTCTCGTACAGAAATGGTGGGTTTTAGCCAATTGTGGCTACGGTCAATGTTTCCATGTTACAAGTTTGAAAGAATTAGGCGTTACCATATTACAAGCTTATTTTATTATTATTTTAATATGTGGCAATCAACTATAAATAAATAGATTCTTGGTCTACTCTTGCAAAAACCTTTGAGTTGGGGGCCATAGAGCATTGCCATGAACATGGTATGTATCTTGACCTTGGCAACAAATTGAGTTACTTTTGGACAATTTATTCCAATACAACAAGTGGGATTAAGCTTCTAAATGGGGAAAAATTACACAAATAAGGATGAGCAGTTACAAAATTTTGTCACAAAAAAACTTTGGCCCTTATTGAATTTGTTTGGGAATCCAAACTTTAATGACTTGCCTTTTCTTTTTCAAATCTCAAATCAAGCAAACTCAGGGACTTCATAAAAGTGGAAGATCCCGCACTCCCAAAAAGGAAGAAGTATCTTTCACTTTTGAAAGCTCCCTCAAATTTGAAAAGTTCTAAGGTGGGATCTTCCTTCTTATCATCATGATATGAGAGGATGACACATGATACCATAGTAGAATCAAATACACACTATATATGTTGTGTGCTTGTTGAATGCTCCAAATTCTTATGATGAAAGCATAAGAAAGGGAGGGCAACTCAAAAGGAAAGAAGGGAAAAAGGCACGAAGACTCTCCATGCTTGTGTGTACTTTCATCACTAACATTATAACCCTTATATGACCCTTTACACTTTATACTTGTGTGCATTTTCTATACCTCCTATTTTTATAACACTTTGTGCTTGTGTGAATTTTTTACACTATTGTAGAACCTTGATGGTTTTGGCACACATTGTATTTTTTTTTGGAAACGGTGAGATTTTAAATCTTTTTTTTTTGTTTTTTTGGGAAAGAACAATTTCTTTGTGAAGGAAATTGAAGAATCTTTTGAGTTATTTGAAAATTAGTTGATTATTCAATAGACATGTGCTGAATCCGCCCTTGCACTGCAATACTATTATAAACTTTTTGTGATCTTTTATATTTATGTGCAATTTTTTGAATACTTATAAGAGTTTCACCCATATGCTCAATTTGGGCTTGTAGCAATGTTTATCACGTCCAACAACACGGTGTACAATTGTTTTTCAATTCTCACTCTATAAAAATGAAACATGAGGATAAATTGCTTGATGAAAAAGCACTCAAATAAGAACTTACTTAAAATTCAACCACCTAAACCAAAAATCACTAGTCAAGAGTTGTCATGTTATTAGAGCATGTGCAACCAAAAAAAATTTAAAAGCCTTATATGACATAATATATTTATTGACCCAAACTAAAATAGCATATGAAAATAATTATATTTCATGCAAAAGATACGGTGCAGGTCATTGATGGAGATGCTCTAATATTTTAACCCTTGTCTGTCCCTCTAGTTTTTTTTTATGTATTTTCAAATATAATATTCTATACTAATATTATAATCCTTTGTCTAAATAGACAGCCTTGGCAAAAAAAAGAAGCAAAATAATAATAATAATAATAATAATAATAATAAGAGGGTTGTTGACTGCAGAAATTGTAGACCTAATGGGAATACTATTGTCATGATGGGAAGAGAAGAGCAAACGCACACCAGCGACGACAACAATTTTGGACGACCAGATTTGCGAATGTCGGTATTGAATTTGTTGCTCCTTTTACTGAAACACATCATTTGCCGTAATGGGTTGTCGATAGATTTGGTAGTCATGATTGGAATGCACCGCAATCTGGCGATGGATTTGCGGAAGAAGGAGATCTGGCAATGCGAGCAAAAAAACAGCTTTTCCGAACTCTTCGGCCTGGGGCGCAAAAACAAAACCAAAAGAAAAAAAAACAGTATCGAAAGCTTTGATCGATAGATCCACAGATTGATTGATCCGCAGATTGATCCCTAGATTTTGGATAGAATTTTACTGGCGATGAGATTTTGGGGTGGCAGATTTTCAGAAGCGGTTGTAGTGGGTTGTTGTTGTTGAGTATGTGGGAAGAAGAGATGGGTGATGAGATGGTGAATGCTTTGGATGGGAGATGGTGGACATGATGATGACGATGAGAGATGAGGTTCTTCTCATTTGGACTTCTTTGCCAACGAATTTGAGTTAGTGGTAAGTGGGTACAAGGGACTTAGGGGCTTTCTTCTGTTGGGAGTGTTTTTTTTTGGGTTTGGCGAGGTTTTTGTGGAGTCATGATGGAGGTGGTGCAACCTGAGAAGAAAATGTTCTCTTTGGTACCTGGGGATTACAAGCTTCTTGAGGAAGTGGGACAAGGAGTGAGTGCTACTGTATACCGTGCTGTGTTTGAGCCTCTCAATGAAGTAGTGGCCATCAAGAGCTTGGACCTCGAGAGATGCAACAGCAATTTGGTAAGCAAGTTTCCTTTCTTTTTGTTGTTCTTGTTGTGCAGATCTTAGCAAAAGGAAAAAAAAAAAGTGCAAGAGCCCAGAAAAATAAATGCATCTAACCTAAACAAAAAGCTTGCCAAAAAACTTGCTCTTTTGTGTGTGTATGTGGTAAGCCCATATCTCTCTCTCTCCTTCTTCTTCTGCTGCTACAATTTCTGGTGTGTTTTCTGGAGCACATTGAGGTTAGAAGAAGATTACAGAGATCTGCTGATGTGAAAAAAATTACTCCCCATTTACTGCTGATACAAAAGTCACATACAAAAAATCTCACTCACCCATTTGCAATATCCTGAAATCCAAGAATGAGATCTAAACCACAAAAAATGTGATTCACAATTCACCAGTTTTCTCCCGACTCTCCTTTCTTCCTATCTCAGAAGTTCTCTTCTTCTCTGTTAAGTTAGGTCAGGATTTATGTATCCTGCAATGGGTGTGTTCTTCCTGTCTCAGAAGTTCTCTTCTTTCCTCTGAAGTTAGGTCAGGATTTATGAATTGTCTAATGGGTGCGTTGACATGGTAAGAAATAGCAAGAACCAAAGTCAGGAATCTTTTATTAGGGTTCACAGATCATGGGCGAAGAAGAAGAAGGTGCAAAATATTCAATGGTTTGAGATTCTTGTTGTGAAAAACCATTACGATTTCTGAAATATTCTTAATCGTTTCTGATGTTCTGGTATCTAGTTTAGTGTGATGAAGAACAATTATTGCTGGCATGCAATCGTGTACAGAAAGGCTAGAGGTAGGAGCAATGGGTACATGACCAACTTAGTGGAAAGAAGGTTGTAGAACTCTATAGGAGAATCCTTGGGAGTTAGGCACAGGATTGATTGTTGAAAGGAGTACAATTTTTCATTTGGTGTGTTCTTTTGCACAGGATGATATTTGTCGAGAGGCAAAAACAATGAGTTTGATCAGCCATCCGAATGTGGTGAAAGCCCACTGCTCCTTTGTGGTGGACCAAAGTCTGTGGGTGGTGATGCCGTACATGTCTGGTGGGTCATGTCTACATATCATGAAGTCTGCATATCCCAATGGCTTTGATGAGCCCGTGATTGCAACCATGCTAAAGGAGACCTTGAAGGCACTGGACTACCTTCATCGCCATGGTGACATTCATCGGGATGTGAAGGTAAATTTAATTAATCTGCTCCAGATTATATGAAGGAGGAGCTTCTTGACAATGCAATGAGGAGTTTCTGTACAATGCAATAATGAGATCATTAGAATGTAAATCATTATTGCATTGTAAAGGATCTCCTGTGTTGGGATGTCTTTGGGAGCACATGAGATGCTACCATGTGCTCTGCTCTGACAAAACTATTATGATGTTTGGGCATTTGTTTGCTCTAAGATCTGGTGATGGTTCCTCCTGTTCATGGTGATCTGCAGGCTGGGAATATTCTAGTTGATGGGAATGGAGCAGTGAAACTTGGAGACTTCGGAGTCTCAGCATGCATGTTTGACACGGGCGATCGGCAGCGGTCAAGGAATACATTTGTGGGAACTCCTTGCTGGTGATCTTCTGTTACCACCCTGCCATTTGCTCTTTGGTACCAGAGACTTTGTTGGAACTTTGACATCCGGTAGAATGATACTAATAGCAACATGGATTTTGATGCATCTTTGTGATGTCCAGGATGGCACCTGAGGTGATGGAACAGCTTCACGGTTATGATTTCAAGTAAGTTTTCATGGTCTCTTTCAGTTGGGTCTTTTGTCTGATTCAGATCTGGCATCACCTTCCCTCTTCTATCATTGATTCTTCTTGCAGTCCATCCGTATACACTTTGGTTCCACCAAATGTCTTTGGCAATGAGCTTTCTTTTTCCTTTTGTTTGTATCGGAAGATACTTGCTCATCTCACTTCAGTGTATGATGATGCACTGAAGCTGCTCTAAGTTCGAAGCTATTGGTGATTCATGTCAATGTTGTGTCTCTTGCTCTCTCTCTCTCTCTTTTGCACTTTGTGGATTGATCTGCTTGGCCTTTGCAGGGCTGACATCTGGTCATTTGGGATAACTGCATTGGAGCTTGCTCATGGCCATGCACCCTTCTCGAAATATCCTCCCATGAAGGTGCAAAATATCCCATGATTCCAACATCATGTCTGATGATGTCCTGGATTTCCCTGCATTTTCTTCCAGATTCTTTTCCCCCTTCTTGGTGGATTTGTATGTCTTTTGGTCTGATGCTTTGAGCAAAGCCAATTCCTGATATGTCTCTTATGTGATTTCCTTTCCTTGGATGGTCAAATGCCTGTTGCAGCCATAACTGTTGATGATGAACACTACTGTACTGGTGCAACAGGTGTTACTGATGACACTGCAAAATGCACCTCCTGGGCTGGATCTTGAGCGAGACAAAAAATTCTCCAAGGTTTTTTCACTTCTTGTAACAAGCTCCAATCTTGGCAGCAGTGTGGGTGTTGGGTGTTTCTTAAGAATGGAGAATTCTGCCATCTTCACTGCTACTTTTATCTGCTGGAAGTTCACAGAGTTGCCCTGCACATGAACATTTCAATATGATCGTTTTTTCATCATAGGACTGAGATGTACTAGTTTCCTTGTCAGGTTGTGTCTAACTCACCTTCTTTGCTCTTTTCATCTGCAGTCTTTCAAAGAAATGATAGCAATGTGTCTAGTGAAGGACCCATCAAAGCGACCGAGTGCAGAGAAGCTTCTGAGACATTCTTTTTTCAAGCACGCCCGGTCGTTTGATTACATTGCTCGGCATGTGCTGGAAGGACTACCACCTTTAGGAGAAAGGGTGAAGAATCTCAAGGTACCACCTCAGAAAAGAACACAAAAAGTTTTTGCAGTTGCTCAGAAGACATAACATTGGGTTATAGTGATTGTTAAATGCCTCTCTGTTTCTCCAAGTACTTTACAGCTTGATAGATATGAACTTGATCATCTAGCTACTCCAAAATGTGCAGATCACAGATGCAAATCGCCTTGCACAAAAGAAAATGCCATTTGATGAGCAAGAAGAGAAGTCACAGGTGCAGCCATCTGCCTTTTACAGTGTGAAAATTGCTGCATATTTCTTCGAGTAACAGCTGCTGTTTGAGTTGTTGGAACTGACTCTCATGGATGTTTCTGATCTGATATCCAGAATGAGTACAAAAGAGGAGTGAGCAGCTGGAACTTCAACCTGGAAGACTTGAAGAAGCAGGCAGCTCTGGTTTTTTTCCTCTCTTTTTTCTCATTGTTACTTACATCAAGTTTCCGATTTCAAAAGGGAAAATGTGATGACACCTGCAGTACAATTTTCTGCTTTTCTCGTTGGCAGAGTTTGTGGGTCATTTGTTTCTTCTGTGATCTTGAAGAAAAAGCAATCTGGCTATGCCTTAGGCAAAGATGCTTGCTTGTACAGAGGGTGAGCTAAAATGAAATGAAGCTTTTTCTAGCAAGCTTGTTGCAGTTGAGTAGTGTACTGTTGGATTTTTATAAGTTTTGTCTGTTGGGTGTATTTTTATTTTTTCCCTGACAGTCTTCTCCATGAGTGTCTTATCTTCCCAGATACAAGATGATGAGGAGAATCCATTCCCCAAAACAGTGATTGAAGTGGAGGAGGTTCTGAAGCAACCTACTGCTGCTGCTGCTGCTGGAGGGGAGGATGAATCAGCAGATACATCTCCCAAGTTTCCACTATCCTCTCCTCCTCAGCCATCTCTGAGTCGTGAATCTTCTTTAGACATGCTTCAGCAGCTGCCAGTCACCATACACTCCATTGTAGCAGATACTGCAGCAAATGATGTAAGTAATTCATTACCAAAGATCTCAAGCAGTCAGCAGCTCCCATATTGACAAGACTCTTGTAACATGTTCAAAAATCTGTTTTAGAGCAAGCATGAAGTGAGTTTGTGGTAGCAAAACTGTGGGTATAGGATGATTATGTTTTGTTATTGTTTGTGTGAAATTACAACACAGGGAGCGGAGCGAGTTACAAGGGTCCGATCGGGACCCCTTCCAAATTCAGTTCAGCTCAAGTCTGCCACTGCAAATGGTTCAAAGTATGCGCTCCTCATCTCTTTCATCTTTAAAACAATTCTCTTCTTGCCTGTTCTTTGATATCATTTCTTGTTGCACAAAGCATCCATGATGCCATAAATGCAGCTGCTTTCTAGATATCCCAATCTGGTTCAGTTTTTGGTCAGCATTGTCTACTCCCCTTGTCCTTCTCAACCTTCTACATACATTTCTCGAGGTATCCAGTAGGTCTGTAACGTCTGATACATTTCTCAAGGTACCCAGTAGATGTGTAATGTATGATATATTTCTCAAGGTACCCATTAGATCTGTAATGTATGATACATTTCTCGAGGTATTGCAGTAGGCCTGTAATGGTGCAATGGTGATGGGGTGGGTTTTTCAATTCCATGATGGCCCTGTTGGTGGCACAAAGGGGATGCCAAAGGAGACACCTTTGCTTATAAAATAAGCTTGCAATAAAAACAGTTCCATGGTTGTCAATGTATTGCTGTTGCATGGAATTGATATATACCTTGAGAAGTACTCAATCCATAGTCAGTCGATTTCTGGATCCGTAGAGCCAGATCTTCAGCATTGAATTTGCAACAGTCTTATGGCCAAGAGCCTGCCAGGCTAAGTGAAGGAACTGGGTACAGTCAAGATGTTTTTCTGTCAAAGAAGTATGACATTTGTTGCTGGAGTAGGTAACTGTTGCTGTGTTCTGCCTACAATTTATTAGGTCTGGACCAGCAGCACCTGGGAGGAAAGAACCCAAGCATATGTGAGTATTTATTTAATCTGAGATTTTTGTCCCTGCTGATGTGCTGGAGTTGTGCCATACAAGGTTTATGCTCTTTTGGGTTGAAGTTTTCTCGAGTGAGAAGCTTACAATTTAGAAATAGGACAAAAAGAAAGAGGCAAATGGGCTTTGATGCGTCAAGCCTTAAAAGCTGCTGAAACAATTTCTTGGATCAACGTTTTTGTGCTTTGGCTCATTTGACTGGAAATTCCTCATAGTATCAGTCTGGTTGGTTGATAGTTTTGGTGGTGATAGAATATGTTTTTTTTCAAGTGATCTCAGTTGCTCTGATTTTGGCTAGTCCAGTATAAGAGATGATGGTTTAAGTATTGTTTACAAATGCAGAGGCCGGTTTGATGTGTTTGACGACAACTCAGATCTTGAGAGCCCAGGTTGGCATGGATCACCGAAAGATACCCTCAAAACAACAACAGAAGAGCAAGATCAACCACTGAAACAACAAGAAAGAGAAGAGAGAGACCATCGGAAAACCGAAGAGAGGGAGTTACGGGAGAACAGCAGAGAACAAAGACGCAATGAGGATCGGGATCGAGGAGATCGTAGTGATCGAGTTGATGATGCTTTTCTTGCCAGCAGTGGCTCTCTCGTGCCTGATCGTGCCTTGTTACCATCTGCTCGTGGTGGTCGAGAGGAAGATAGAGAGCGTGATAGGTGAGGGTCATTCTTGACTTGGGTGTTGTACTTATTTGAAGATAGGAGTTTGCTCTGACCTTGTCTATTTGGGACCTTGTATTCATTCTGAAGATGCGATCTTTTTGCAGCACATTTTTCTGCTTGCAGAGATGCACACTTTTCTCACTCACATTATGATTGATGCCCATGTTCTATGGTTGTCCTGAAGGGAGAAAGATCACCGTCAAGTTGGGCGGACAGGTGAAGAGCCTGTTCGGTCTCTTCGCCGGGAGCGTTCATTCAGTGGATCCTTGACATCAACTGCAGAACGTGCTGTACCAGACTATCGACCTGCGAATGGAGTGCAAGCAGTGACTTCCAAACCAGTTACTGGTATACCCATCTCCACTCTCCTTCATCATCACTCTGTGTACTATTCATTTTAAATTAGTTTTTTTTGGCGTAAAATTCTTGTGATTCTAGTGTGCAAGCTTCAATTCTAAGCTTGTATCTTTTGAGTACTGGATGCTAGTGTCTCAAACAAATAACCCATTTCTCATTTTATTTGTCTATGTTGAAGTTATAGCATTTCAGTAGAGTTACTACAGCAATTGTGAGGATTCAGTGAACCCCAACACAAATCTATGCATAATCTGACCACAGGTAACAAGGAGAGTACAGAGGAGAAGATGAAGTTACAAGCACAGAAAGGACCCATACTTCAGAAGGGCCGTTTCTCTGTGACATCGGATGATGTGAATTTGGAGGTAAGAAAACCGTAAAGCTTGAGCAATGTGGTTATGGTGTTTTTCATCCCAAGAGATCTCATGTTCAATGTTTGAAGCAAAACTTTGAATGAAAGAAACTGCAGAGCAGCAGATCAGATTTACTAATGCATCTCAAGTCACAAATATTTGAATTGATTTATGGTTAGGGTTTAGGGTTTAGGGTGCCCTGTCATAAAGGCAGAAGCAAAAAAAGTTGTCTGTTTTTGATGCCATGATACAGAGGGTATGAGAGATTTGTTGATGAAAAGTTTTTGAGTATTGGAATTGTTGGCATGCATTGCCCCCACTCACTAATCCCATTAGAGATGTTGCTGTACATCTCCAAGTGTTTTCTTTATGACTGTCGACTGATTCATGCCAAAAAAATGGGTTTGTGTAGGATCCACATCATGCCAGTGGACGCCGAATTCCTGTTCCACAGGTCAGTCTTGTTTCCTGCACTCCTAACTAGTACTCTGATGGCAAAGCAGTGCTGCACTTGTTGCAGTTCATCTCTTCCAATATGGATACCATTAGGCAACAGAAAACCGAAGTCACTAGTTCACCCCTCCTGTCTGGAACACTATAGGACTACTAGTGAAGCGATCAGGCCTGTAGTGTCGGGTACAAAGATGACACGATCATGCTCTTCAGTTTCTACTGCTGGATGTGCTTGTTATGAACATCCCTCTGATACTCACTTTGACTCTTTGAGCTGCTCATTTGGGTACACTGGATCTGCTACTGGCAGAACTATGAATTGGTGGTAGGAGTGACAAAGTGAGGTGGGAAGGACCTGCTTTAGAGTTTAGGGTTTAGGGCTTGGGTTACAATTTGGGCCGCACAGTTTTTATTTTCCAAGGGATTTTCATCTTATTTTTGGCTGTGCACATCTTTTACAACTGTCGTGTGCAGACTGGTTCACTTCACAAGTCTGCCAGTGTTGGTGACTGGTCCTCTGAGCGAAGGCAACCTGTATGCTTTCCGCCCTTGGCTTCTTGGGTTTGTTTTTTTTTTTTCCCGCTTTTGCATGATTCTGTTTTTGGGTGTCCCATGAGCTCAGTGAGCTTTTTATGTGTGGATGTTGCAAAAAATTGCAACTGATGTCATGTTCTTGTGCTTCAGTCATGCAATTCATCTCTGCAATGTAGCAGTTGTGCGTTCAATGACTTCAGTCATTGCAAGTGGAACTTCTTTTTTCCAGATCTTGGAATACCACGCGGCTTCTGGAACTTCTGCTGTAGCAAGGGTTTAGGGCTTAGGGTTTGAGTTGAACCATCCATCACTACAGGTTTTTAAGGACCAGGAGTCATAGCAAAAGACGCCACAAGACTTACAGATTAACCCAGAGGTTACGTCACACAAAACACACTGTTTGACTCACATCATGATGATGATGATGGGGTGCAGGGATTGCAGCATCAGCCATTTATAGCACAACAACCGCCACCACCACCACCACCACCAACATTGCCATCACCAAACATCAACTTGACGACACCCATTGCAGCGCTTATTCCACAACTGCAGCACATTCTGCAACAGGGACAGCGACAACAGGTTTGTATTATTTGCTCTTGAACTGCATCCATGTTTGTGAAATTTTCTTTCAGTCAATGTGTTTGCTTCAACCTGAACAAGCTGTGGAGGCAGGGATAAAATCTCCAGTACCTGCTCCCCTGAGTTCTTCTTGATATGACAAAGGCTGACAAATGCTCTTTTACTGTTGCAGGAAGATTTGATGAACCTTGTAAACTGCCTTAGTCCAAATGATGCTGCCAATTGTGAGTGATAACTTCTTTTCCTCTGACCATGATCATGTTCGTGGGTGACTGACATAGTTGAAGGAATTCAAGCTCCTTAGGAATCCATTTTGACACTTTCTGTGTTGAGAAAAAACTGAAGAATCACATGAACTTGAGGGAAACTGGGTTGCGTTCATTTTGTTTAGATGAGAGCTACCCATTCTTGAACACTTCTGAGCAGTGGCTACAAAAGGCACCCCCAAAGTTTTGTACCCACAAAGTGGAGGTCTGCATTGAAGAATCCTCTTCTGATTTTGGTCATGACACAAGGACCTGATGCAGTCTAATGATTTCTGTCTAATGTCTCTGAAATGGGTGTGTGCCTGCAGTTCAGAATTTGCACTCTTTCTCAAGATACTCAAGAGGATCAAGTGCAAGCTTTGCTGGTGATTTTTTGGTACGTATACTTCTGGAGTTTGTCACACAGTACATATGATGGTTTTCTTCATGTATTTTCTAGAGTCTCTTGATGGGAGTGAGGCGCTGTAAAGTCCTTATGAGAATCTGCAAACCAACCATCCAAGTTCAGGATTTAGAGCTCTGCTGTGGTTTAAGCTCTTCAGAGTGATGTGACATGATGGTGACAAAAAGATGGGTCTAAGCTCTAGTGGGAGTGATGTCTTGGGCCTTAACTTCGCAGATGGACATTGCAACAGACAGGGAACGAGATCTTCTTCACCAAGTGTCTGAACTACAGTCTAGGTAAAGTTTTTCTCTGTTTCTCTTAGGTCCCCTGATGATGCTTGCAGTTCGAGTCCAGAATGACAGTTCAAACCCATTTATGAGTTCTCACTGTGCACTTGATTATTGAGATATTTTGACATAGATGTCCTGCTTAGTTTTTATGTCAAAAAATGAAGAATCTTTATGCTGCAGCTGAAGCTCAAAAACCCAGTAGAAAAAATTTGACCATTCTGAGAAATAATATCGGACAAGGGAAGAGAGAGGTGCATACTGAGTCACAATACTGTTCAGCTCTGAAGTCTTTCCCCATGCAACAAAAAAATTGTTTTGTATTGAATCATGTGGTGAAATTCATAGGTGCAACACAAGATTGTTGTTTCTTCTGACCCATTGTTGTGTGTTTTGTTTCTCTGGGCTTCTGGGATGCTTTAGGATGGCAAGTCTTGTGGATGAGCTGCAAACCGTGAAGCTGAGAAATGTTGGGGTATGTTCATTTCTCCCATCAAGCTCGGTTTAGAGTTTTTTTTGGGGATACTGGGTGTGAATAGCTTGTGTGTCTTGTCAAGAAGATAAGGTGTAGTAGATATTATACGTATCTTGAAGTGATTGCATTGTGGTAACTTGGAAAATAACAAAGAACTGCAAAGCACTGCACACTTTTTCTCCAAAAACTTTCTTTGAAAAGTCCTCACCGAGTAATTGTCTTCAGCAACAGCATTTGTCACAGTGGAATCCTTGGAAGCCCAAACAGATGCTATGAGCACAGCTTAACCACTTGCTCCAATGTCATGATGACAGTGATATTGGAGCAAATGGGTATTGAGTTTCCTGCTCAATACTAGGATATTGAACAAGTCTTTTAGGTGCTCAGGTCAGGAATTAATGATTTAGGGTTAAGGATTGTAAAAAGAAATGTTGCATTTTGGTTGGCATTGAGTTGTGTGCATCCGCAACTGTTGGAATGATCACATGGAAAGCTGTTTGGCAATTTAGCATTTGATGGGTTTTTTCTTCCCTGCTTTTTTCTGCAGCTTGAACGTCAGTTAAATGCCATCTACAACAAAGAAGAAGAGGAGCGAATACGCAAGGAGGAAGCTGCAAAAGAAGATGGATGAAAAATATTTGCTTTGCCAAATCCAAATTGCATTCAATTTCTGATCTTTGTGGGCGAAAAAACAAAGGCACTAGAGTCCGTGACTATTACTAGAGTCTGTGACTGTTGTCCCAATAAGAGGTTGCTTGGAGAGTCAAGAAATCTTTCATGGAAATCTGATGGATTTGGGCTAATGTCAAGTCTGCTTAGAAGAAAATTAGTTGGAGAGAAGGTGAAAAACACTAGTGTATCTTCCCGGGAAACATTTCAGCTTAGTCACCATAAAACAAGCCCATCTTTAGCAGTTTTTTCTCTTTGATTCAAATGGCCTGTTTGTAGCAAGACCATGCAAGGTAGAAACAAAAATGAGGCAGTTGCAATGTCTGGAGGGGAGTCTTGTAGTGACACTCCCAGATAAAGAGTTCCCTGCACTGACAGAACACACCCTGGGCCTGGAGCACTGGGGCTCGATTCAGGCAGAAATGCTGAAGGCACATCACCGTGTTCTGATCCCGCTTTCTGTAAGGAAATTTTTGAGTGACAGTTGCATCCTATGTTTGTGTACTTGGTTGGCTGTTTGTTTTTTGGCATATTAGAGTTATCCATGAAGTACCCCAAACTGGGTCAACTGGGCCCCAGTTTGGCCAAAACTGAGGACAAAATGAGAAGTCGGGGTGAAACCATTTTACACAGTACACCCAACTTGGAGATTAAGCAGGGCTTAGATGGTCAAACTAGGGCCCAAAGACAGGGTGACTTTGCCAAGATCTTTGTAGTGTGCTGCATTTCATTTGCTCATAGAACTTTGATGCAAACAATGTCTACGATTTGAAAGAAACCCGTTGCCTAATATAATAAAAAGTAATCTAAGATTCACACTTTGGTATCATGATTCTCTTGAAAGAAAAAGTCCATTCCTATCATAGTGAACATAAAAGGTGAAGAATTGTTTTCATGCAAAAAACTTCAGAAGAATTTACTGAAAAATGGCATGAAAAATGTTACAAATTAATGCAAACCGAAACAACCTTTAAAATACAAGGGTTTGAGGTTTAAGATTTAGGGTTTAGACTGTGCCACTATAGTGTCAAACTAGACTCTCATGAAATTTGTTAAATCCATAAACCATCAAGAACATGGATAGACAGATATATGTTTCATTGACACAGAGAAACCAGCACCATAAATTGGGTTAAATTCGGTAACCAGCCAGCTGATACCTCATCCATAACTGATTGTAGGGAGTGTCTCGCTAACATGGTAGCACATCATTGGACAAGAGCTCCCCAATTATGTAATGACCTGCCAGAAATTTTGCAGTGTATGTGGAGGAAACCTTATAAAGCTTATTTTTCTATCCAGGAGCACGAAGGCCATTTCTTTTTTCAAAATGGCACCCCTTCCTGTTTCCTTTGGGTTTCTCCACAGAATTTCTGGTAGGTAGTTACATCAGGTAAAGCCCTTGGTTGAAGGCATTACCAAAATTGGGCCTGCACTCAGCTATCACGTCGTGCACCCTTATTTTGGTAATGCCCTTGACCTACGGCTTTACCCTACACATCAACATATATATTGATGCTCTCTAAATTCTGAAGGTTCAGAAAAATAATTTCTGTTTTTTTAATTGGAGATTCTATATTCATACTCTCAACAAAAAAAAGTTGTGTACTCTACACATATTTTAGTGAGCTTGGTCATGTATCCCATACATATTTGGGGAGCTTGGTTGTGTACTCCGTATCCAGAGAGCTTGGTCTTGCCAAACATGACTACCACTTCTTCAACATATTCTCAATCAACAACCATTGTCATCCTCAACTACAATTGTAAGTTGCAAAAAGCTACTAAGCATGGACAATTAGCATCTTTTCAGCTGATCTCGAGTTCTAAGATCATCCACCTAGCACCCAACAAGCCACAACTGGGGTGCTTCTGATCTGCACCTGCAATGGTTACAAACAATGGAAGATTGATAGAAATTAGACTACATGAAGCTGCTACTTACAGTGGGAGCTTGGTTAACTTTCACCTTTATAACTATTAAAAACGCATGTGATATGAAAATTTCATTCTCACAAATTTTACACTAACAAGTGTTAAACGTTTAAGTGCTACAAATATTTTACTCCAAATGGTTTGGATAAGTGTTAAGATTAAACATTTAAATATCATAATTTCTTTACTACAACCAATTTGGATAAGTGTGAAATTTGAGGATTTAATGAAACCTAACCCCAAGAAATACATTATGATGTGACCAAAAATAACTAATCAAAAGCACATTGTCACCTAATATTAATGTGGTCATTATTTGTTTATTAAAATCACCAACCATTTTTGAGTCCGAACCATGAATTTCATTAACCTCTAATGACCATTTTCACAAGCTTAACTTGTTGATCACTTGGGCGATCAATTGATTAGTTGTGCAAGGTATAATTCAATGTTGACAAGTTTTAGAAATTAACTAGATTCAAGTCTAAGTCGAATAGTTCAAATTCCAACCTAGCTCAGTTTCAAGTTTTGTTCAAATTGTTGTTCAAGCTTAGCTAGGCAATTGAGTTCTTTTCAAAAATTGGATTAGAACTCAAATAAAAGGTGTTATCTTATTTTGAATATATTCAAATGCTCTAGGTAGATAAATATGTATTTTTATTTACAAGTACAAGTTGTGCTTATGTATTTTATGCTTTTTATTGGCTTTGATTGGTTATACATAATTTCAATGAAATTTTGAGGACTTGGTATATAGATGATTTTGCATAATTTTGAGTAGGTTCTTTATATTGTATGCTCGTCCCTCGACAATTCCAAGAACAATTTTAGAGACGACTCATAACTATTTCGTCATTTTTCAATTGAATTACCTCATTTTTTTAATAACTATCTTATTCCTTTCTTCTACCAATCACTAAGAATATATAAAAAATGGGTGTAGCTTGCCACTTTGAATGTGATCTACATCCACCAGCGACTCCTTGCACCATACTGCAGTCCTCAACATGATGCTTGATCCAAGTATTTGCTGGAGAATCGACCAGTGAACTAGATCAATGTGTGAATGATCAAGCTTTCAAATCAGTACATGGTGAACCGGATCAATATGTGAATGATCAAGCTTTCAATCAGTACATAGTGAACTAGATCAATGTGTGAGTGATCAAGCTTTCAATCAGTACGTAGTGAACTAGATCAATGTGTGAATGATCAAGCTTTCAATCAGTACTTAGTGAACTAGATCAATGTGTGAATGATCAAGCTTTCAATCAGTACGTAGTGAACTAGATCAATGTGTGAATGATCAAGATTTCAATCAGTACATGATTCAGCCGCCGGGGTAATGGAAAACATCTGCTAGCTCCTAGTCCGTTTTCGACTATACGGAATTGCTCGTTTCACCTCCACCATTGCTCCATGGATAAGGTGGAAAGCTCTATTAGGACCCGGAGGCATTGCAGCATCTACTGCATGTTTGGAATTGAAGCTTACAAAGCCGTAGCCGCTGCCTGTAGCAGCAGCTTGGTCGAAACTACTTTGTGATCTAGTGCTGCCATCATGATGATCAGATTGCTGCCGCGTTTCACCATTAAAGCCGTGCAAACTCACTTTCGTGACTGTGCCGAACTGACTGAAGAATGTCTCCAGCATTTCTGCTGTAACTGATTCACGTAATCGACTCACGAAAAGGTGGTGATTCCTCGACTTCCGAATATTGCTGCTGATCTACAAAAGTAGCATGATCTTGCAGGGGTCGATCCCACTGAAGGTGTCCCACTTCGACTTCTACACTGTCGATGATGTGCGTGCTTTGTGCCATGACAAACTCGACGTCTCTGGGATGGTTGAAGCTCACGATCCCAAGTCCTGCAGAAACTCCTCTGTATTTGGGGATGAGCGCGTCCTTCACGCTCCCGAAGCGGCTGAAATGACCACATAAAGCTTCACTTGTTGTGGACATACTGAGGTTTCTAATCAACACCCCGCTGGCTGAAATGACCACATAAAGCTTCACTTGTTGTGGACATACTGAGGTTTCTAATCAACACCCCGCTGGCTGAAATGACCACATAAAGCTTCACTTGTTGTGGACATACTGAGGTTTCTAATCAACACCCCGCTGCATGCAGCTACGTAGTGGTCAGAACGTCTAGTACTGGCAACCGGCGCAGGAGCCATATGGCCTTGAACTTGGACACCCTGGTAGCGTACTAGTTTCACTTGAATCTGAGCTGCAACACCTTCTGCAAAACCACGATCGCAGATATCCAAGATCCCCCAATCCAAGTAGAGACTGAAGACTAAACTTGCGAAATGAACACAGATGTAAAACCCAGGATATAGCAGCACGATATGAATGGATCACAAATCGATCAGACTGAAAAACTGCCAGAGCAACAAGATCTTCGACTCTATCAGGTGCTAATAAGAAGATGATGCAATGCTAGAAGAGTCGCTGGAGAGATCTAGAGAAAAAAATTTAATGTGCAGCAAGACAGATAGGAAGCGATTAAGCTTCACGTCACGCACAAAAAAAAGGCAATGAGCACGAGAGGGGTGCGGGTACTGGGAACTAAGAAGGGCAAGCAGCAAGCTGCTGCCTTTATAGTGATGAGGGTGGAAGTCCCTACTGTTGGGTTCTACGGAATAGCCTCGGCAACCCAGATCTGTCCGCTCGGTGTCGACTGTCTTGTTGGACTCAGAGCTTCAGCAGGTGTTTCTCCAATCCACATGTACAAGGTTGCAATACTTTGTTGCTAGCTGCACTGTACTAGATGGTGGAATCATGCATGCATGTTTCAACATAAATCAATCACGTCTAGTACAACATATATTCTCATCGATCTCTCCAGAATTCATCTTCCAATCTTAATTATATATTGCTGGATTCAGCTGATGATCTACATGATGATATAGTTAATTAAATCACGCCAATATTCACTTCAAATTAATGTTCCAAGCATTGTGCACCTGATCAGAGTAGGAAGATCCTGCAGCTGCTGCACACTAGTATATACTACATACAGTACACAAGAGCAATATCTAGCAGCTTGTAATTGCTCCTTGCTGTTGCTGCTGGTGATCTCAGGAGCAATTTACTTCCACTGCAGAATATGATGGTCTACACTACAACTACAAGAGAATGTGATTTTTTCTCACACAATAATAGATCAAGGCCCATCACATGACATGTGTGTAAGATAAACTTTGTGGCTTCATCCATTCCAGTGCACAATACATGTATGTATTGTATACGTCTACATAGTACAACCCATGTATGTACATTACATTACATATATGTATATACTATGTACATAGTGTTGTACATAGCACATTGTACATCATACAATAATGTACACATACAGGTAGTATAGCCATATTGTATATTATAATTAGAATTTGACATTAAGTTATGACACATATTACATGATGCATTAAGTTAATTGGCTATAGCTAATAAATACTATTGTTCTCATTGTTCATTTAATTCATATTTTCCCTGGCAAGTTGTGATTGATCTCTCATCTGAGATTGCTCTTCAGATCTTTGGTTGTTAATTATCTTAGATTTTTCGCACTTTGACTCTTATCAAAAATAAAATTGTTATAAGCTAGACTGAGTTCTGATATTGGATTTGCTTAGAGAGCATATCCGCCCACCTGCACTCAGATTCAGCGTTTTTTGTGGCAATTTTTTTTTATAGCCAAAGTGGCAAATGATCCATAGGAAGATAAATTAGCCAAATTTGACTACAAGCTAAATTTGAAAGTTATTTTTATATAGAAATATTCTATATTTTTGGCTACCTACTTGAACCATTTATTAAAAAATCTGGTGATTTTTTAGTATTCTGGTTGAATTCTGGCTATTCAAACTATCAAAAAGCACACAATTTTAGCACTTCTAATTTTTAGTAATTTGTATTTTGGCCAAATTATAACCAGTGAAAAAAAAAGGCTGGTCAGATTCAGAGTCTCTATGAATTGATCTCTTAGGTAAGTAGCAGCTGAACAACACATTTCTGTCAAATAATTAATTAACTTTGAAGATCCCATGTCGAAAAATTGAATAATTTCAATGGATTTTAGTATTTCCCCTTCACAAAATTTTGTCTTTTGAAGTTTTTAATTTATTTGAACATATTTATAAATAACATAATTAGTGTCGAAGCCGCCAAAGTACTATGGTACATATCACCAAGGTACTATAATATCTACGATTTCCAAAATAGTGTGCAAGTTATTTCCTTGCCCTCCCTCAGCTATGGCAATTTGTTTTGTCATCTTGAGATCTCCAAGAGGGCTTGACTATCTTCTTGGAGCACCTATGTTCTTGATACAGCTAAAAAAGCTGTAGACAAGTAGACGGTGCACTCAGGGTGATCTTGTGATGTTTAGAGTTTAGACTTGCAAGTTGCAATGCAAGGGTTATTGAATTTTGAGTATTTTCACCATTGGAAATTCAATAAATGTTTTTTTTTAAAAACTAAAGGAAATCGGGAGTGCCTTCTTGCTACATGATGATCAACAAGCCCTCAATAATGATCATCTCTAGGTTTTAACAAGGTAATTTCAGATCATGGTGCAGTAGTTATGGAGTTTTGAGTAATTTTTGTCATTGAAACTTCAAAAAAAATTCAAAACATCAAATCTTTAAGGTAATTTGATTTCACACAAATGTGTTACAATATGCGCGCTTGATGACATATGCTACTCATGTAAACATTGAATATTGTCCAACAAGGATCAGTGTACAATGATTGAAAGATCAATCAAATGTTATCACATTGTCTATTCATTGTGACTAGGCAATCAAAATCAATCATATTTTCTTTGTATCACCCCTTTTGGAGAGTAATGTATTCTATGTATACAATACAAGAGAATGTATTACACTATACACAATAGAATTGTATGTAAAGTCACCCTGTCTTTGCCCTCCCTTTCACCCATTATCCCTTATTCAATGGTATCCACAAAGTAATGAAACTTTGGGAACTCAGCATTTCATACACAAGGTTCGAGAGTAATTATAGTAGTTGTACAGGTAGGAGCAATGAAAATATATGTAGGAGCAGTGGAATCGCTCAAGAGGAAAAAGGAGAGATAGGATGAAACTCAGTCTACCACCAAAATTGGTGAAAAAACTAGTTTGGATCCCAGTTATTTTGTTTGCAAAATTTTCATTCAGAGCTATGTGTTTGATGCCCTATTATGCCAAAACTTTCACTACCAAATTTTACATTTGTCATACCTGAACCATGGCTTCATTGTTCCTAACTCTTCACAGAACCAGGTCCTCGAATGAGGGAATTTCACTCCCAATTCTGGATTTGCCTTACCTGCACAGCTTCATGGTTCCTAAACCCTTATACTTTTCTGAAGATTCTTGTTGCAAATTTCCAAAATGGTTTGCAGACTTACAGGCAACATTAATGTTGGAGACTAGCAATCAGGAAACAATCAGTCTGTTAAATGATCAAAAACAAATTACCAACATGAGGAAGAACAAGAGGTTGCTAGACTGCATGAAAAGCAGAGAAAGTTGGTCAACATGTTTGCTAATGTGCCTTTCTTTTTTTATTTACTTCATACTTTACCTCTCTATATATGGATAGGGTTGGTTGGAATCCTAAACTCTTGATGGTTTCCTATATTGATGGTCACATTCGTGGAAGAGATGGCACCTCCCCAGTCCCCTTGTGATAGCAGCTGTCATTTTGAGCCAAAACTCCAGATGTACAATAGGTATTGTGATGAAAACCTGTTACACAGAAGGAACAACAGCAGCACAGAAATAGAAAACAAAGAGAATGGAAGCTGGCTTTGAGTCCTGGTGATTCTACCAACAGCAAAAACCAATAGGTCAGTAAGGAGGGAAGTGGTCAGAATAAAACAGGCCTTGATTACAGGAGTCTAATCCAAATACAGTGCCTAAAGACCATGATTAGCAAAAGACCAAAGGTTTGGATTGATTGCAGAACGAGAGAAATTCATGCATTGGACCTGCATGAAATAGCCTTTGTAATTCAGGACCAGAATATTAAAAAGTAGCATATTTGTCACAATTTTGTAGATCCAGACTGTAGAAGAAAAAAGGTTGACCCTTTTGGTCAACATTTTTAGCCAAAACGGGTCCATTTGGGTCAAACAAACATTAAAGAAAATAATTTGGCAAAAAATTCCAACAATAACAAGCAAGCAAAGCAGAAGAGACCTCCTTTGAAGAAAGCACCACCCAAAGTCAAGGAATTGGGGTTTGACAAGTAAAACCCCTGGAAGAGCATAAAGAGTAGATAAAATGGTGATGTGCCACTAATTCAATGATCCTCCTCAAATCCTCCTCACTAATGATTCTACAAAGACTCAAAGTTCATCTAAACAGCAGTCAACGCTTGTGGAATGTCTGAATCAGTGACCAGTTTCCTATCATCGGACACTGTACCCATTGACCATCATGATCAACTGGTTACCACCTGCACCACAGTTATAGTTATGGTTGTGAAAGTTGATCATAGTACTTAATCAATCATTTGGTTTCCAACTGACTGCTGGTTTGGTTTAGGTCTTACCTGCTATAGATAGGCATGAGCTTTGCTCATGCTCTTCTTTCAAGATTGGTCCTGGAGTTTCCACACTTCCAGGACTGGGACTAGTAGTCTGCACTCAGATACCTGCAAGTTTCCTCCCAAGCACCAGGAAACTTCAACCCCTTCTGTAATCTAGCCACAAATATTCTGTCATGGAGACTATGACATAATTATGCCCTCTCCATCTCCATCATCACTGAAAATCCTTTGCCAGTCCTGCTCACTTTGCTGGTTGACTCACAGGCATGAAGACACTCCATTTGCTCCATGATCATAAACCTTCTTCCCACTGAGCTTAGTCTGCAAGGAAGAAAAGTCATGCATATGAAATGCAAAATGGGCACTTTGCTAATTCAGCTGATACTCTCAGGGTTTGGAACTTACTCACATTCTTTGCAGCTAGTGTGCAGAAACAGACAACCTAAATTTACATGGGACAGATACTGTGTCCGTGGCCTCTGTAGGTAAGTCTTGTGAGCAAGCATAGCTTAATTTTTGCATGTTTTGAATGATTGGTTTGATCCATCACAAGATCAAATGACATTCACCATGATTTGCTTCCAAAGCTGGACTATGATCAGATACTTGTCGGGAAACCCAGTATTTCAATTTCCACACCCACCCTTCAGCTTCTACCCACACACACATAAGGAGATGTGTGTAACACCTGACATAGTCCCACAGACAAAATTCAGATTACATTGCTTCTGACACAAGAAGATGTATGTTTAGAACTCCCATCTAATGTGCTGGGAAGTTGACTGACTACATTTTACTGGTTCATTATCAGACTGGCTATTTCCAATTGTGTCATCAAAAAGAATAGATAGACACCAGTGACTTAGGTGCTCAAAGTTTAAGCAATGGTGCAATAATGACAACCTGCATTGTCCAGACTCCAAAACCCCGAGTCCTTGAGTCAAAGGAATTATCTTTCTTCAAAAACTCTACATGTCCTCCTCCTTGTTGCCAACAATCACAATTTTTATTGGATTCATTCTTATACTCGGACAAAAGGTGGAGCTACTCACTCACTCACATAGTGCCAAAGACCAGAAACACATCTATCTTCCATCTAGCACACTTGACCTTGGATCTCACTTCCCTTCATCATCAACAACATTGGATCTGCAGAGTCACAACCCAAACACGAAAAGAAACCAGCATTGTGACTTGGGTCAGTTCCATTTTTCAACAAAAGCATCAGATCTGCATATTCACAACCCAAACACAAAAAGAAACCAGCATTGTTTTGGATTAGAAGGCGGCTTTGCTCCCAACATAGTAGTCTACTTTCAGAATGTACTAGACTTGTTTCAGTGTTAACATGAACAACATGTTGCAATTCATCAAGATGTCAAGAGTTCATTCAATGTGAATCCAAAGAAACCCTACCCCCATTCTTCATGTATTTCTTTCTTCTTTAGCCACACTTGTCCAACATATTTTGCAATTCATCAAGATGTCAAGAGCTCATTCAATGTGGATCAGAAGAGGCCCAAAACCCCCCATTCTTCTTCATGTGAATTTCTTCTTCTTTAGCCACACTTGTCCAAGAATGATTATAACAAATTCCAATGATCAAGAAGAACAACGCAAGCTGTTCAGCAGCAAGTCTAGTGCCAGACAAACATCTGAAGCTTGCTTAGATACCCCCCCCCCCCCCCCCCCCCCTAAAAAAAAGAAAAACTGGAAAACATTTGCAAGTGAAGAAGAAGAAGAAGAGCAAAGAAAGTGCAAAACAAGGACCTGGTCTGAAATCATGATGGCTAAGGAAAGCATGGAAAACAACATACCAAAGGAAGAAATCGCCGAGGAGAATGGGAGAGACTGGAGCTTCTTCTTCTTCTATGGGACGATGCTCCGGGTGTTGGGTCCGTGACTGGTGGAGCTATGACAGACGAAGACAGACAGACAGAAAGACAGGGTTGAGAGTGTACAGAATCACAGTACTAGACCTCGAAAACCGCAGAAGAAAAATGGGAATCCGAAGACGAAGAAAGAAGGGCACGAGGGAGGAAGGGAGCAAACAAGAAGCAGCTGAGAAGAAGAAACACAGTGAGCTTGTGTGAGCCCTGAGGAGAAGAGTAGGAACGAGAAGACGACGAGAGAGAGAGGCGGTAAGCGAGGGAGGTGGTGACCGCGGCTCGAGGTCCCACCGTCATCGTTTTGGTGTGGCTACCGTCGCGAAGAGCGCGCGGGGACACACAAGGAATCCCAAGTGGAAGAAGGCGATGCTGCGACGGTGGGACCCCTTGTTCCTTGTTCCTCTCTCTTCTCTTGTGCCTTTTCTATTTTTTCCCCTTCTTCTCTTCCTCTTCTTCTTCGTCCCTTCTTACTCGCTCTTTCTTCGGCGCTCGCCTCGCCCTACACGACTTGGCCAGCTGCACTGCACTCTTTGATTGCAACAATTCTTAGAATACTGTGCGCACCTTAGGGGTATGTATGTGTCTCGCAACGAGAGATGCGTTCTCAGTAATAGAAAGAGAAGGGAAGAGAAGAGAAGAGAAGTTTCACAGCCTTCAAGAGAAGAAAAGCTCTCACAAGCTCCTGAAATAAGTCTGATGCATCATCGCTAGGTCTGTTTTGTTCGCAGCTGCAAGAAGAGAACAAGCTCTCACATCGCGTGGAATCGGCGCTTTGGTCGAGCGAGAAATCGGGACGGATTTTGTTGTAAGTCGCTTTCAAGGCTCTTCCTCCGTCTTCCTCAAGGATTCTGTGCCTTCTTCTTCTTCTTCTTCTTCTGCTTCCGCTTCCTCTAGCTCTCTTGTGTCGCTTGCCCATTTGCTGCTCTTCTTCTTCTTCTTCATGTTGCTGGAGGAGGCTGGAATGTGTGCGGCGCAAGCGCCGTGCTGGATCTCTTTTTCTTCTTCTTCTTGCCCTAAAGCTCAAAGGAATCTCTAAAGGAGTTTCACAAAGCTTGATGATCTACAGGAAGGATTGATTCACGCTCTGGGTCGAGGAGGAGTAGCAGTGGAGCCGTCATCGTAGGAGGAAGAAGGAGAAGGGGATCTTTGCGGCTTGCTTGCTTGCTTTCTGTTTGTTTGCTTGTTTATGAGAAGAAAAAGAGACCGGAGGAGGACCCATCTTCTTCTTCTTCTGCTTCTTCATTCCAGCCGGCAACGGCAGTAGTAGTAGGAGCTTCTTCCTGCGATGGCGACGCAAACTGCTTCGGAAAGGTTTGCAGGCGCCATGGAGAATTTGATCCTACTAGCAGACACCATGCAGCAGGCAGCAGCTCTGATCTCTGGGGACGAAGATGGGGAAGAAGCAGCTTCTAGATCCTCCTCCTCATCGTTTATGAATGTTGTTCCTCTGGGAAATGTGGTATGTGTCAATAACAACAACGCCCATTCTCTCTGTCTCTCGATGTTGCAGCAGTTTCTGACCTGTCATGGGAGGGAGCTAGCTAACCCTAGGAAGAAGAAGCTCTTGAATTGCAGAAAGATTTTTTTGTTGTTGTTGTTTGAGAGGAACCCTTAATAGTAGCTCAATTCTCCTCCTTCCTGCAATTTTGCTAAGCAACAGAAACAACATCTTTCTCCAGAGCTGCAAAGAAAGATAGCTACACTGTCGCTCTCTGTCTCTCAGTAGCTTCAAGTGAAGGCTGTGATGATAAACTCATGTTCTAACCCTGGTCTTTGATATTGTGATTTGCTCCTCCAGGGTGCAGGAAAGTCAGCAGTGCTCAACAGCCTTGTAGGTCATCCAGTTCTGGTAAGCAGATGTACATCTCTCAGCAACAACCAATTTCACCCTAGCTATTGATCGCAGCATCAGCTTCCCTCAGTTCTCAGACACTAAGAAGATCCATTCTCTTCCTCTGATATTGTCTGTCATCATCATCATCGGTGTTCTGGTCTTCAGAAGTTGTACATATTTAGTTTGTTTCTGTATCTTGTTGAAGTTCCTCATTATGGTTAGATGTTTCTTCTCTCCTGTCTGTCTCTCGAAGGTTTCTGTGAATCTAGGTTTATATGCTAGCTACTGCTTGAATTTTTCTTTGGTGCTCACTTTGGCCATCTTTTTCCAAACAGCCAACAGGAGAGAATGGTGCAACACGTGTACCCATTGTTATTGAAATGGAGCGGGACAAGCCTGGTAGCAACAGAGGGTTGTGTGTTGTTCTCGATGGGAGGACACAAACAGTTTCTGCAAGTAATTTTCAACCATTTATTTGGGTTCCATTCAGGTGGAGCTTGCAGGAACTGAAGGACAAATGGTTGTAAAGGGTGGCAATGGTTTGGGGCTACATTGCAACAGAAAACTTAGACTTGCCAAAGTTGATAAATTTGCCATGAATTGAGTTAGAATCACCTACCATGTTATGTTGAGGTTCCCCTTTCTTTGGACTAGGCTGTCTCCTTTCTTCAATGTCTGTTTATTGGCCATTTGTGCACTAAGCAAGGCTTAGATTGTAGGCTTAGAGAAGAGAAGTACGATCATCGATGCATATCAATGGATCATCATCCATCAGCTCTGCAACTGTGGAAAACAAAGTTATGGCCCTTAATAATTATCCTGTCTGCTGGGTCTTCCAGTCACAATCCCCTTCTAGTGCAAAGGCACGAGGATTTTGCAAGGAGTCTAATGACTCATGTCTCCTTATTCTCACTCAAACCAGTATTGGATCATGTGTTTGTGTAGGTGATGTGCGCCATTCACTTCAAAGTAGATTGAAGAATGCAACTTCAAAGGGTGGTAGGACTGACGTGATCCGTCTCACTCTGCGTTCTGGAACTGGTGAGTGAGCATGTAAATTCTTTCATTGATTTTTGAGGTTACTACACCAGGCTTGATTCAGGTGTGTCTTAGCTAGTGTGGAACAAACCAGATCGCATATCAACTCCTGAAGTTAAGTGCCCTGGACTGATGTAGACTTGGGACAGTGGCCTATCAGTATAACATGCTGCAAAGATGCATGCTAGAACCCACCTCCAAATGGAGGCAATATCTACAGCATAGGGAAGAGGCTTCTTCTTGGTCTTGCCAGCTCTGACTAGTGTCCAAGGTTTTTTGAGAGGCTTGATGGTGGAGGACAATGTGTGTACTTACCCATTGCAGTAGGGTTTGGCAACATCTTCAGCTCATTGAGGTAACATTATAGTTGGTAATGTTGCAGTAGTCTTTGTCTTGTGATTCAATTACAGCCATTGACTTTTTTTCTGCTGATGCTGGGTGTGCAGCGCCACCATTGAAGCTGATTGATCTTCCTGGACTTGATGCACATTCATCATCAGAGGATTCAGCTGTAAGTACAAATGTTCATACCTCTGCTGCTCCCTGACCATATCTGTCCCTTTGACACACTGGAAGAGATGTGTGCACCATGCAAGTGCAGGAGCATCTTTGTGCTTAGTTCTTAGCCTAACATTCTGCCTCCTTTTGCTTCTGTTATTTGTAGGTGCATGATTTTGCTGAGAATAATGACTCAATACTCCTGGTTGTGATACCAGCAGCCTCATGTCGAGATGTTACTGCATCTCGAGCCTTGAAGTTGGCTCAAGACTTGGATCGTGATGGTAAGCTGATATTATGCAACTCTCCCAGACTTGCATGTTTTGGTGGGTTTAAGCAAGACCCTCTTATTGGAACTGGGATTTCAGTATTCCTGATAATGGACTTCATCCACAGCAGAGAACTGCTATGAGCTGGTTCTTTGTCACACAATTGCATCATGATAAAACCTCCACACAAATGGGGATTTCTGCAGGAACAAGGACAGTGGGTGTGATAAGTAAAGTGGATCAGGCAGCAGCTGACCAAAGGAGCTTAGCTGCTGTGCAAGCTCTTCTTTCAGGGCAAGGTCCATCTGTGACACTGGACATTCCTTGGGTTGCGTTGATTGGCCAATCAGTTTCCATTGCTGCAGCTCATTCAGGCTCTGTTAGTGCTGAAGACTCTTTAGAAACAGCTTGGAGGGCAGAGATGGACTCTTTGAAATCTATTCTGAATGAAGCATCTCCATCAAAGCTTGGAAGGATAGCCCTTGTTGAAACTCTTGCTCAGCAGATTCGAAAGCGGCTGAAACAACATCTTCCAAATGTGCTATCTGGGTATGTCCTGGCTCATCTCCCCTGCAAGTGGTGCATTTTTTCATTCAACTTGGAAAACTCAGAAGTGTGGGTAAGCCCTTAAAATATCAGTTGCTTGATGCGGAAGCAGGCAAAAATCAGAGGTGTGTTTGAGGTTTAACTTGGAACTTGAACAGTACCCATTTTGTCTAAATAGTTTAGTGCTCCAATGGCAGGTTGGAGGGAAGATCACAAGTTATAGAGCAGGAGTTGGTAAGGCTAGGAGAGCAAAGGGTGCAGACTTCTGAAGGAACAAGAGCAATCGCGTTGGAGCTTTGCCGTGAGTTTGAAGACAAGTTTCTACAACATATTGATACTGGAGAAGTAAGCAGCTTCCCACACATCCTACTTCACCTATCCTGCTGAAACCAAGACCCATTTTTGGGCCATGATGACCAAGGTTCAAATTGAAACCACAACTAGCAACCCAAAAGTGTCCTCCTTTTCTATTGTTATCTTCTCATCTTTCAGTCAAGAGATCTGCTACTGGATGTGTGTTTTAGCCTTGGCTTAGAGGGTTGTGAGTTGGTTCTTCATACTACATGGGTTCCTTCCTTGTTCCAAAGACTGCGCTCCTTGGGACTGGATATAGCTGTCATGTAAGTATCAATTTCATGTAATTACATTGCTCTTGGTGCCCAGTCTCAAGTGATCAACACCCAAACCAATGGACTACTCCACGTCAATTTGACCTTGCTTCTGGTTCATAGTCTACAGTGTTGAGGTTTTTAGGTTTAGGGTTTAGGGTTGGCTTAGTTACTGCTTGTTACTTACAAGGATACATGTTTGCTGTTCATGCTTAAGTGGTTTGCATCTCACTTGAGTTATTGCTATCCAGATATCAATTGTGATTGCACTAGGGGAACTTCAACCAAAGCGATTCTCGCTTATCTGACAGGGTGTATGTAAACATCCACAGGGAACTGGTTGGAAAGTGGTTGCAAGTTTTGAAGCAATACTTCCAAAAAGAATCAAAGGACTTCCGCTTGATAGTATGTTTGAGATGAGCAGCATTAAGAAGGTAAGGGGGCCAAGTCAGTACTCTTTTGGTCTGCAACCACTTGCTTGACTTGCTTGTCAATTTTGGGATTCTTTATGTTTTGTCACTGCAGATCTGAGATCTTGTTGCCCATGTGCCAGTTGGTCCTTGAAGCGGATGGCTACCAGCCCTATCTTCTCTCGCCTGAGAAGGGTCTGAGAGCCCTCATTCGGAAAGCACTTGATTTGGCCAAGGACCCTGCTAAAATTTGTGTAGATGAGGTATTATTTTCCATTCTTGACTCTTGAAACAAAAGATAATAAGTGCACTGGTGGGTTTCTGTTTGTTTTCAATAAACTATATTGCATGAACTAGAGCACATTGCCAACCTGGTAAGGAGATGTCAGCAAACAACCACCATTTGAATAAATGCTATTGATAAAATGTAAGGCATTCCCACACTGTACGGTATTGAACAATACACATCTTTGGTGTCTGACGTTCATAGTTGTAGTCTAAATTATCAAGCTTGTCTGGTGCTTGAACTGATTTGGAAGATGTGTTTCTGACAGGTACATCGCATCCTAGTTGATATAGTGTCTTCTTCAGCATCTGCAACTCCTGGCTTGGGCAGATACCCACCTTTAAAGAGAGAGGTATTTTTCGGTCACCAAAACATGTGCCAAGGGAACTCTCATTTCAGTAGAAAAGTGAATCAGAAGACTGCATTTTTATGCTCAAATATAGTGGTAATTAGAGGGAGGAAGTATGACAAAAGAGCATACTTTTGTCCCCCCTATCAGCAGCATCTGATGTGCATGTGCTAATGTTGCTGCAGTAATTTATCAGATGGGGTCCCCATGTACCCCTCTAGAACTTCTGCAATAATACAGAAACAAACTTGTGCTTTGTTGATAGTATGAGATTCTAACTGCAGATTAGGGTATATTCTTTCTTGCAGATTGTGGCCATTGCAAGTGCTTCATTGGACGAGTATCGTGTTGAGTCCAGGAAAATGGTGATTGCCCTTGTCGACATGGAGCGTTCATTTATTCCTCCACAACACTTTATCAGACTTGTTCAACGCAGGTGCAACAAGATACTTTGCAAAGTTCACACTTTTCCTGTTTTTTGACTTTCCTCTCTGGTGCCACTTCTGTTTAGGCAACTTCTTCATTTAGGCAACTGTATAATTGGCAGTTGGACAGTAGACATTCTTCTGCGTACATTCACAGTTATTGAGAAGCGTCTTATTCACTTTTTAAACTTCTTGTTTATGTCCAGGTTGGATAGGCTGCGAAGAGAAGATGATGGAAAGAGTCGAGCTTCAAAGAAGGCACAGGACGTAGAGCAATCATTGTTGAGCAGAGTGGGTTTCATTTCCTTAAAGCTTATTGCCTCATGCTGGTTTGTTGACATTTCATGTGTCACAAATGGTCTTAGCAGATTTCACTTGTGGCAACAGATGCCAGTTTGCTTTGAATAGACAGGACAGATTTTGCAGTTTGTATATACATCAAAGGATTAGAAGATATGGCTGCTCAGCTCAAGCAGCTCTTATTTGAATTGGGTGGCAACAGTTGAGCACACCTGGTGGATGATGATGATGACTTGGCATCTTTGTCTGATCTGTAGTTGCTGCTGCAGTCTCATGTTCTCCCATGGGTCTCAAAGCTTTGATATTTTGTGTGTTCTGCACAGGCAACTGCTCCAACAAGTCTAACTGGGACTGGAGAAAGCTTAAAGTCAATTAAAGATAAAGATGGCAAGGATGCACCTTCAACCTTACAGACCATTGGTGACCATTCTGCAGGTTTAGCCTTATCTTTTCTGTATACCTTTCTTTATGACAATTGCAGTCTGGTTGCAACCTTGTCAGTTGAGGATAAATCAGCATATATTTTCTTGTGGTGGCCCCAATGTGATTTGAGGTAGTTAGTTTGACATGACCCTTTCAACCTTTGCTATGAGTTTGTGATGTCTTCAGACATCTCAGTCATTGGGGGGGTCTGTGCAGCTGTGCAGACCTAATTGGCATCACACTATTTTGAGCAATATTGTGAAAACATATATGCTGATTGGTTGGCCTCAGAATTTGTCACAGGAGTCACAACCAAACAAATTCTGAAGTAAATTGGACTGGTGTTCTGACAGGCTATTTACTGAAGAGAAGTCCAAAGAATGGTGAATGGAACAAGTACTGGTTTGTGCTGAATGCAAAGACTAATCGGGTACGTCTAGGGAACCTGCTTTGGGCCCTCTTATTGTAACTCTACACAGAGTGAATCAGTTTCTAAGGAAAACAAAAAAGGTCATAGTCTGATGGGTACACACAATATATGGTTGTTCTGAAAAGGCATTTTTGTTTTTTTATGAAATCACCACTTGCATGAGTGGAACACAGTAGTGTCTAGCAGTAGTGGAGTAAAATGTTTGTCTATTTTCTTTGATAAAACCTAACAATTTTTTTGTGTTTTACGTGCAGCTTTCCTATACAGAAAAGCCAGAAGACAGGAACTTCCTCGGTGCCATCACCTTGGATGTATGTTGTAGTACACTTTTGAGAATTCCACTGTTGTCTGCAATTGAGCTTTTGATGATACAACTACACCAGAACATATGAGTAGAAATGCACATGTGTCTATAAGCATTTGATGTTTCCATCAGAAGATTTTCAGGTTCCCTGCCCATGTTCCAGATTTCTGGCCACCTGGATATCCAAAGCTTAGGAGTGGCAGGGAAGCTCAAAACCATCATAGATAAACCACTGATGTTTTCTCAATGATGTTCCTTTGCAGCAGTTCTGATTGGTGTTCTGGGAACCAGAATGTTCACAACATCTGCATTGAAAGAGTATAGTACTCACCTGATATATTGGGTTATTGGAGATAGGAATGTGTTCTTGAAGATGGACCTGAGAAGGAGAATGGAGCTGAAGATGCCCCACCTGCAAAGTCATCATCCAAGAATAAGAAGTCATCAGCAAATGGGCCAGAAAAGGAGGATCCAAATCCTATGCTGGTGTTCAGAGTCAGTCATAAAGTTCCCTATAAGACCGTTCTGGAAGGTAAAAAATTTGTATTTCCCATGGCTGCACAAACGGGTGGTCCCCTACTTGATCCTAATAGAATTTCCTGATGTTAATGACTTTTCCTTGTGCATCTATTACAAAGCTGTATCCAATCAGTTTTAAGAGTGAAAGTTTGTGTCTTTGATAGTAACACCAGTACAAACAACCAACTGCTAGAGTATTTATTGAATGTACATCATGGTTGCAGCTGAACATTCTGTTGTACTCAAGGCGGAAAACATGGCGGAGAAACTGGAATGGATGGTGAAGCTTAGGAGTTGTATCGACCCCCAAAATGCATCCTCTTTCAAGAAAGAATTGGACAACAGTTCAACTCGTTCAGGAATTCCAAATGGTGCTGTGGTAGGTTCAAATCTCCTCTGCTTATTATGTATGGAAGTCTCATGAGGAGGATGCTAGCCACAAAGTTACAAAGCACCCCCATGTTAACTACTCATTTGTTTCAACAGGGTATAGTAGGTCCCTGAGACACAAGTCCTAATTTTGTGCAGACATTGTCATGTTATCATCATTTTGAGATGGGACATTCATCAGTTCTAGGGTTTAGGGTTTAGGGTTCAGTGAGGTGTGCAATGGAGATATATAATACTTGATGGGTTTATTCATATGAGTCACAACAGTTTCCTTATTTTCCAATAATGTTTTGCAGTTTATAGGCAAAATGTGGTGGACCTGGGAACCCTCCTCCTTCAGTAGTTAAGTACACTAACCAAGCACAATGACTTGTCCACAGGATGCAGGAATTCCACGGAGGCCAGTTGATCCAGAGGAAGAGTTGAGGCTTATGGCTCAAGAAGTGCGAGACTATGTTGAAGCTGTGCTTAACAGCCTTGCAGCAAACATTCCAAAAGTGAGTACCTATCTGTGTCTCAATAGTTTCATACTTTTGTCCAGTTGAGCTATCTCTGCATCTACCACTTCCAGGTGCATAACTCGCATGCAACCAATATGGGTCAAGGACTTGGGAATCGCATGTTATACACTTTTTGGTGATTCTTAGGAGAGCAAATTATGCATAGCTCTGAGTGGCGATCAAATACTTACTACTAAGGTATTTGGTATCTCACAGTGGGAAACATGCAACCCTGGCTACTGACAGAAGTTATCCAGCAGTGTATGCCCACTTTGAGTTGTCTTGCCATATGAGTAGGAAGAAAAAATTTATACTATTTTGCAATACTCTTCTTTTGCTTATGTTGTGGCATCATAAATGGTTTTGCAGGCTGTGGTGCTTTGCCAAGTGGAACGAGCTAAGGATGCAATGTTGAATCAGCTATATAGCTCTATAAGGTTTGTCATTGGGTTGACCCTGTTCATTGTAGTGTTTGCTTCTTAACAGAGCCATGCCTCAGAAGTACAAACATCACAGCTTGATTACCACATGTTCTACATTTCTTCGGATGATTTGTTGAGCATTCTTACAATAAATTCTTTCTTGAAGCTGACTGAACACACCCATGGTGTCAGCAAGATTTTTGTGTGGCGTTGAATTGCACTTTCTAGTGTTGATTGCACCAACTGAATGTTGGAGATAATGGGGGTTGGGAATACAGTGCGCATTCTACAGGAAGGATTGAAGAACTCTTGCAGGAGGATCTGGAAGTGAAGAGGCGTCGTGAACAGTGTCAAAAGCAAGCTGCAGCTCTGAGCAAGCTTACCCGGCAACTCAGCATGCAGGAAGCTCGTGCATCCTCAGCCTCTGGAGTCAGTGATTCTGGTAAGATTTCAGATGTGCAAAACGTTTGACATCTCACCTGAATTATATTATAAGCCTTTAGTGAGCAAGACTGTGTGTATGTTGGGGTCTGATTTTGACTATCAAAATTCCTAGAAGGAAGCCCAGCTCTAAGAGGTGCTACATGCCAGTTGAGAGGCCTAATCATCATGAGCTATGGGCCTTGTGTGTTCTAAGAAATATTTACTTAATGCAAACTGCTGACTAAGGTGATGGCATATGTCTTGTATTGTGCTTACCTACCAGAGACGACAACAGGACTTGGTGAGACAGAGGACTGGCGTATTGCCTTTGAGGAGGCAGCCACAGGTCGATCCTCATCATCCAACTACTCAAGGTCTCCACAACCAACTTCAAGATCAGCTTCTCCATCTGTGAATGGCCGACCATCATCCCGAAACAGTAATTACAACGACTATGACGAAAATGGTGACACTGGGAGTGTAAGCCGACGCATTCCTGGAAGAGCAGCCCCACCACCCCCTCCCACTTCCGTGTATAAATACTAGATGCAAAAACACACCTGGTTGTTCCTATGATAGCAAGGTGCTACTGTCAGCATATTCAGGTGCTCTCTCTTTCATCGCACTTTCCAATTGTTATCATTGTCTATAGGACCTCATGATGTCATTCTTACGCACAAGCACTGCAGTATTACAGTAGTATGATTCAGGGAGAGTTGGTTGCCTATTTTCAATCTGTATCCACTTATAGGAGGGATCGATGATCCTTCACTTGTGGGGATTTCACTCCTTTTGATCTGTTTCCCTCCAGATCAAAAGCACATCATGCATTTGAGCATTTGAAATCCCAGTAGGCATAAGTGTTTTCCTCTCAAGATGTCTCACACATTTTCAACCACTTCCAATTTGGAGTACGTGAGTACTATGGTTTTTTCATTAGTCATTGAATTGATTTTTCTCCCCTTTTGCTGCTGCTCACATTTGCAATCTCCATGTTCCAAAGTTAGTATTAGGACACATAAAAGTCTATGCCCATTGGCTTGCAAAACATATTTCAGGTGTATGCACAACCCTATTCTGTTGAACATGGAAAATAATGGTCCCTTTCTTGCATTTCCTTTAGTCCTCACAAAATTCTCGCAAACTTATCAAACCCTATTAGACATTGAATTGTTAAGTCACTCGAGACAACAAAACAACAAAAATCAAACCACCAAATCCAGCAATTTTATTGGCCATAACATCTTTTTACACACTTACACACAAGCCTATTCAACACCCTTTGTATATTTATACACTCAACTATGACCCTCATATATATTCTTATTTGTATACTTATACACTCAACTATAACCCTCATATATATTCTTATTTGGATGCAAGTTTGAAGTTTGGAGAAAGAAGACACACCTCATTCTTTTTCAAGTAGGGTTTTCTTCAATATTTATAAGTTTTTATTTTTTCTTATTTTTTACTCTTTATTTGGTTTCTTCATTTTTGGAATTTTTTTATTTTAAAATTTTTTTATTGTATTTCCCTTTCCTTGTTTCATTTGTTTCCATTCCTTTTTTATAGTTTTTGCGTTTTTACTTTTTTTTTTGGTTTATGTTTGTATCATGTTTTTATTTTTTTATTCTTATTTTGTTAATCTTCATTTTATTTTTTTAATGTATTTATTTATTTATTTATTTATTTATTTTGTTTCTATTTTCTTTTTCAAAAAGACTCTTGTTTTCTATAATATGTTCTATAATAAAAGTAAGCGGGAGAGGAGAGCAAGAAGAAAACGTTTGCACTGTAAGAAGATCACTCAGACGGTTGCTGCGGGCCGCCAGCAGGTCCAGTGGGCGGGTGTCTGCCTTGGCTGCCCTGCCTTGCCCTGCCCCTGCCCTGCCCTGTTTGTCACCACAGACAGACAGACACCACGTTTGCTTTTATATATAAGATACGGCTAAAAACCCAATGCTGATGGTACAAGGGCAATTTCTTTTTTAAAAATTGCAAAAGTTGCCATAGGGGAAAAGACTAACATATTGCCATAGGTAGATGATGAGTTCCTATTGGTCACCATAACAAGGCAAGAAATTTTTGAATCTACTTTACTATCTGACATCTAAAGCCAAATGTGGCTCGGTCCTCTTGTGTATGATAGCTAAGCCACCTACCTAACAAAATCGGAAAAAAAACCCTCATACTCAATGGCTTCTAAGATTTTGGCAAAGCCTCTCTTAGCCTCTCTAATAGTAGTATGTAATCCATATTATGCACCATATTCAAAAGTAATCTTCCTAGGTATGTTTCATGACTGTTTTCATCGATAGCACTCTTTGTTTCACTTGGTCAAGTTGTTTACATGTGTCTCCTTCCTTTCGTTCAAGTGTTTTCTTTGCGCCTCAATGCCTAAGGGGGTAATTGTGTTCGTCATCTATCTCAAGCTCAATCAAAGAGATTCATTTTGTGGTTGACAAAATATTCTCTTTCCCACCTAAATTTCTCTCATTTTGGCTTTCTTCCTTTCTCCAAAGTAGAATGTCATTTCTTCATCTTTCAATGTTTCCACTATCAATGTTATTGTTTCAATTTCACCAAATCTAATTCTTTCTCTTGCTCTAGTCATATTTAAGTATCAAGTTGATCATTTCTTTTTAACAAAGCATAGTACACTAGCAAGTAACCATCTTTCATAGCCTTGATTCCAATGATGGACAACAAAGATTTGAAAAGCATTGATGCAAGTGTGGCCAAGGAAGATTTGCACACCTCTATTGTGGTAATTATACACTCATCAGGCCAAACCCAAGATGTGAAGATGTTTTGTAGCTAGAGCTCCTCAAAGCTAAACAAGGATGCACCTACTATTACAATAGCAGAAAGTATGGATTAATGTTGTTGGCACAACCACTTGTAACCTCAATAGTAGCAACAACTCCTTTTCAAACCTAAACAAGAACATGTCTACTACAATAGCAACACAAAGAGAATAGTCACCAACTAGGATTACCTACAATTAAATAGTAAAATCAATATATTCCAAGACAACACTTGCACACCTTTGAAGTTGGCTTCTACCCAAGGCTCCAAATCATCTAAATATCATAAGTGAAGAGGCAAATTAAGTGTTTCAACTACATTAGACAAATACATCCATCAAAACTTGAAATTGTGAAAGAGATTGCCCAAGTTGGGGATTAAACATAATTTTTTTTAACCATGAACTTGAAAAATAGTTGTGTTGTCAAACGATACAAAGGTTGTGGAATTAACATAACCAATTTGTTGAAACAAATGGAAATGGTGATGAATCTTATTGAAAGGAATGTTTTGTTTGTGAAGTGATTGGGATGTCAATGGATAACAAGGGCCAAATATTGGTAACCATGGAACTTATGGAAGGTGATTTGCAAAATCTCATTAACTAGTGCCATGAACCTCTTAATTATGGTAAGCAAATGCAAATAATGGAAACCATTGTTGTGGGGATTACAGAACTGCACAAATGTGGATTAATACCCAAATTTCAAAATCTCCAACATCCATGTTTCACCTCAATGGGAACTCCTCCTCTTACCCACTAAGATAAATAATAAAGATGGAGAATATGGATTAGCCTTTAGTCCAATTAAATTGAAATAATTAGAATTTGTTCAGTTATATGTTGTAATTGAGGAGTATGAAAAGCTTGGATGATGTTGTGGGCACATGTTTTAGGAAGGGATCAAAAGTGTTGTGAGCAATATTACAAGATGGATCAAATGTCACATTTGCATATTCACATGTTGTGGATGTATATGGTTTCAAAAAGGTCTCTTATGAACTCTTCATTAACCAAATTCCTTTTCAAGAACATCATGTCTTGAACTACCATCTATTTCTATTAGGCCAAGAACATGAGCCTCTTAATCATGTGAGCTTTGGGATTAAAAAATTATTGTATTGTCGTTGGCACAATGATCCTCACGAACAAGTTGATTGGAATGAAATCATTCATATCATTAAATTGGAATGGTAGATAAAATCAAAATATGATTGGTAGATCAATCATAAATTTCATTTAAATTGGAAACCAACTTTCATTGAACAAGCCTAGATTAATGGCCAAATTTCCACACCACCATGTACTTCATCTTATTCTTTAGGATTCAAAAGTAGGTGCATGGTATGGTGTAAACAATTTAAAGGAAAATTGCGATTACATGTAGTTGAAATAATAATAACATGTAAGATTTCATTCACCTTGAATTTTTTTTGAAATCACATGTAATTAATTTGAGCTTCAAACATAATATAAATTATTAAACCCATCAATATGCGATTGATTCATAGCTATCATTGTGTAAAAGTACATCAATAATTTTATAAACATTGATTTAAAACCCTTATTTGACATTAGATTACCATTTTTTATCAATTTTGAAAATCCATTCTTTTTACGTTAAAATTGAAAAGCAACACTTAGGCCATCTAGATTTTCAATGGAAGGACATTTTACAACTTTAAAAAATCACAATCTTCATCATTATTATAACATAATGTACTAACAAATTTGTTTTAAAAACATTTGATTTGAACTTCACAACTTAAAAAGAAATTAATATTTTTAGTGAAGAAATTTTTTAAGAATCCACTATGATAATTTTCATGTATCCACCATAATTCATGTTCTTACAATTGTGCTGAAAAATATCATTTTATCAAAACCTATGACAATTTTTTTGTCTACACTAAAGCATGCATTCACCCTTGCCCCCAATACTCATCATTCTTGAAAATAAATTATGTTGGGGAAATAAGATAATTGAAAATTTTGCACAAGTTTATCTTAAAGTTTAATGCAATTTGAAAGAAAGTATGGAAGGGCTACGATGTCTTCATATAATCTGAAATTTTGTGTTATTTCAATGGGTGAATAGACATATATATATACATATATACAATAGTCCAATGTCTATCTAATTTTCTTGGAAGGAAAAAAGAGTAATGTGGAATGATATAAAATAGCTTCATAATAATAAAAAAATTCAATGTGATATTCATCATGATTACCAACCATTTTGGGTCAAAACAAGATCAAATGAGCCACAAGCATTGCTTTACATTACTCTTGCATGTCCTATTTCCCGTAAATTACTTTTTCATACAAATGAACTTTTGAATGATTTTTTTTGCAATTTGTTATAAAACTGATTTAAATTGCCCCAAATTTTTTTAATTTCTGAATAATTTTTTAATAAATTAGAATTTGTAAAAATGTATAGATTCCTTGCATATTTTATGTTTCATCTGGAAAAGTGATGATAATTTCAAATCATACTAAAAAATGTTATTTTTTAAAGTTGGATTTAATGTAATATAAACTACAACTTTTTTTAATACATCATGTAAATCATACCTATTTATATGCGGTAAAACACTTTTGAAGTTTTGAAATTCTGAATTTTTGAATGTACATGCTTTTAATTTCAAAATTTTAGAATTCCACATTTTCGAAATTGTGAATTTTTTTATAATGTGTCTAGTAGGTTATTATCATCTCATTTTGTTATCATCAACTTATTTTACTATATGAGTCTTTTGAAAGTCCTTTGTAAAATTCTCCTTTTTTAATGACAAAATTTTCCATTTTCAAAAGTCCTTAACTAAATCAAAACTTAAAATTGGGTCAAATGGATTTTAGATCTGAATTTCATAACATTTATGTGGGTTAAAAAAGAATAATGCGCCATGATTACCATGGTTTCAAATGGCAAAAACAAATCTCTATTTTTTATGATAGAAACTAACATATGATGTCATTTGTGGCTTCTTTGATTGTGTTTTGACCCATTTGTTTTTTTTTTTCCATTTGGAAAAAAATGTCCGTATCAATCTATTAAAAATAAATACGTATTTCCTCATACTTACCTTCTTAATACTTATTAATTTTTTCCCCGATACTTCATCATTAGGGGAAAGGGGATGATAATACAATCAAATTTGAATATATTTATCTTTTAAAAATATATATATATTCAAACTCTGGATTTTATTCAAGATACATATTTTTTCATGCCTCATAACTCAGTGATTAAACCATATTTAGATCATTTTATTGCTAAGATATTCCCATTAAATTTTCATTGTATTAAATATATTAGAAATTATGATAATTTGTTAACCTTCACTAATCCAAATGTGTTATGGCAAGGTGCACACTAAATACGTTTTCAATACCTACAACAACTCTGGCTAAGGTTGTCAATATGATCATAGGAATCTATCATTTGTTCATTCTTCATTCCATTTTTAGATCACAAAAGCCAACAAATTTAGTTAATTTTGTTCAAAAGTTTGCATGTGTTCAATAATTACATGTAAAAAATTAGTGGTTCTCAAGTTTTAATTTTTTATATGCTTTTGGGCTCTAATTTCTAGATGAAAATAAACTACCACAATGTCATTCCTTGGGTTGTGTCGATTAGCCAATTACTTTCCATTGCCATAGTTCATTTTGGTTTTGTTAGTTCTTTAGAAATAACTTGGAATGCAATGAACAAGGAAATTTGTATTAAAAATGTGTTAAATACATTATGGATTTTGATTTACTATTCTCAGTAATGTTAAGTTGGCAACCATAGTTACAACAACACAAACATAAATCCTCTAAAAATCACTTGAAAAAGGATGGTTGTGTAGGTATCTACCCATGAATAGAATTTTATCAAAGTGAATTCATGTGCATGAGGCCCTTTGTGTTTGGTTAATTTCACTAATATGGGCAACAATGAATAATAAGTCAGCAATAATATGCAACAATAATTAACTAACTAAGACATGTCTAAATGAAAATGTCAATTATGAATTTTAAGTTTTCACTTTAGCATATCACATTCTATTTCACTCCACATTCCTTTTTTTTTTAATGGAATGTGCCAATTCCATTGTAATGGAAAACCCATAGTGGAATGAAGCATTTTCAATGAAATGTGTGAGTGAAATAAGTAACATTCCCCCAAAAGGAATGTTTCCAATGGAATGTGCACAAAGTTTTAGTAATATATATGATATAAAACAATACAAAGAAAAATCGTAAGTTAATTAGGTGTAACCACTACAAAGTGGAATGTGTTTATTTAGTGGATTTTTTGAGCAAATCTCATTAGTGGAATTAATGTCACCACTTTTTTTATAGTGGAATAGGCATTTGTGAAAACATTTAAAGGAATATAATTTTCGAGCTATTAAAAAATTCAAGTCAAATATTTATGTATGTTTATAATACTACCCATGCAATTTGCAAGTGGAGTGCATCACCATCAGCATATTTTTTGGCGAAATTTTGCCAAAATGCGAAAAAGAAAAAGAAAAAGTTATGTCTCAAATTCCTTCAAATTTTGGAAAAAAATCGCCCAAAAAAAAAGTTTTGAGCTAGTTTTGCCAAATTTATAAGCCTTTTTCCTAAGGGTCGCCAAATAAAAACATGAATACAAAACAATTCTACTACCTTGCCTATCCTATTGCCATTCAATGTTAAATCTTTCTTGGGATGGTAGCCAACCGTACTACATGAGAAAATTGAAAAATAATCACCGATCACCTTGCCTTATACCACTATACCATTAGTCCAAAATTAAAGGTCCATTATATTTAATGTCATGCATCTTGTATCCAAACATGCAAAGGAAAATTTCTACAATTATTTTATTTAAAAGTTCATTTATATTTCACAAAAAAAATCAAAGCATGGTCATGTAACCCAAAAATATAAGTCCATTTACACTACATGAAAAAATATAAACATGGTCATGCAGTCCAAAAATTTGTAAAAGTCAATGCAAAATTGTCAATGTCAAAGTATGACATGCTAACTAATGATGTCCATGGGTATATGCCTAATTGTTAGAATTCTCTAGCAACTACTTGCATTCCTATAGGATGTAAATCTTGTTGGTTGCTAAATACACACATGCTTCATCCAAAGTTTGGACATTTGGGTTTCACTCAAGCTTTTCAACCGTGAGCTTGACATTAAGCTTGTAGACCTTGGTCACCATGACCATTTGCCTACCTAGCCCACATAATCATGTAAAAAAGTTTCTTATGAATCCTTTAGATGCATGGTTGACACCTACTATGCCTTTTCCAACCAACCTTCCCTTTAAATTTGGAGTGGAAGGTGTTGCATTTTGTGCCAACCTTCAATGGAGCCTACCACCACACACCCAATAAAAGGCACATGTGCAAGTTATGTCATGAAGACAACACATTAGCACCACATACATCATCACAATTGAGCCCCAATTAACTTGGAAAATAGATGGTAAAAGTACTCACATCATCAACTTGTGGTGCACAATTTGGTTGGACATAACAATATTAGTACTAGCCAAAGGTTTTCCCATGGGCAATTTTCATAAACATCCCAACTTGTCTTGAACACCCCTTTTTTGGTTTCCTAGGTGGGTTGAAATGCCAACAAGGAGGCTTAATGCATGACTATCTCAATGTGTATTTGTTCCAAATGGTTCCTTCCCTCAACATCAACCTTGAATGTTATGACTTCTTTCTTATAAATGGGACATACCCATTATCAATTTAATTTCCATACAACTAATGAGAGGAACCTACTTGGACCCACCAAAAACTAATATTTGATTTGTCTTTTATTTGGATTTAAACTACTAATTAATGGTAGTATGTTTTTTAGTGGTGGGGCTAGAATGTCACTCACCACCAAAGCTTGATCTTGAATTGGTCTTGGTTGCCAACCTAGTCTTCCTTTGTCATAGTTTTGGGTTGAGGTTGATTATCAAGCATAATAACCTTGACATCAATAGTGGTATATCCCACCAATTAGGTTTTTGGCTTATGGCCATCACATGGATGCGTAACATATGTAGATTGTACTTCCATGTTTCCAAGAGTCCTTAAGTCACTCTTGCTATCAAATAAAGCCCTAGATATGGATAAGGATGTGTTATGGCATTGTCCCTTCCCTATGTTGGTGTCTATACCATTTCCATCCTCCACATCACTTTTCTTACACTTTTGGAGGTGGCAATTTTCTTGTAGAAAAAATATACATAAGCCATTGATGTCTAAGGCATCCAACATAAGGACCCATCAATTCATCAACATTATCATAAAAATTAAATATCCCTACCTTCTTGGTGACAATTACCTATCAAATGCAACACATTAACTTTACTAAAAACCCACCTACTTTTTACTTTGGAGAACCTTACAATCCACCTATGTTTTACTAGATATTTTTACATATCATCATGAGCTATGGGCCTTGCATGTTCTAAGAATTATTTACTTAATGCAAATTGTTGATAAAGGTGATGCCATTTGTTTTGTATTGTGTTTACCTACTTGAAACAACAATAGGATTTAATGACAAACATATTGTTTTTGAAGAGACAACCCCAAGTCGATCTTCATCATCCAACTACTCAAGGATTCCATGACCAACTTCAAGACCAACTTCTCCATCCATGAAATATTTTAGTATTACATTAAACTAAAAACTTTTAACCAAATCTTGACTTTGTATATGCAACACACAATGGTCTAATGAATGTTGTAGATGGAACATAACAAATTACTGGATTCAAATTAAATTATATTAATATTGTTTAATAACCCTAAAAGTCATCAACTCACAAGAACCAGAAATATTGATTTACATACCCCTAAAATATATCTTACATTGGACACCAATATAACACAACTTGAAAGTGATTCAAATTGTTCCAATTTTGCCCATACTATAACAAGAACCCAATTTCCCTTTAGTTGTAATTCATAACATACATTGAAACAAGGAATAACATACACATCACTATCACATATTGAAATTTAAAAATCTCTACTTTCTTTGATCTTTGTGAATGAAACCTTTCCAAATTTATCCAAATTTTGCTATAGAAATGCATTGACTACAAATAAACGCACATTGAAATCAATGTTGTTTATTTTCTGGTTTTGAAAAGAACTTTTGTTTCCAAGTTTTATTTTTAATTCTTAAATTTTTGGGGGATTTTTTTAGTTTGAAAAAACTTTGGTTGCAATTCTAAAAATTAAGTTTTTGATTTATAAAACCTCTGCTTTTGGAAATTTCCAAAAAAATTTGGAACCCAATTTGGTTTAAACCCTAGTTTGATTCCATCCACATTGCACCCAACTAATCTATTATTACAAGTAAAATTACTTGTAATGATAGATTTGTCCAACTAATGTACAATGCCCAAGCCAAAGATTGTGTATTATTTGTTATGTATATATAATGTAAAACATTAAAGTGCCTTAAAACATGGCTTGAGTCTCAATGGTTTTCTAGTTTTTTTTTAAAGGGTGGTTTCCATCAATGCAATAGTAAAAAAGAAATGGCAATCATCATATTATTTCCAAACTAAAAATAAAATGGAAACATATGTTGGAAATCATAATAATTTGTAAGTTGGTTATTGGCAATGTAATCATAGCCTCCCATATATATTGAAGCAACAAGGGAAATAATTATGCAACAAAGGATAAATAAGGGAAATAATGAGGTGATAGGGGTAGCTAATTTGCAATGGCTTATCAACCCATCAAATTACCTAGAGTAAACTTTAAGCAATTTGATTTCTTTTCTTTCATTATTTCGAATAACAGAAGAAAACATGTTGGGTTAACAATGCTATTTAGCAAAATTTCACCAAAGAAAATAACTTTAGGCTTGATTGCCTTAAGAAAAACTTGTACTTACATAATTAGAAAACCTAGACTTATTTAAATGTAAGTTTGGGTTTTAGTTTCAACAAAAGGCTAATGGCATAATTTCACAACCTTGTAAAACTTAATGTATAAACACATGGTTGATTCAAAAAATGTACAAACGTATTAAAAAAAGGGAGAATTTAAAGGAAGACGATATAACACAAACATAATGTCAAAAAATTCCATTCCAAAAAATGACTACTTGTAATAGGTTGGTTGTGTTGATGGGGGATGTGTTTTAAAAGGGTGGAAATTGAAAAATAATTGGGCCTACTGCTATTGCCCGACTTAAGATGGAAGATGCTTACATCTTTTGTAATGTAATTAGAATTCCTTGACAAAGAAAAATAACCAAGATAGAAATATGAGGAGCCTTTGGCCCTTTGAAACTCAAATGGCATTGGCACAACTGTGTAAAAAATAAATTAAACTATTTGTGTAGACATCCAAATATTTCAATTGTTAAAGGGAGTAATTGATTGAGAGGGTATCAATTGTGTCATGGATGCCAATTTTATGGAGTTCATTCATTTGAATGTTCATCCATGACTTGTAATAAATTAGATTCTAACTTTTAGTTTAATTCTAGTTCATTCTTTGTTAGCTTTTAGTTAAGTCTTAATTCAATTCTAGTTCACTCTTAATTCATTTTTAGTTAATTCCTAGTTCACTTTTGATAAACTCTTAAGTCACTCCTAGTTAACTTGTAGTTCATTTTCAATTTACTTCCAAATAATTTGTAATTAATCTCTAATTAACCTTTAGTTCACATTTAATTAGCTACTAGTTTATTTTTAATTAGTCTAAATTCATTCTTAGTTGAATCTTAGTTTGTTCATAATTCATAGATGGATGCACTTGGGCACACATGGATGAATGTGGACCACATATAAATTGGAAGCTTTTTGATAAACTTCTTTGAGCTAGGTGCCCAATGGATATAAATTAAGGTGGAACTCTTCATTACTTTTAATATATACAACATTAGTTTTGGGTATGTTTTCTTATCATAACCTTGTTTCATTTTTATTTTTTCTTTGCAATAAAATCTTTTTGTATTCTTATTTTGCACATGTCATGTTTTTGTTTTTGTTTTCTTGTTTCACGATCTAGATTTAGGAAATTAGGCCTACTTTTGTCCTTGTTTTGGTTTAGGAAATCCCATAGTCTTGGTTGTTTTTGTGCCCATAACAAATTCAATAACTTATTTTTTGGCTTGAACTACATTCGAGGCAACAAATCCTTGAGTTGTGCAAGATTGGGGAAATAAATTTGCATAGGTTGGGTCAACTATGACAATGTTAGTTAAGGTGTGAATCTATCTTTGGTGAGCACAATGTTGAATCGTCATTGAAAGGAGTTGAATGTGAGTAAAGGATCCATGCCCCTTGCCTACTATACCCATTAACTTCTTCAACCGATTACCATCTAAGTTAGATCATAGCTTATGAAACAGTTCCTCCTTCTACTCATACTAGCATGTGATTATAACATGCTTGCCATGGACAAATGCACAAGGAAATAGTAAACACCATTTTTTTTTCAACATGGTTGTTTCTATGGTGCTAATGTTTTTTCTATAATTTTCTACACTCTGTGGGCAATTGGCACCATAGAAAAGTAGGTGAGTAGGCACATATTCAAATTGGAAACTAAGAAACTATCTGGCCCTCCATGCTGCTTCAGTTGTTATTGGTCATGTATTGGGACATGCATATATACAGTGACAAAGTCCTACCAAGGGAGGTACTGATATTATCCAGCTCCAGGGTCAGCGATTTAGTTTGGGCCTTAGTTATTGCAACTTCACCACATTAATCATGTTCATTTTCTTATGTTGCATTCAGGCATGAATCTAGCAAGATATCTAGATCATCTGCATGTTCATGCTCAATTCTCAACATAGATTGACAAGTTGAATGGGTAAGGAAGCAAATCAGAAGAAAGAATCTTCCTTCTGTTCATTATTCAAATCAGTTCAGTGATCTGCATTCTGTGCGGACTGCCAGCCACGTATCTGAATCTGCCTGCCCATTATTGGGTGATGGCTATCATTAATGTTTTGTCTAGGATAACTGAAGGATGGAATCCTCCAAGCACTTGATTTCAAGGTTACTTCTTTGACATAAATTTTGAACCACCGCCCATTTTGAACAAAATTGCAAACCCAAGATCATTGAGCTTTTTTAACTTATGAGAGCAAAACTCTCTTGTTTACTAGTGGCTTGCAATCATAGTTGGCAATTGTTTTGCAGAAAGAGCCATCTTCATACTAGTGGTGGGTATTCTTTAAAGCGTGAGTTCTTTGCTTTTAAGTTCTGGGTTTTTCCGTGGGAGTTTGCTTATAGTTGTTGTCTGTGAAAGTGCTGTGACCTACCATGTAGCTATGTTATTCTTGTGCCATGATGTATCCTCCAAAGACTATGAAGAAGGTTTCTGTTTGGAGAGTGGAGTTTGTGGATACTGGCTAGAGTGAACCAAATCCACTATTCTAGCATGCTCTCACGATTGTGGAACTTTTTTTTCATTTTTCTTCAGATTTTCAAAAGCCAGGGATTTTATAGGTGAAAACCCATTACATTAGAAGATTTTTTAAGAAAAATCTCCAAAATAGATCCCAAAATAAATAAAATTTCACCCTAAAAAAATTCAATTTGCAATACGATTTAAAATCATGAGAATTTATCCTTCAAAATAAATCACCTAGTGTTAAAATGCTTTTCAAATCTACCTTCTACATGCTTTCTGGAAAACTGTCAAAGATTGTGAACTATTTACTTTATGATCCTTTTATCCAAAATTGATCCACAAGAAGGCATGTGAATAGCATGACTAGTTGGGATTCATGTGACCACCTTGCAAGTGGTTGTGGGTTTACTTCACCAATAGTCCATGTTAGATGTCATCTTCCCAAGCATAATGTACTTTATCAATCCAAGCCCATATTTTATATCGAAACATTTGGTACATTTCACAATGCAAGCAATTTCATAAGCAAATTCATCCCTTCACATATGTTTAGTATTTGTGTGTAATTTTCTATTTGATACTTGCATTTTATTTTGGTTTTGGTAGGTTCTTAAATCACTTTTCGTTTCAATCAAACTTTAATTTGTTTTACTTTTTTCTTTGGTTAATGTTTTTGTTCACCATGATATATTCTGATTTTCAATGAAGTTACATGGAATTGAGAGGGGTGGTAGTTTTTTTCCACTCCCAATAAACAAGCAAAAAAATAATGTACTAAAAAGGCTCCAAAAAATGTTATGGAAAAACAACAGAAATTGAAAAGAATATTTCTTCAAACACAATGACGTTATCAAAACCAATGCATGCCTTCTCAATTATTTTCAAACCCAAAATGAAAATTCCAAAAAACTTAGAGACAAGAATAATTCACATGTAAAAATCTTTGAGATTCCCAATACCAAAACACACACACTTGGGCAAGGTTCACGATTAGCCTAAATCTTTAACCAACATTTAAGTGCACAAATTTGTGAATTTGACTTGACAAGATCTAATTTTAGAATGCAAGAGGTATAGGCTTATATATAGCATACTAGAATTTACATGTGAAATATATAACAAATATTCAACTTGCTAATGGACAACTACATTAATCAAGCAAAGCTCTTCGAGATTCAAATTTTGTAGTAACTAGAATGATTATTTATTATTAAAACATGTGTTTGAAACAAGTTACTAGATGAAATGAAATTCATGTATTTGATTTCATAAATAGAAGAGCACAATTTGGTCAAAAACAAAAACATGTGCAAATTACAAGTTGTTGCGATTGCAAATGTTAAACAGAAGACTTTGTTTAAAATCTTGAACACCAATTCACACAAAATAGTTCATAAATTTACAAAGATAGCTGAGATCAATGGTAAAAGTGGGGTTGTAACCTAGGATGTGCCTTTGCACATAATCCTTGCGTTTTCTTCAGAGTTAGACCAAAGGTTTCAGACATGTCAAGCTTCATGGGTTCTTGTTGCAAATTTGGGGGGAGGGTCCAATCAAAACTTTGAAGGAGATTTGCTAAAACAATTTGAACAAACAAGATTCCCAATGGACGTCCTGGACATGCACGTCGTCCAGTCCCAAATGGCAAGAGTTCAAAGTCATGGCCATGCACATCAATTTCAGGATGTTGCATGAAACGATCAGGATCAAATTCCAACGGCTTTTCCCAGTTATTAGGATCACGCCCCATCGCCCATAAATTCACGATCAATCGAGTATTTGTAGGTAAGTTGTAACCTTCAACTTGGCAAGGTTGAATCGAACGATGAGGAACCAGAAGGGGACCAGGAGGATGGATGCGAAAGGTTTCTTTTAATATAGCTTGAAGGTAAGGGAGATGTTGAAGATCTGATTCACTAACTAAACGATCGGTACCCACAACAGTGTCCAATTCCTCTTGTGCACGTTTCATAATGTCAGGATGTCGCAAGAGTTCTGCCATCACCCATTCCAATGTGACATAGGATGTGTCTGGAAAAAGCACAAAAAAATTGAAATATGTTAATTTGAATTCAATGATTACAACAACTTTTCTTGAACATTAATACTCATTAAAAAAATCCAAATATTTAGATAAGATAAATAACTAAAATTTAAGAAATGTGATAACTAGTGATGGCAATAGTTTGGTACCTAGCCCCGCTGCCAGCATGTCCTGGTACACAACACACATGTATGTCACTTGTTTTGTTAAGGAAATTTAGGTGTACATCCACCATAACAATATTGAGAGTTGAATCACAAATTTTTTTACTTTTGAACACATGAAATGAAATGTAATTCTTGAGAAAACACATAAGATTCATGCTTTTTTATCAAACCGGTCTAATAAAATCCACTCACCGTTATGATAGCTTGAATTGTGTCATCCGAAAGGTGTCCAGTCTCATCTTCTTGAGGCATAGTCAATAACACATCCACAAAGTCTTTAACCGTATCATCGTCAACAACATTTGGATTTCTCCTATGTTCATCAATGATTTGTTGGAGAAATGTTGATAATTTGGTGTGCAGGGCTTGTAAGGAAGCATCAATCCCTTGAAGCTTAGTCACCCACTTTAAGTAGGGGATGTAATCAGCAATGATGAACATACCATACCAATGAAACATTTCATCGACTGTTTCTTTGAACCACCGCGTTTCTCTTTGGTTTGTTCCCACTCCGCAATACCTAGTTCAAGAAAGAATGCACAAATTGATCAGTCACTGCCATGCACATGAATAAAAAATAAGGAAAAAAACATACATAGGTTTTCATGACAAAAGTTGTATGGTGTTAATGTGTGAGCTAGCCATTTGAAAGGTTAAAACAAGCAGTGTCTTACACATGTATATTTTGACAAAAAACAAAGATCATCTAGAATGACTCTAGTTTGATCATATCATTATTATGCTTCTAATTCCGAACTTTGTTCAATGATTTTTTTCAACATTGAAGCTATTAAAATTTTGTAAGAAGAAACATACCTTTTCCTAAACAACATTTGGGTGATATTATTGGTGGAAATTGATGACAACTTGAAGTTGAGATCTATCACTTTGTCGTCTTGGGCCTCCAAATAAATGTCTTTGATCATTGCATGAATTTCTGTTGTTCTCATGGGTTGGAACAATTGCAATCGTTTTGTGGTAAATAATTCATTCACACAAATCCTTCGAACATGTCGCAAAGTAGAACCTGAAATTACTCCCGTGCTTAAATTGTTGGTCAATATATTGAAAGCAAGTGAAGCAGGACGAGCTTGAAACACATGATCTTGGGTTTTGAGAAACTCCTTGGCTAGTGCAGGCGAAGATGCCACCACAGTATGGGCGGAACCAAGTCGAAGATACACAAGTGGCCCATACTGTTCAGCAAAACGGGCTAATGCTTTGTGTGGAGACTCTCCTAACATGAACAAATTACCCACAACAGGCCACGGCCATGGACCTGGAGGCAGCTTCTGAGACTTCCTAAAACCAGACCTCTGGAGAAAAACAACCAAAAGTATCAACAATAATAAAGGAGTTATAAGGAGCCCCAAATTATCTTGCAACCTTCCTTCTAATTGCAATAGGTGAAACATAGACACGACTCCCATAGTCGCTCTTGCTAAAGACTGTTCTTCAACACTTAGAACTGCAGGAGCTCTCTTGTATAAAAGTACATATGTGGAAGTGGTGAGCACTGAGCAAACTGTAAATGAGATAGAACTTCAATGTAATGTTATCCTCACAAGTGTACTATGCCAGCATTTAAGACCCTCCTGCGTGATTTAACGTTAAATTCAGGGGGAATAATGAAGCTCGATTGCATTTGGACAGACATCAATGCATTAAAGTGAGCGGGAATAATGAAGCTCTGTTGCATTGGGAAAGACATCGATGGCGTGCAACTTACTACTTTCTCTTTATTCGCGGTTGACGGTGTCGTCACTTTTACGTCTAGGCTACTAGCTACAGTCTTTACTAGAGTTTCTCTCCAAACATGTCAGAGGAACTGTCAACTCTGACTCGGCTGCGTGGAAAATTTTAAGGAAGACTGGCATCTTTTCTTTGTCTTCCCTCCCTGTGTAAAGATAGGGAGATGCTAAATACTAAATACTCCCGTCCCCATCGAGCTCTGTAGAGCGCTTGTTTTTCTTGTCTTTTTACACATGTTTGTTTTTCAGTCCTGCATAAAACCACAAAGCATGGTTCTACATGTTGTTTTAATTTTGCAAAAGAACTTAGCAATTTTGTTTTAATTTAAGGACCCATTTTACGTTTTGTAGCAGCTCAGCGGATTCCAAATCTCAAGCTTCCAGATGTAGAAGGTGCTACAGACTACTGCCAAAGATCCAGATGCTGAGAAAAACATGATTTCTTTAGTATTCGAATAAGTTATCACAAACTTTAGGGCCACGGTTACACTAGGAGTCAGGCCCGATGTTCAACCTGAATCAAGCATTCTTATTGATGCAAAAGTTGAAATCAGCCCCCACAGGCTGTACTCTAGGAGTCAAGGCAGAACTAAAAAAAAAATCCTTTTCAATTTGCACAAAGTTTCTAATAAATGCTGAACTTTATGGCCTTGTTTTGACCTCAAGGCTGGAAAATAGATACCATCAAATTTGGGAGGCCAATTTGCAACCCTTGGGGAGTATTGTTTCAGCATTTATTAATATCCTGACGATCAATTGTTCTAGCATTTATTAGTAACTTGGGGCTAAACAACAAGCCAAAAATGCTCAAATTTGGCCCTCAAGTTTCTTTCGGCCCTGACTCCTAGTATAAAGCGGGCCTTAGAGTATGTCAAATACATGAGTAATTCAGTGGTCACAGGTGTCAGAGTGTGATGACCACCATGTTGTGGCTACGATCACCTACTTTTAAGACCACCAATTTAAAATCTAAGACCATGAATAACTTGTGACGAGAACCTTTTTTGAAAGAAAAATACAGTCAATAAAAGTCAATAAAAATCAAGGATGGGAACCCAGCCATCAAAAGTACAAGGCAAATGAGAACACAAGTAAACACAACCCAAAGAAAAAAAACAAAAGCAGACAATAAACAAAAAAAAATCAGGTATAAATCCTATGCAAAGTGGACTGGTGGCTAAAAAATCACAATGCGCGATAACAAAGAAGACCTAAGACTAAAGAAGTTTTTGTTTCTATTGAAATTTAGAAGATATTATGTCAAGAGAACTTATCCAGAACTTTGTTTAAGAATTAGTCAACTTGGACATTATCTCTAGATCGGGTAGTTGAAATTGTAGGTAAGACACTAAACGACAATCGTCAACAAGCACTGTCAGTCACAAAGAGTGGCCAAGAGTGCTCAGCCCTGTGAAGAACCACCTGGTTCTCACAGGGCTGAGCACTCTTTGTGAAAGAAAGTAAAGAACCTTTTTGAAATATTTTGGAATGTTGTAGTTTTCAAAATGAAATCTTCAAAACAAATTAATTAGTTGACAGGCATTTGCTGAAGCCGCCCCTTGTACTACAAATTCCAAAGGGACCACATACTTGGAATTTTTCTTTTTAGAATGGGTGAAATTGTATATGTGTATGACATCTTCAGATTCCAATGGGCACATATGCAGTACTTTTTTGTTGGTCCTCTCCTTCTGTAATAAGCATCAGATTATGCATCATCATTGGATTAATCACACAAAATCTGATCAAGAGATTATACTTCATAAGTTGGCCGTGATAGTTTAGTGGTTTCCAAAATGGGTATGTAGCATTACAAACTGATGTGTACACTTACGTCAGTAGAGATGCAGAGATGTCCTTTTTGAACATGATAATGTCATGTGGGGCATGAAGCTTATGGGCAAGTGCGAGGGCATTACCGAAATAAAGGCACAGGAGGTGTGAACCAAGAGCAACAAGCACAATTTCAGTAATTCTCCTGCCCACAAAGCTTTACAGATACAGAGCAGCAGGGGCTTTAGGATTTTTGTAAAACCCAGCATGAATACAAAACACCCACTCAAGAGGGGGGAGGAATAATTGTGCACTAGAACATGCCTTGTAGTTACACTACAAGAATTCTATGTTTTTATGTAGCATTTAATATCAATAATAAAGAACATTGTGCATTGGAAAAGAGGCAATGTCTTTTTGGTCAATTTTGTGACGTGACCCTAACACATTAGAGAGGGCTTGACCTAGCATGGCAACACATAAGTCATTGCCCTATTTTTGCTAACTTATTAGGTTTTTCTAATGTTTTGATATGTTTTATATGATGAATTCAAAACAATGAGTCATGGAGATCCATGATGAACATTAGATGTGAACAAATATGGGATAAATTGTCTTTAGAATGTGCAAAATTCCTTTCAATTGCCTAACATCTGATGACATAGTTTCCAAGTGCTTATGTCATTATAAATTTGATTTTGAAAACAAATCTCATGTTTAGCATGAAGTTTCATATTAAGTTTGATCTATATAATCCTCATTTTAAGTTGTATGTTTGGTCACTAAAGCTTAGAATTTATATATATAAGCAATAACATCACATTGCACAGTGATGTTGCAATCTACTTTTTGATCATAATGTATGTGGGTTGTTGTGTTGAATGCGAGGAGTGATCAATAATGTCAATCACTATTTTGATTTCATAGTACGTGAAATTTCATGGCTATGTAACAAATTGCAATCTTGGTCATGTAAACCTATTTATGTGCTAGATTTTTTGTTTTGTTGTTGGATTATATTTATGTGTTCATAAGGAAACTACTTATTATTGGTGTTGAAAAGTTATTTTGAAGTCTACTAAGCACATTTACAATTATTTATTATTTAGTTACCTTTTTTCTTGAAAAAATAAAGCCATTGAAATTCAAGATTCTCCTTAATTGTGCATAATAAGTTACAAAAAAAGTAAAAATTTGCAAAGAATAGATGGAATACATGGAGCAATTGATGGCCTATTTATAAAAATCACAAACAACATATGGAATATGTGGAACAATTGATGGATTGTTGTTTGCCTTGATATAGACAACTATATTCACAGTCAATTATTCCTTGAAATCTAACCATTAATGAGCTTTAGATAATCAATTAACTTACACATGGTTGTATGGATGAATTCAACTTGGACTATGTATGAGAAAATGTTATGATGGGTGTTAATTTTGAAAAGATTTCAACCCAATTCAAAGTTTATGAATATTCAAGCAAGTGCAAACATAATTAAAGGAGCCACATGATGTGTTGATAATGCTTAAAATTCTATTTTTTTTATCTTTGAAACATCATAAGGGGAGCATAATACATTTTTTGGTCAATTTTTTTTCTTTTTCAAGTTCCATTACTTGCAATGTTTCAATGTTTCAAACTTGATGCAAATTGATAATGTTTCAAGAGTCCTTTTGCATGTTCAAAACAACTATGGACAAAAAAAAAATTCATGTGGTTTTGGTGTTTGCATGTGAAGAATATAAAAACCATGGGTTTTTATTCTTTGTATGTGTTTGAAAATTCATTTAACTACACATCAATGAGTTGGTCTTAGATTTTAAGAATGATAAGAGTCTACCCAATTGTAAACATTAAATCAGGCTGAATACACACCATAGCATAAGTCGAAAAACCAATAGCTTGTTGATATGGAACATAAGACATGGCCTCCACTTCCTCAGGAGTGTGAAGTGATTGAGTTTTTGAAAGATGTAAATTCATTTTCAAAGGAATGGCAACAAGTTTGCAAAGATGCATGCCAAATAAGTCAAATTTTGCTTTAACATAGTGTGTTGAAGTGAAGAATAAAATATTGGCTTAGTAATTTGAAAGGATTTGAATGTCCAAGAAGTGATGAATAGATCCATGATAAGTCATTGCAAAAGCTGATTTTAATTCAACCTTAATATGTTGTAAAAAAGAAGGATTATTGCACATTAAAAGGGCATCATCGACGTACAAAATAAGAATGTTAAAGGAAGTATTATATAACCTTTGAACATAAACATTACATTCTACAATTGTGTAATGAAAGCCAACTTGATGTAAATAGGAATCAATGTGCTCATACGAAACATGAGGGGTGCAATCATGAATTAATGAACCAATGTGCCAATGTGTTTACCTTGTTTCAAAGGAGTATAATCCTTTTGCCAAAAAAAACTTTTTCATAGAAAGGAATTTTTTAACAAAATATTTGTTTAAATATTACTTTTACTTACTATAATTTTCCCAATATATCACATGTTCTTTGTTAATCATTTTTTAATAAACATGATTTTCTAAAAATAAAAAATTTTGCACTAAATTTATGTATTTTGTCTTGAAAAATTATCACAATTTGAAATCATGTCAAAACATGTTAACTACTTTGAGGTTTAATCTTTTGTATTATAAACTAAAACTTTGTTTTATACACCATTTACATTACATCACATTTACATGTAATAAAGGATTCATGAACACCAAATAGACCTAAAATTTTAATTTTTTGGATTCCTTGTATTTTGAGTGTTTTTATGTTTGTTTAATAGTCCCCTATTATTACAAAGAAAGTCAACATTAAAAGTTTTATATATTATGAAAATCAAAGGCCCCTTTGTGAAATGAGTAATGTTTGACAAAACACATGTTCAAATTTGAAGGTCCTTCACTCAAATCAAAATTCAAAATCAAAAGATCCAATGGTTTAATTTAGAATTTTCAACATCCATATTAATCATAAACCACAATTTGCCATGATTATATGTTTTTTTGGATGATCGATGTTCTACCACCTTTTCATATACCTTAATTTGAAACTAATATGCGTTAATATTTTTTTGAACCATGCTTAACCAATCTATGAGAACAACATTTAGACATATCTTAATGGATGTGGAATACATAATGTATCCATAAGGCTTATTATACATAATTATTAGTTATCATAACATAAAACACATAACTTACCTTATAAAAACTTAATGTATGTTATAAGGGTTAATGTGTCATGGCCTAGAATATTTTGGGATACTTTTGGCAATATCATGACCTAGGATATGTTGGGATACTTTTGGCAATAACATGGCCTAGGATATTTTGGGATACTTTTGGCAATGTCATGGCCTAGGATATTTTGGGACTAGTATGGTTCAGGGTTATAAAAGGAGATAGTCTGGGGAATAACTCTCCAGCAGATCAACACCAGTTGATGGATCAATAAAACTTGTCTTCTCTTGTAATTCTCCACTTGTTTGTAGTCGGTCCATAACAGTTTGATCTGCTCTTTCTTATTATTTGTTTGTTTGTTTTGTTGTTTCAATAAGTAGCTAAAGGTATCTTGGAGTGAAACTTGGAGAGGTTATAGAAGACTATAGGTTGTTTCTATTCTCAAAGTTTCAAAAGAAAAAGATATGTTTTGTGAGAGTTATGAGCTTTTGAAAATTCTGTGTTAGATCTGGTTTTTTGGTCATATCTCCTTTGTTTAAAGTTTTTTGGGTCTGCAGCTTTGCGATCTTATAGATCATATAGGAATATATGTGTGAAAGAAATTTCATGTCATTTGGATTTGTATTGAGAGAGATCCAAGCATCCGAAGATTCAGTCTCAGTTTTGAAGTCAGTTTCTTTTGAAAGTGATATCTCTCTGTGGTCATCATTAATAGGGCTGAAATTTTGGGAGAAGGTAGTAGACATAATTACTCATGTTTCACCAAAAGTTTAGAGCGATCCAAGGTCATATGTGAGCAGTGTAGCTTTGCAAAGTTGCTATGACAAAAGTTTGTTTTGAGAAGACATCAAAGCAAAAGTTTTGAAGTGGAGCAAAGACAATTTGGGAGATCTTGAAGGAAGGAGTTTGAAGATTGGGAAGCGTAAATACATTATCAAAACCTTCGTACAAAAGTGTGAAAACTACCACCATGGACAACTCAGAATCAAACATCGATCTCACTCAAATCCTCGCCGCCCTTCAGCACCTTCAACAAGAAAATGTCGTGCTTAGAGACTCGGTGACCCGCCTACAGAATCAACCACCACCTCCTGCCCCAGTGCCTCCTGCTCTTGCAATGGTCACCTAAGAGCCCCAGATCAGTCTGCCAGAAAAGTTTGATGGAACGCGCCTCAAATTTCGAGGCTTTGTCAGCCAGGTACGCCTGATCATGCAACTACACCCTCGTCGTTATTTTGATGACACCACTCGTGTAGGATTCGTTGGAACCCTACTCACTGGGACAACTGCATCTTGGAAACATCATCCCCTCTCCTACAAGATTTCAACACCTTTATGGCGGAATTTGAAGCAGTGTTTGGGGATAGTGACAAGGCCAGGACTTCAGCCAACAAGCTGCGTCGCCTCCAGCAAGGGACACGTTCGGCCATCGTCTACGCCTCAGAATTCAGGCAGCTTGCCTACGACGTCAATTGGGGAGAAGCTGCCTTGATTGATCAGTTTCACTGTGGGCTTCGTGATGATGTTCAAGATCTTTTGTTGACACTCGCAGACCCTTCTTCCTTCAGTGAAGCCATCACCCAAGCAATTCGGTGTGATAATCGTCTGTTTGAACGTCGTTAGGAAAAGAAAGTCACCTCCAACGCCCAACTTTGGAACAATCGGCCTACTACGCTCCCCTTAGTTCCCCAAACAACACCAGTTGCCCGACCTACCTCTTTTGGACTTACCCCGATGCAGATCGACACAACTAAGTTTAAACCTTTAACAGAAGTTGAGAAACTTCACCGAAGGACAAACAACCTGTGTCTTTACTGTGGCAACCCAGGGCACATAGCTCGCCAGTGCTTTCAAAAACTTGTCAAACTTCAAGTACAAGCTGTGGAAACTCCCCAAGAGTTGGAAAACAAGAACATCCAGTCATAGTAGGAGTCGTGCGACTGGATCTCACCCCACACCAACTTTTGCAAAGGCTCCTATTCCCCTGTTGGTCCCAGTCCCAGTTTCACTCAGTATGACTCAAGCCTTTCTCGTGGAATCCAACGGCCCAGGCTGCTTTTAATACTCTCAAGATGGCATTCACCTATGCACCCATCCTAATACATCCCGATCATGCCAAGCCATTCATTGTGGAAACGGACGCTTCAGATTTTGCCTTGGGAGCTATTCTATCTCAATTTGGAATAGATGGGTTATTGCATCCAGTTGCTTTCTATTCACGGAAACTAACCAGTGTCAAAACCAACTACCAGGTCTACGATAAGAAACTCTTGGCAATCATCACGGCATTCGAGCAGTGGAGACCGTATCTTGCTGGAGCTCAACATTGAGTACAAGTTCTAACAGATCACAAGAATCTCCTTTATTTCACAACTACTCGGACCTTGAATCGTCGCCAGGCACGCTGGTCTATCATCCTAGCTGATTTCGACTTTGAAATTCAGTATCAACCCGGCACTTAGCAAGGGAAAGCTGACGCGCTATCTCGTCGTTCAGAATATGAACTTCGAGCAGGGGATGAGGCATACGGCTAGCAGAACCAGACTTTACTCAACCTCGAACAATTTGCAACAACAATCAGCACCCTCCCAGACTCATACCTTGTCAGGGACATCAAGATGGCAACTGAGGAAAACACCTGGGCTACCAACATCAAGGAGGAACTCCAGGAACGACCAAGGAACCCAAATCGTGAAGATCTGGATCAGTTTGAGCAACAAGATGGACTTCTCTTTCGAAATAACCTGACTTATGTACTCGAAGGACCTATACGCCTAAAAATCCTGAAAGAATGCCCCGACAACACCCTGGCGGGTCACTTTGGAATGGCACGGACTCACAAATTAGTGTCAAAGAATTATTGGTGGCCCAAAATGAACAAGCTGCTACGGGAGTATGTCAAGTCTTGTGATACATGTGTTCGATCCAAGGCTCCCAGGCATCGCTCGTTTGGACTCCTACAGCCCCTGCCGATTTCCTAGCCGACCTTGGGGATCTATTGCAATGGACTTCATCACGGACCTCCCTACTGTCAGAGCCAAGAATTCAATACTGGTTGTGGTCGATCGACTCACCAAAATGGCCCATTTCACCCCTTGTTCCAAATCAATCACGGCAGAAGAGACAGTTCAGTTAATTCTGGACGGGATCGTTCGACTACATGGACTCCCTGAGGAAATTGTGTCTGACAGAGGTCCTCAGTTTGCATCCAAGTTCTGGCGTCACTTATTTGAGCTTCTTGGAGTTGACATTCAGCTATCTTCAACTTTCCACCCTGAGACAAATGGACAAACCGAATGGACAAACCAGACACTCGAACAATACCTTCGCTACACTATGAACTACCAACAGGACGACTGGCTGGACCTATTATCTCAAGCAGAGTTTGCTTATAACAACACAACGCATGCATCGACCGGGATCAGTCCATTCTTTACCAATTACGATTTTCATCCCAGGTTCAGCCTTGAAATTCCTGGGGACTCCGTAAACCCTTTGGCTGAAGAAAGGGCCACGAGGCTTGGACAGGTTCAATAGAACCTTATGGCAGAACTCAAGCTAACACAAGAGTGGCAAAAAAAGCAAGCAGACCGCCGACGCAAGGACCATCCAAACTTCAAGGTTGGAGACAAGGTCTGGCTTCTCAGAAAAAACATTGCTACCACTCGCCCATGTGCCAAGTTGGATTACAAACGCCTCGGACCTTTCAAAATCGCCAAATTGGTTGGTCTAGTGGCTTGCCAGTTGGAGCTTCCAACCTAATTCAAAATCCACAATGTTTTCCATGTCTCCTTGCTTGAGCCCTATCATGACAACCCGATCCCAAAACGTCATGGAGAACCCCCAGTTCTAGTCGAAATTGAAGGCCAAGAAGAGTTTGAAGTTCAGGAGGTCTTGAACTCCAAGAAGATTCGTGGAAAACTCATGTACCTTGTCTTTTGGCGAGGTTATCCTCCTTCTGAAGTTACTTGGGAGCTTGCTGGAAACTTAGTTCATGCCCAAGACTTAGTTAATCAGTTTCACCAACGGTATCCTAACAAACCAGCTCCATCTGGAAGATGTCGCTTGAGGAGAGGATAATGTCATGGCCTAGGATATTTTGGGATACTTTTGGCAATATCATGACCTAGGATATGTTGGGATACTTTTGGCAATGTCATGGCCTAGGATATTTTGGGATACTTTTGGCAATGTCATGGCCTAGGATATTTTGGGACTAGTATGGTTCAAGGTTATAAAAGGAGATAGTCTGGGGAACAACTCTTCAGTAGATCAACACCAGTTGATGGATCAATAAAACTTGTCTTCTCTTGTAATTTTTCACTTGTTTGTAGCCAGTCCATAACATAATGATTACATAAATATTAATTACAAGTTTTTGCTCACTTTTGCAAATAAAGGGCCATACGAAACCTTTTAAGATGAAAATAATATGAAAAGTCATCCCATTGGAAGAATGAAAAACTCAATGGTTGCAACATAATCATAAATGTGAACAAAAAATGTTTGATGTGATTTTTAATTGCAAAAATAACAAAAGTTAGTTACAAACGACAATTAATTACATATAATTACAAATCAATTAGTTACATTTGGTTTTTTTCTATTAGTGAATTCATCTCAATTCATATGAACATCATATTTCAAAGGAGAGGGGTACAAAGGTCATTGAACATGTTAGAGTTTTGTTCAATGTGGAGATTTTCTGCACCCCATCAACCAAGATGCCAACAACGGAAATGGTAACAAGTAAAACCTTCTGGCTAAACATTTATTCAATGAAGATGGTGAAGGTCTAGTGGAAGTTTTGAAAGGCACCAAACTACACCAAGTGGTGGACAAGTTCACAACATTGTGTTCTCCCAACATAACAAATTTAGTGGCATTCTTTAAGCATCATTCAAATAACAAAGGATACATTGACAACATTCAAGTTTTGAAGTTCAGAAGTGTTATGATTACATTTAGGATAGTAATTTTCCTAGACATATGTATGTAAAGAAAATGTTCTTCTTCTAGATGTCTATAAAGGGAGATGGTGTGGTTGTGATTTGGTGAAAAGGATGCAACCGAGGGGCAATATTGAAACATGTTGGGTCATGTTTGATCATATCAAACGTGTTGGATGGATGGCCTGAACTTGCCATATGTATGATCCAATTTATTATAAAATGATGACAATTGTATTGTGTGACGTGCATTCAAAATACATAGAAGTTCAAAGTGTTATGTGGTGAAAATTGAACAAGGTAATTGTCAAAGAAGTTGTTTTAATCCAAATTTCATGGCAAATGGTGCCCAAGCAAAATTGGAACACGATACAAATTTTGTATGGCTTCGATGATCCAAGTAAACCTATGGTTGATAGAAAGAAGACCTATTATTTTCATTAGAATCAATTGATGGACAAAAACACAAAGAAACATATAAAGTCAAAGATGTGAAAGCAACACAAGGCATTATGTTATGAATACAAGAATGCCTTATCATTGGAAGAAACAAATGTTTGGTATGTAGCCATTAAATGTTGTGGTATTCCTTGGGTTGTTGATGGAGCTAGAGTTCAAGAGTTGGAGAATTGGCCTAGTTTTTGGCATTTTTATGTGAGACAATGGGGAGGATTTATGAGGCATGCGAGTTTTACGTCCCTCTCACACTCTAAAACTACATATTGGACCCTATGGTAGTAGACATATGAAAATGAAATTGACCTACATCTATTCTTGTTTACATAAATTCACATTGGAATAGCTAACGAACATGCCTATTTGCAATTTGTCAAAATGGTGCACAACATTTAGCTTTGACAATTTGGGAGGTGCGAAGCTTGCTTATATGCTACAACATCTAATGATTATCTTTGAACTTTCAAACAATTAACATTGTACGAAAAATTCAAGAAAGGTGGTTGTTTTAAACAAGCACCTAACATGAGTGAGCTTCTTTTGCATTGAACAACCTAATCTAGTGACTTGATACGACTTGCAGATGTAATTCACAACTATGTTCCTAACTCTTCCTTCACAATAAAAATCCCACACTTGGAAGGTGAAGAGATATTTGGTTCTTGCAAATGGAAATCAAATGCCTTTAAAATTAAAAGATGATTCACATAAGCATGATGGGGTCAATCATTTTCATCTATGTGTTAACCCAGATACCAAGAAATGACATGAACAACCATCCAATAATGTTGATCGACACAATCACATGGTTTTCACTATCAAAGGTGTTGAGGTTTTCGAATTTACATGTGGGGAGGAGTATGGCATACAAAACGATTTATGCCTACCTTGCATGTTCAATTTTCTGCATTATGAAAATCCTCTAAACAATATTACACTTAAAGGATAATTTCCAAACCGACCACAATTGGTGTTCTTGTTCCAATTTAATATGTCATCTCAATTATCAGGTGCACCTCTTAAGCTCCACAAGTTTTAGTTTTTGTTGATGACATGAATTGTTGCATGGGGGTTATCAAAGCATAGGTATGTGATGGATAGACCAATTGTACCAAAAATTTGGCATGTGCAAGAGGGTACCAACCTCACACAAATGAGGTGAAATCTCTTAAAGAAATAGGATTTGTTGTTAATAAACATCGATCTATCTAGCTTTGAAGTTTATATGGTAGGAAAATTATGTTCCAATTACATCAACTGTTTATAAGTGTAGTGTCATGGCCTATAATGCCCAATGGTAAAACTATTCAATAAACAATCCCATTTAAGATGTCTAAACAACATACCAATCAGTGGGGAAGTTGTTCATGTTCCATAAGCAATTATCAACCCACCATTGCAAGTTTTTGCCCTTGGATATGGACAATTCAACAACATTCTATCTAGTGCTCTTACAAATTGGAGGTGATATGAAGTTGCAATTGAGAACTTTTGAACTTGTATTTGCTGAAGTTTTGAGAGTATGGTTGTTAGTTTGTTGGGTCAACGAGGGAAATGGGTGCCTTATAAACACTTGTATTATGAATTGCAAGATGTCATGTTTTGTGGGGAGTTTGAAATTTTCATTCATTTCCCCACTTGGAGTTGTCTTGAAGTTTGTCATTTGTTGGATTGTGTTATAGCTTCTAAGTAGTGATTCACGCCTAGAAATGACATTCAAGCATTTATGAAAAAATGTTTAAAGGTGTATTACATGAAACAATATAAATGATCTCAATTTTCATTATGAAGTTATGGTACTTGCCATGAGTTGGGATTAAATTTTTTTTAATGTATTAAAAACACGTCCAATACTTGATATAATATTATCTTATTTTTAAATCTTTGTAAACAATGTCAAACTTTTTGTTCATTATTCTAATCACAATATTAATGAAGCAATGTCTTTAATTATAATTATTGTATATAATAAGACAAAATGAAAGCATGATATGACCAAAACAACCCTTAGGTGACCAAATAAGTGATGTGTTGAATTATCATTGCAGTATCATAGGAATATTTTCCATGTGGCAACAATATTTTTTTGATGTGGCAATAGGAATTTCATGAATCATCAAAAGTATTAGTCCATGTGGCAAGAATATTTTCTTTTGTGCACAAAGTCAAGCTCACATGTTCATAGCTCATGTTCACATGTTTGCCATTCATGTTCAAGGGCTCACATGGTAGTTATGTTGCTTTAAGCCCATTATTCGAGTTTTGGAAATTTCTAGAGGTTTGGTGAGGTTAGTGCCCCTTTGTCACTACTATAAACATGTATTTGTGTAATGTATTTGTTTGATACATGTTTGAAAAGCACAAAATACTTTCAATTGTTTCATTTTAATTGTGTTCATTTTACATGCAACTAGTTGTAGAAACCATTGGATTGACTAACAAACTAAAATATGTGTCCATGGATAGAACATGACCCTAAACAATCTATCTCCATGAATAAAATTAATTTTGATGGATAAAACTAACCCCGTTGATTGGATGAAATCCATGTATGAATCATATCCAACTACAAGAATATTGATTTGGATGAATAATAATGACCCAAATAGATGGAAGGTTTCCTTGTTGATGAATGAAAAAATTGGATAAACATTCACAATGTTTTGAGATGAATTTAATTTCATCCATGGATTATGGTCTAAAGTTATATTTCATCCATGAATTTGATTGAAATTCATCCACACAAGTTTATGAATGAAAGTTTATATATTCTTCTAGTGGAATTCATGGTTGAAAAAAAAAATTAGATGACATTCCATGGATGAAATTAAATTCATCTTGAAACACCATGAATAGTCATCCAATTATTTCATTCATGAACTAGGAAAATTCTCAACTAGTTGGGTCATTTCTCATTCATCAAAATTAGTGTTCTTGCATTTGGACATGATTCATTCCACTCAATAGGGTTAGATTCATCAATCAAAATCAGTTTCATTCATAAACATAGATTGCTTGGGGTCATGCTTTATCTATCAAACTAACATTACATTTGGTTAGTCAATTTTACCCATCATCCATTCAGATAATGATTCATTCTTGAACTTTCATCTCACAAAATAGGAATAAATCTCACATCACTTGTAAAGATTGAACTTAAAGGAAACATAAGAATAGTGGAACAAATGATATTCCATGATTTTATTTGATTTTATTTTTGCCAGCATGTAGGGTCTCCTTTTCTCTAGCCCAACGCCCATTGTTTCTTTTTTCCTCACCATTGATGCTCTAGAATTTGCACTATCACAGGCCTTGGAAGCAACCACCTTTCATGCTGTACATAGACTCCATTCATGTAATTTTGTTGCCAAGCTCTACATCGTACCTACAACTGATGGTCAGCTCACAATAATTCTCAAAAGGTCTTGCCAGAAAAAAGAGAAAAAAATTATCGATATTTGCTGAAATTGTTGAGAATTAAACTCTCAATTCATTAAAAATTTCTTTATTGTCCCAACCATTGAGTTATTATTAGAAATAACAGCTCAATGAGTACATTGCACACTTCTTCCTCAACTGTTGAAATTTTTGAAAATTCATTTTGAGGCTATGGAACCTTGTTTTTTAGAATACATAAATATTTGCCAAAGAAGTAATACCCATATCAATGGTAGGTACAGTATGCAATTGCTCAATATTTCTTGCAAGGAGTAATGGAAGTAAATTTCATAAATGCAATTGTAGGCCAACTTTACACTAGGAGTCAAGGCCAATGTTCAACCCAAATCAAGCATTCCCTATTGGTGCAAAAGTTGAAATTTGCCTCAAGGGCTTTACACTAGGAGTCAAGGCCAAAATAGAAAAAATATTTTTACATCAGCCCCAAGTTACTAACAAATGCTGAACTTTATAGCCTTGTATTGACCCGGGAGGCTGAAAAAAGGATACCGTCAAATTTGGGAAAGCCAATTTGCAACCCTTGGGGGCCAATGTTCCAGCATTTAGTAATATACCCTAACGTCAATGTTCTAGCATTTTTTTAATAGTAAAGTTGGGGCCAACAAAAAGCCAAAAATACTCGAAGTTGGCTCCCCAAGTGTTTTGGCCCTTGAAAATTGCACTTAATTCACTGGTGGGGATTTTTTCATTTCTCACCCACATTACCACATTTTTAGTACTAGAAGATTCAAATTGAAGTCCCCTTACAACTCTAGCAAGTCGAAATTTTTTAAAATGTCACAAAATTCCAGCTATTCGGAGCTTCTTAATTATAAGCTTGCAATTCCCATCATGTCACTTGGCACTGCTAGTTTGATCAAAGCAGGTCGACAATTAAAGGTTAATTGCGGCCACCCAAGCATATTTCTTTTCAAAAAAGCTCTTGTAAAAGCCACTGGTAACTAGCTTTCGATCTTGAGTAAGTCAAGAATGGATTGGGCGACAGCAAGTATCTGTTTGGTACCTGACTGCGTCACTGATTCAATAAAATCTTCAATCTAGACTACGCCAGCAATGGACTGGATCGCAATTGATTCGCAGCGAAGTAGTGACTTGCGTGCTGTGCCCACCAAAGCCTTCCTTGCTTTTTCAACGCATCCACAACAAATCATTTCTGTTGTAAACGTGTGTGAGGCCCATGAACCACCCATTGCTCCCAAGCGTGTCAATCGTAAGTCTGTCTCTCAGTGTTGGTTGGGGGCATACTTGACTTTCTTTTATAAAAGCAACCGCCCTATTATTTTTCAAACCATTTCAGAATCGGAGAGAAACTCCGATTCTAGAACTGCCAGGTTTCACCCAAGAACCAGTGAGGTTATTTGACGTTCTCAAATGTGTTTGTGGACAATGGGTTATGTATCAGAAAAACTGGGTGTTTGGTGTTTTCTGAGAACCGCGATTAGGAGCCTTACGAACCGCGGTGATATTCGGAAGGTTGGGCTTGTTGCAGGTTCTGATACCCGCTCAAGAATGATCTGCATACACCTAGTTCTCCTTGGAGTTTCTCAGTGCTCCTTAGAGTGCATGGTGCCTACATGTTGGCCAGAGTGAAGTACCACCTAACCTAGGAACACTCTTTTTTTTTTCAGTGAGGCCTCTTAGTGGCTGTATCCAATGTGGCAAATGTTAAATTTGAACTCCCAAGGCCATTGAATCCAGGATATTCTTTCCAATTGTGTTGTGTAGCCAAACTGGTGATTGTCTGTGCAAGAAGATTTAGCCAAATTTGGCTGTAGACCAGGAATGAAAATAGAAAAAATTTAGGTATCCTTTTATATTTTGGCTACCTGCTGGAACCTATTGTAGAGATCTGGCAATTTAAGCTTTTCAAAGTCTGGCGAGTTTAAGGTCATTTTTTCTACAAAAGTCCTTCATATGTGTCGAAATCATATTTTTCAGTTTACAAATATGAGAAATTGTGAGAAACCAAAAAAAACACAACAAAACCCAACATCCCTTCTCCCTCAAGCTACTAGAATTACAGTCACCACCGTCGTCAGCAAGTAAAGATTATTTCCCTGCAACATGATCTCTGCAACGAAGCTCCACAGGGACACTGGGTGAAATCAGCAGACACGAAATGTGTTAAACAAGCATCCTCACAATAATGGAGCCTGGATGGAACCAGTAAAGCATGCTTACCGATCAACCAATGTTAAATAGCAAACTGTATCCTCAAATTCTGAGAAGGAAATAGACTTGTGTCTAAGACAAATTAGTGATGGGGCCTGGTGATCAGCAACGCGCATACTCTGTCATCAGTCGTGGCACAATCCTTGTAGGAAGTTCTAGGAAAGGAGAAAACAAAGACGAAAGATATGTGAGAAGAAGAGTTCAGGAAGAGGCAGAGGATAAGTGAAGCAGTAGGAGAAGAGTGTGTGAATTTCTGGGAGAAAATTAAGCAAAAAGGAATTGATATCCCCAGAGAGATAGCTGAAAAATCAGGTTGTGTGAATGTGTTTTGTGATGGAGACACTTTACAACATGTGTATGCTTTTGAGAGGGCAAAGGACTTCTAGCAGGTTTTTGGAGAGCATAATGTGAAGAGGAAACATATAGAGGAGAGGAGTTAATGAATGAAATTTGACTAGTGAGAGGTATGGAAAATTCATTCTCTCATTGTGAGGGAAAAGGTGTTGGTGTTTCACAAGGACCAACAAAAAAAAAGAAAAGGAGATGTTATGTGAAACCATGGTGTGAACAAACACACCTTTGGTCTTGGGTGAAACTACTCGTTCAATCTCTACACAAGGCAACAATGTGGTGAATCTTCTTGATTTTATGATTGAACTTGGTTTTGCACAAGTCTTTTCTTGGGCTTTTTGAAGCTACATGTTGAAATTTGATATTAGTTTATGAGCTTCCTTGTTGTATACAATCATTTTGCTTGCTTTTCATTCCATCATTTAAAATCAATTGATATGGAATGAAGTCATATCAAAACAAACTCTTACATTTGGGACTCACTTTACTATAACAAGTAGAATCGGTGAAAGGAAAATTTGTCAATTGGCATTGACTATGTTCACATATAGAATGTATAAGGTTTGCAACTTTCAATGTAAATTGTGAATAACTTTACAATGGTCTAAATCCAACAACATAATTATTAAAGAATCCTCTTGTGATTGCGTCCATGTTGCTTAGGAATTGGAGCCCTTGGTGGTTAGAATTTGTAAAAAACATAACAAAATGAAAATCAACCATATTAGATAGTTTTAATTAAAGAATCCAAAATTTGAGGATTCCAATCTTATCATTAGTCCTTAAATTTAATGGCATATATGCCATCATAAAATTTTGTGATGATATTCAACTTTTGAATTATATTTTGAAACTCACTTTGCATGTAAACAATCCTTTTTTGTGACTCTCTTTATTTTTAAAGAGGAAACTAACAAGCCCAAAAAATTGTACATATGGTTGTAGAATCAAAAGTGAAATTTAAATGATGTTGCAAGATGAATATTTTATTATTTAATTCATAGATTATTGTCTTGTTCTAGTTCACATTTTCAATTAACTAGATCAAATATCATGATTGTACACTCGATGAATCTTGCATTTCTCTAACTTTATGTACAATAAAGTTATTTTCAAGGCTTGTTTGATGAATCTTTTTGACATTTCTTTTTCTTTTCCTTTGCAAAGATATCTAGTGCATAATTTAAATCCCGATTGCACTTCAAAGAATCCAAATTTGACCATAATTGTTTTCCATGGGATTGCTTATGGTATTAATGATGAATGGAAGGAAACATGGACAACACGATCCATTGATGGTAGAGAAAAATGCATATGTTCGCCACAAATGTGGATCCCGAAGGACTTGAATGCCAATATTAGAATTTTGTCATTGTCATATGATTCCAATGTTGTGGCAAATGTCCACAATGATGTGACTAAAATTGGCAAGAACCTCGTTCAAAGCTTGGTTATAAATTCAAGGTGTGACTATCTCCCTATTTATGGACATCTTACTCCATGCCATGTGTTTCAATTAAATATAGTTCCTTGCATTTTGACATATTTGATTAAATTGTTCATGTGGGGCATTATTGTGGTACACACCAAAACTTGAACATTGTGAAACTTTCAAATTCATTGAGGAGAACAGGAAATGGGGCTTTCATGTTAATTCTCATGTTGAAAATAAATCATTAACAAAATATGTGTTTTCGTTATCAAGCCAATTTGGTTGTAGTGGCAATTTGTGATGGGATTTTTTTGAAGTTTCATCTTTGGTAATCAAACTAAGTTCAATTACATATATAATTTAGAAAAATTGAATCCACTTTGTAATTAGATTTAATTTCAAAAAATTATACATCTTACTTCTTATTTCCTCCATTCTAATGTTTGAATATATTTTTCAATGTAACATATAAAAGATGATTTGTACATAAGCACATGGAAGTAAATGCTTACATGCTTGTGCATAATAACTTATTAACCCAAACATGGTTGGAACATTTTATAGGTAGATTAATGAAGACATATGAAAAATGGAAAAACAACTACAAATAAATTTGTTGTTGATTTATGGTTTAGGTTGTTCTATTAAATTTTGATAAATTGCACCAAATACAATATATGATGTTGTGATTTTTTGAACATGTGTACATTAACATATAAAATGTTACTAATTGATTTTGGTACATTTTGGTGCATTTTGTAGTTATCAAATGCTTTGGGACAAATTGGTGGCAATTGTTGCTTATAGTTTTGGAGGTCTTGTATTCAAGAGCTTGGTGGTCGAAGCCCATAAACATGTGTATCAAAGGCCAATGAATGGTTTAGATTTTGAAGTACAAAAATATTGTGAACAATCTTAAAGGTGTGGTGTTTTATAATGTATCGCATACTGGTGGTACCAGATATTTATCAAAATATTTCAAATGGCAAGGTCAACAAATCGCTAAAGATATAACCCAATCATGTATTTTGAAAAATATGAAATCTTTCAACCCAAAAATGGAACAACTTTTAGTGGATTTTAACAAAGTTATTTACAAAGACTTTAACATTTATGTATTTGGTGAAGGATAACCTATTGACAATACATGGATAAGATTTTCATTTAAACATATTGATTATCCAACTAAGTTCCATGGTTGAACATTTTTTATGTTATTAAACTTATGTTGGTTTGTTCAATAACTTTTGAAACTACAAACATTAGTTGTGAAATTGTCTTAGATTTTCCCTTCTTTGTTCAACTAAAATACTTTTTGCACATGTATAGGGAATTTTTGTGCCAATGGCTTCAACTACTCAATTGTCAGACAATAACAATTACAAAGTCGAAGACGCTAATCATTTGATAATTTGCAAGCCACCAACAAAAGACCATCCAAACTATTCCATATTATTGGAATGTTTGAAAAATTTTATGAAGGTAAATAACATTGATTTTACCTCTTGGATTTTTGAATGTTCATATAATTTTATAATGACATTATATCATATCACATAAATTGCATTCCATATTTGTTAAGGTTATATTATCCATTATTTTAAATAATAAATGATTTGGTTATGAACTTTGATAGAAATAAAACACGACATATGCCACCATGTTATGAGGTAGCATTTGGAAGATAAAGAAAATGTTATAAATTGTTTGTTTCAAAAGGAATTTATTGTTGCATTAATTGGAATGGGTGGGATTGGGAAGATCACCTTGAGTAAAAAAATGTATCATTTGTTCCACAACCAATATGACATATGTAGCTTCTTGGAGGATGTGAAATCAAAAGACATCAAGAATATCAAAAAAACAACTTTTACATGATTTGTGTGATAAAACATTATGTAAAAATGAAGACCGGAATAAGAAAAACCTTGATCAAATCAAGCAATGCATGATATCAAAAAAAGTTTTGGTGGTTGTACATGATGTTGGTAAGATGGAGAACCTTGGAGCCTTGTTGCAACTTCTTGACAAGGATGTCACTACTATAGATTGTAAGAGCAAAACACTTATAAATTGTCGAAATTGGCAAATCTTGAAATATCATGTAAAGGAGTCCGCAAAAATGGACATGGTATTGTTGGAGGAAGAACAAGCAAAGGAAATCTTCATGTTCCATGCATTCAAACATGCAAATCATGTGACAAATGATATCAAAAAGATTTCCATGGAAATTATAAAAGCTTGTGAGGGGTTCCCTTTAAGCCTTGAAGTATTGGGTTCTTATTTGTGTGATATTTCAAATTTGGAAGTGTGGAAAGATGCATTGCACACATTGAAAAATGGGAAAAATATAACATGGGGGATGAAATGCTTTGGACAACATTACGAATTTCTTATGACCACTTGGATAAGGACCATCAAAACATGTTTTTGGATATTGCTTGCTTTTTGGTTGGTTTCAACAAAAGTACATTTTGTCAAGTGTATTGGAATGGAAATGATTCATGTAACCCTATGCTTGGATTACAAAATTTGAAAGATCTTTAATCAAATGGGCAGAAGATGGAAACTTGTACATGCATGAACAATTACAAGACATGGGTCGAAATATTGTAATGGAAGTTATAATGAGTCGATTTATATGGAAACCAAATAGATATTTGTAAAATAATCACGTCTAAACAACATGTGCTAATTCAATTCTATGTTATTTTTTTAGTCAAATTTTCAAATGAAACCATGAGCCTTAAATTTAAAAGAATATGTAATACTTATATCCTTAAAAACATGGCATCGTAATGAAGTTTTATGTTTATTCATATTGGCAATTATTTGTACTTTGTTGAATGTGATAGGTACTAATGATGGAAAATTTAAAAGGCCTATCTTTGAAAAAAATTGAAGATTTGCCCTCATTATTCCAAAATGGATCAAAAGAATTTCACAACTTTAGGTTGCTTGACCTAATAAAAGCCTCACCAACTATGGTGGAAATTTTCATCTAAAGTCAAAATTTGAATAACCTTCGATGGTTGTGTCTCCAAGAATATGTGATCCAAGAGTTGCCAAGTAATTTGTAAAAATGTTTTCCTTTACAAGTACTCCATTTGACAAAATATAATCATTTATAATTATTTATTTATTTATTAATCAACAACCTTAATTCATCAATAAATGTTGATATGAAAAAATTACCTATAACTATTAACCTCCAAGAGCTTATTCTATCGAGGTGTTCAAGCTTACAAGAATTACCTACATCGATTGGCCAATTGAATGCACTCCAAAAGTTTAATTTATCATTGTGCTCAAGTTCACAAGAATTACCTACATTGATTGGCCAATTGAATGCATTCCAAGAGCTTAATTTATCTTATGCTCAAGCTTACAAGAATTTCCTACATCCATTGGTCAATTGCATGCACTCCAAAACCTTTATTTGCGGGGGTGTTTAATGTTGCAAAAATTACCTGCATTTATTGGCCAATTACATGCACTCCAAAACCTTCAATTATGCGAGTGTTTGAGGTTCCAAGAATTACCGACATCTAAAACCAATTGCATGCACTCCAAAACCTTCAATTATGCAGGTGTTTGAGGTTCCAGGAATTATCGACATCTAAAGCCAATTGCATGCACTCCAAAACCTTCAATTATGCAGGTGTTTGAGGTTCCAGGAATTATTGACATCTAAAGCCAATTGCATGCACTCCAAAACCTTCATTTGGGGGGGTGTTTGAACTTGCAAGAATGACCTACATCTATTGGCCAATTGAATGCATTCCAAAACTTTCCTTTAAACAATTGTTCTAGCTTGCAAGAATTACCTACATCTATTGGCCAATTGAATGCATTCTAAAACTTTCCTTTGAACGATTGTTCTAGCTTGCAAGAATTACCTACATCTATTGGCCAATTGAATGCACTCCAAAACCTTGATTTGGGGGGGTGTTCCAACTTACAAGAATTACCTACATTTATTGGCCATTTGAACGCACTCTAAAACCTTTGTTTGAAGGATTGTTCTAGCTTGCAAGAATTACCTACAATTATTGACCAATTGAATACACTTCAAAACCTTGATTTGGGGGGTGTTTGAACTTGCAAGAATTACCAACATATATTAGCCAATTACACGCACTCCAAAACCTTCATTTGAATGATTGTTCAAGTTTGTAAGAATTACCTACATCTATTGGTCACTTGATTGCATTAAAAAAGTTTAATTTATCAAGGTGTTATAGTTTACAAGAATTACTTACATATATTAGCCAATTGAATGCAGTTCAAAAGCTTCATTCATTAGGGTGTTCGAATTTATAAAAATTATTTATGTTTATTGGTCGATTGAATGCATTCCAAAGCTTCAATTATAAACATGCTTGAACTTGCAATAACTACCTACATCTATCAAAGTGAATTAAATGCATTCCAAAAGCTTCATTTCTTGATTGAATGCAAATTATAGTTTGTAGGATTTTAAGTGAAATTAGAATTATATATAGTGTTGAGAGGAATAACATGTAATATTTCAGTAATTTTGAATTATTTTATAAATATTATAGAATAATTAAAATGAATATTTTAGTATTTTAAAATAATTTTAAAATAATTAGTTTATTCAATGCACTTATTATATTGGTTGGCAATTTTTTTAAATAAAAAAATTAGGCTTTGACATTTGACTAATGGTTCTCAACTATTGTAGAATTAGGTTTGACCCTTGATGAGGGCTTTCAAAAAAATAAAAAAAACTAGGTGGATTAATCCTAGGTGTTTCAAATTTTTGGATCAAGGTTTGAAGTACCAATCCTTGTTTTAAATTAGGGTTTTCAATCATTCAAAAGGTCTTTAGGAATATAATATTAAAATGGTTGCACATTTTCAAAACAAAGATTATGACATTAGTTATGACCATTTGAAAGGTTTTTTTTTAATAAAAGATTTAATAGATGAGATGTTGATTAGTTAAATATGAAGTAGTAAACTCATGTTCAATAGGCATGAATTGTGATGAAACACATAATTGTTGACGCAATATAAAAATATGTATGCAAGTAATTAGAAGACGATGATTCATTTGTTTTTTGGGTGAAAGCACACTAGGGTGTACAAAAATAGCCATTGCAAAGTCCATTTTGGTATTTTTTTAGTGTATTTTTAACATAAAAAATTGGACAAAACCCCAAAAACCTTGAAATGTTGTTAAAGTTGACATATTTTTCCATGTCCAAGTTAATGGTGCCTTACTTTTAACCTTTTTGAACATCTCTATTTAATATTGGTCATGAGTAACATCCATTGGGATATGTGATGGACTTTCAATTTTTAAAACTTTTATTACACATAATAAGAATTACGAAGTTCATAACATACTTTATATTTTTTTTTTAAATTACTCTTAAATGTCATAACCTTTGAAACTATAACATGTCCCAAATTTGTGGAAAAGTCTTCAATTCCATTATAAGTAGTGGTCCATAACACTTTTCTTTTATGGACTATGACATGGGAATTACCTAGATTGCAAAGTCCATATTTCATTGAAAATTAATGTTTATGGTGTAATTATTTGAAAGTAATAAGGAAAAGAAGTTAGTTTCACTTATTTGAGCCCATTTTGTTGAAATTTTAAACTTGCATATGGATTTTATATAATAATTTGTGTCCAACCCATAAAATTTTGCCTTTGTGAAATCCAAAAAAATCCATTGTCGTATGTTTTTACCCTTTTTTTTCATGTTTCTCACATAATCATGCATATTTTCAATCTTGGTTTCTTACATTAAAGTATAGAATTTCTTGAATTTTAACATGGAAATAAAAATTGTACATTGAGTTTCATGGATTTTAAAAATATATATGAAATAATAAAATTGTATAATTTATGAATGAATGCCAATTCTTGAAAAACTGGGGATATAACTTCCAATTAAAAAAACCATGTTAATATTTTTGATTCATCAAATTAAGAACATAGAAAAAATTAGTGCCCGTCAATTATAAGAAAATTTACTTGTAATCGACAAGCACCATAAAAATTATTAGTGGATCATTTACAAGTTCCTTTGGATCCACCTACAATTCTTCCAACCAAGGGAATTGGGCCTAGAAAAAGAACAACCATCCAATTCATCACAAATAAAAAAAAGGGTCTTGCAATTATTGCAAGAAAATAGGACACCATAATGAGTGTTGGAAATTTCCTGCAAATTGAAAAGGATGAAAAAAATTAGAGTATCCACTTTGTTGGTCAAGTGTTAACCTAAGAACATGGACATGTTGTTGGAGAATATAAACTCGAGGCCATGTCTTGATGAAAATTTCAAATGATGGGTTCCTAGATTTGGGAACAATTAATCACATGACATTTCATTGTGAATGGTTGATAACTTACAGACCTTTGGATTTGAAAAATTGTCTACCTTGAAGATAACTCCCATTGCCAAATTCACGACAAAAGGCAATTTGCCATTAAATTGATGACTAGCAATGTGAAAATTTTATGCAAGAAATATATCATGTCCCACCATTATGTCACAATGTGATATTTGTCAAACAAGTTGTTGTTGCATACATAATTACCTTTTCCGAGCAACATGTAACTTGGGAAAGTGATTGTGCATGGGTGATTACATTCGATGAAGTGAATGCTTGTGGTATGTACAAGGTTGGTTCATTAGACCAACATACCAAACTAAAACTAGAACCCCGCAAACATACCAAACTAAAACTAGAACACATAGAGCAAAAACTAGGAGGGAAAAAGAAAAGAAAAAGACACATACAAAAAAAAGAGAGGGAGAAGCACTTTTAAACTTTTGATCCTTAATTTCAAAAGGATCAAAAGTCTAAAAGTGCACAATTTGGATTCGACAAAATTTGCTTTCAACAAAACTTCAAGTCTTTAATCTAGATATTTCAAAACCTAACCGAGAACCTAGACTCAAACCTACCTTATACCCTGAATCTACCAACATTAATTGAAATCTACTTGTATGTACACCAATTACATCAAAACCCTCACATGCTTGTATAATCTCCTAATGCAAGATCATTACTTTTTCATAAAAATAATGTTTTCTTGGATTACAATTTGAAAACAACTCATGTTATGTCTAAATGAAATAGACTTTAACTCATGTTCATGAAAATTCCATTACTCATTAACATTACAAAACATTGATGATGAGTAAAATGTATATGGAGAAAATGGTACCATGATACTATATGAGAACTTCATAACATTACCATTATATGAGACATTCACAAGTTTAAATGTTGAATATATTGCAACAACATTCAATATTAACACAAGGAATGAAATTCATGTAATAGCCATATGCAAACCTTCAACAACATTGATTTCAACGTGTTTTTAATTCACCTTTAAAAAGTATTTGAATTCAACACCAACTTCTTGTTCGACAATAATTCACAAAGGTGACTTTATTGTTGATATGCTTGACCAAAATTTAACACAAACAAATAACCTTCAAAACTTTATGAACAAAAACTCATTGCATCTTCATTTTAATGAAGCCACAGCAATTCACAATTCTCAAGTAGATTAACATTCAGACAAATGCACCTAATCAACAATGTATTGCAAAAATTGTTGAAGCTTATTTGAGCAATGACAAACCAATTTATTTTGCATTTAAGTGCCTTGATTATGATTCACATAAGTTCAAGAACCTACCTTCCATAAGGAAGCTGTGTTTCCTAGGGCGGAGATGATCCATTACTAGCAGCTTGTTAAGAATGACATAGGAAATGCTGACAGAAGAATAACCCTACAACAAGACAAAACATCACATTTAAAGGTAGTAATCCTAGAATGGTGATAGAAGAGGCAGATGGAAAGGAAACCAAATGCACACCAGTGCAAAACCTGTACTACCTCGAGAACATATAAAAGTTCCACATAAGATTTTAAGAAAATTGGTAGCCAAAGAGAAATTAGAGTGAACAGAAAAGAAATGCATAGAAACTACAACAGCTCAAGGATTTTCCAGACCAAGGACACAAATGAAATTTTTTGCACAGCTGAGATATGTTTCTAAAGTTCCTTCTAACTTCCTAATCTATAGGTGCTTCATGAGGAAGTTGGGGCATTCTATAGTACCATGAATAGTCTCTCCCTATTGGATTCTCATGATATTGCCATGACTGTGAATCTAGGCAGAGAAATGGAAAACAAAGATTTGTTGCAAATACATCACAAGCTCATGCAACAGAGTCTACACTGCAATTGCAAATAGACAATTTTCCCCCGACAATCTTATAGATAAGTTGTGCCAAAACTCATAGAAATATTTGACACTCCAGTTGGACTTACCAGTTTTCTAATAAATTCTATATTAAAACATCTGTGATTGCAGCCAGAGCATCACTGCTTATCCACTGTCAGATGCTCCATAAAACAGGACCAGGAGAACACAGAAAATCCAAGGAACAGCAGAAGAATGGTGAAGCCTTGTGAAGAGCAAGCAACCCAACTGACCTTGCTCAAAAGCTCTGATTCCTCTTCCCTTCTACAGCTTAGTTTGCATATAACTATGTGTTGTTATAATGAAGAAACTAGAGTTGAACTAAACTGTACAAATTCATTGTCCTTTCATCAATGCTGGCAATATGCCTCTACATGTCAGATTCAGACCTTAATTTGGTTTGCACCCAAGAAAGAAATTCACCCATTCAGACATTATTTAAACAGTTGGTAGTCCTTGTATCTGTAAAGGTGCACACACACCTCTGAGTCTGTCTCTGAATTAAGCAGATTGAACATCTCTCTGAATTCTGCTTAATTGAGTATATAGTGCCTGTTTCCTGATGCATTGAGATGAAATTGAACATGTTTTTGGCAAAATAAATGGTCTCTCCTTATGATCTCACATTGGGCATGAACATAGGTGGAGCAAACAAAGACCAAGGAGTGAATGTGTTACAACCTCATCCAAACAAACTGTGGATTGAAATTCTTTCAATGAAGAAACAAAGTCAGTGAACTTAACTGAGTCTGGCAAATGAAAACAAATCATTGTTGCCCAGTTTGGGTGTGCTTTTTCTCTTTCAAGAGCTTGAGGTTGGAAGCCCCATCATCATAAGCAGGCAGCAACCCAGCAAAAAGATGTATCAGATTCACTAGTACCTGAGGAGAGCCCCAAAAAAAGAGGGGCATGCTTCCTTTTGTGCATGCATTCATCGCATGTGCATGTAGTGAAAACTCTGCAGAATACAAAAAATAACTCTCCTGAGAACTGAGAAATCTCTGGGCTCATGATTGAGAAAAACACAAGTTTTAAAACTTTTCCTGCAAAATGCAATAACTGCAGTCTGTGCAAAATGGGAGTTCTCCCTCAGCAATATTCATGTTAAGCATGGAGTGAAAAATCTGGTAGAAAGTCCTTACAAAATCAGCATTCAACATGTATCTATCCAGCATTCGACACAGAATTTGATGAAGACAAAAGAGAACATGTTTTGTGCATCCCTACATAAGATTCTACAGCAGAATGTAAATAGCCCCTTTTGATCAACAAGTGAGATAGCATGATTCTCTATCAAACTTTTCATCTAATTTCATGCTGCCAAAGACTCCAGATCCATATTGTAGATTTTGAGATCCAGAATATACTCACTTTTTTGATATCAACCTGAGGCAAAGGCAAACTGTTATCACTTGCCAGCTGCAGCAGCACTTTTAGTGGTTTTTGGCCGAGCTGCCTTCTTGGTCGCTGCTTTCTTTGCATTTGAATCCTGCAATTATTGTTCTCCTATCAGTTCTTGCAATCCAGAAAGGGACTATATTGTATTCTCATTCAAGCTTTAAATAGAGATATGTTGAAAATCCACAAGGACAGAAAACTAAACATGCTGTGACCAAATGTGCTTGATAGGTAGGTACCTTAGCACTTGCTTTAGAGCGCCCAGTTTTACTCTTCCCTGCTGCACGTTGCTTTGCTGGAGCTTTAGCTACCTTCTGCACATGTTTCCAACTCTTGATCAGAAAATGAACTCTGCTCTCAAACCCTCAGTAGGTTGCACAGTGCATCAGTAGATGTCCTTGCACAACATCACTCAAAATTGTGTACAAGGTGTGATACAAATGTGATATAATCTCATAAAACACCCACCAGGGTTTTGGCAGGAGTTTTTTTCTTCTTCACTGCTTTGATATCACCACCACTGTCAACATCGTCATCAGGTGCATCCTTACTGCCAGTGGCCTCTGTGCCAGGAGCGACTGCAGCTGGTCGCTCTCCCTCTCCGTCTGAGTCAAATGTGAAACCTTCCATGGTTCCTACACCAGTTTTGAAAAATTAATACAGATTCTAACCTGCTCTAGATCCTTTGCATTCCACCCATTCCATGTAAGGAATTATGTCCTTTAAGTCTCTTTCAAGATAAGGCATAGGAGCTACCAACCTACTAACCTTCCACCATGGTTTCATTTACATTTCGATCTGTATCAGCCCGCAGTTGCACAAAATCATTCATGATTGCCTCCACCTGACATAACAATCCATGCATAAATCAGTCATTTGGCTTCCTCAAGCTGTTGTATATCCTTACACAACATAAGACTAGAAGTTCAGACAGACAAGACACTTCATTTTGGAGACATCAGTAGAAACCACACTTTAAGAGGCAAAATGGAAACCATGACAAGTGGACATCCAAAAAGATTTCTGGTTGAGCAACAGGTTAACCCTTAACAGGCTAGCAGTTTTCCAGCCCCTTGAAAGTGGTGGAGCAAAGCCCCAGATGTGACCTCTAACCCTGCAGTCAACTGGAAGTGAAGTCATGGGAAGATCTCCACTTTTGGTGACCTGGAATCAACTATAATCCACCATAAACCTAGTTTTAGGTGACATTTGGACTGTCCAATTCCAGACCAGATGACTGATCAGGATTCAGGATATTGGAGCTTATCTAACTTCTTCAGGTTGCATGGAGATCTGATCATTGGATCTCCTGCTTCTGTATCACACTGGCAGCCCATGACCGACCCCCTTCAGGATTAAAGAGCAAGAGAAAGACAGGAATGTGTGACTAGGGTGGACCTGAAGCCATTACAAGCATAGAACCACATATCATGGTGTGTAAAAAGGTACTGATCAATGTGCTCACCCACCTTTGCTTCTGTTTGGCCCACATTCACCTGCCACCCCACCACTCAATTCTTTCATAGGCTGACAGTTGCCCTCACAGCAGATGATCCATTCAGAAACAATTGGTGCTAACCAGAGGTACCTCTGGTTTGTGCTCCCAATCTGGATGGCTCTACCTTTAGCCTATACACATGCACAGACAAGCAAAAATGCAGACCCACATCATGTGAAAAGAAGCAATGATCTGCACATGTCTCCTCTCCATTCTCTAAGATGCTAAGAAAGTAAACTCCTGCATCATAGCTGCAGATGAATATAACCACCTTTGCTCATTCTCTTGCAACTTTCAGACTGGGAACTGTAGAGCATTCGCGTGTGTACAAACAGCAAATACATATGGTACTGCACACTGATTGAGAGGGTAGCGGAGATAAACCATACCAAAAAAAAGGTGTTGGAGGGCACAATCGTTGTCTTGTAGATGACACCTGCATATCCATCCACTCCCATATTTCATAAAATATTGAAGTTATGCAGGTCTCAACCAAAGTAATCAGGTGGCAATTCCTGGGATAGGATGGGAATAACATGCCTGGAAACCCTAACCTGCAATCAACTTTTAGAACACCCTCATAAGGGCGAGATATCTTCCAATTTCCTATCATATTTGCCAAATTTGAGAGCAGCTGTGCATTCAAAAAACAAGATATGAGTGGTTGCATGCCATTTTACCTTTTAGGTCTAGCAAAAGCTCTTCATCGTCTTTGGCCTGACCTTGACATACAGAAAAGCGCCCTACGGCCCCCATGTCTCCGCTTAAGTCAAGCGCATCTCCCTCACACTCCAGCAACACCTAGCTCCACAATCATCCCTCCCTGTTGTTATCCCTCAGACGTGCGTGTCCAATCCAAGCGAAAACAACTTTCAACCAGGGCACACAACCCATGAGGATACCGAGGACATAAATCCTATTTACACATCTTAACTTGTGAAGCCACTACTACTGAGATATCCAACATGGAATGCAAATGCGGGATAGAGTCATGAGCGAAATGTGGGGGGAGCTTCTGAAGCAGAAACAATAGAATAGTACCTTTGATCTGAGGACTTTGTCACCAAATACTAATGGCAAAGAAGAAGCCGCCTGGAAATCAAAGCATAAAGCAATGTACATCAAGTCTCAATTGAACAAACCCACTAACCATGCACACAGATTGATGGAGATAAAAACAGCAACAATCACATACCCGTGGCTTTATACGCCGATCCAAACCTTCCTCTACTTCTTCACCCACAGCTTCTTCAGTGGTAATAAGCATAGTTGTTTCCTGTGAAAGAAACTCTGCAGTATCGGTTAAACCCGCAAGTGAAGCATCATCCCCTGTTAGTGCTGATGCGCCGCCTCCTGCTTGCTTCTTCTTCTTCTTGGCTGCTGGTTCAATGCCTTCAGCTGCGACCCCTGCTGCTGCTGCGCCTCCTGCATACATCTGGGACAACGGCAGATCCGCACCCATTTCATCAAATGCATCTGCTTGAGCGGGCCGGGGATGCTCATCACATGGTTCGCTTTCTTTCATAGACTGCACACCCGTCAAGAATAGGTCACAAAATCGGAGAACTCAAAATGCTTTGGATCCTTAACCCTAAACCCTAAACCCAACCTAAACTTTAAAATTGAGTATTTTATAAAAATAAATTAAACCCTATTACCGTACCGACATTTGCTTTCGGCGCATTCGATGCCGAATAATTAATTATAAGTTTTTTTACCTTTCAGCGAAACCCTCGTCGAATTTCTGAACAATTCAGTGAGCTTACCGCCCAACACCATTTCTGACATTTCGGCTGTATGTATATCTGACGACCAAACATGCTCAAAAGCATTGCAGACCGTCTGATAAAAAAAATCTGGTAACTTGCCAAACTCGCGCGCGCTTTCAGCAGTCAAACTTTGTTTTCATTGGTTGAGCCTGCAAACCCGGATATCCGACCAGTGCGCGATCATGAAGGTGCTAGCTCGACCACAGTCCACAGGTACGAGTCTTATGACGAGCTCTCACTTCTCGGTACCCAAGAGAAGGCTCGCAGCTTATCACATACCGTAGCAGAGTGAGGATGGCGGCTCAAGCTGGTGGTGGCTTCAAGACCCTCTTGTCTATGGGATTTGCTAAACCTTGTTCTCCAGGAACAGCAACCCGTAGGTTCAAAGCAGATCTTGAGGAGACCAGTAGGCGTATGCGTGCTGCGGAAGCGGCAAAGGCTGCAAGCAAAGCTTTGCAGGAAAAACCGAGAAGAAGGCCTAGACGTCCAAGAAAGAGTCTCACAGTGAGCAATGTCCTGGGCTTTGGAGCAGGTTCCGGGACTGATAACGTTGTTGCAGCAAAAGGTGGCAACATCGTTATCCTTGATCTTGAATCAGCGAGTGGTGAGAGAGGTGCCCCATTGAGCTGGACGAGGAGAATCAGGATGGTCAGCCTAGGGTGGAGGATCCAGCGCTTGAAACTGGGGGAGGTGGTAAAGATGGCTCAGCTGGGGGGGTGACAAAGATGGGCCTCGCCAATCTGGGGCAAAATCGGATGAACCTCCTCAGAAAAAGGTGCGACGACAGCCTTATGTCAACTGGTTCACCAAAGACTTGTGGCCAGCCATTGAGAATACATTGAAGGAAACCAACTTCCACATGGGGGAGACGGTGAAGGTTCTAAGAATGAGACACCCCAACTCAAATCCTGGGCAGCAATACAATGGGGGTGTTTACGAAAAGCTCTCTAGGCAGACGGTGGACAGCTGGCTGACAACAACGGCGTTGGGGAGAAAGATGCTGAAGGAAGATGTCATCAAAACCGTCCAGGAGATGAGGGAGTTTCAGGGAGACTCGGCGGAGTTCAAAGGCAGAATGTCGCTGAATCGGGGAGCTGAACGGGTTCTCAAGGGGCACAAAGAGCTGGAAGAAAGCCTCATCAATCTGGTGAAAGGAATGCGGGGTGGTGGACAGCCATTGAATGCTCCGATGCTGCGTGCGGTGTTGGAGGGGGTTGTGGAAGTCAAAGCTCCACAATTGTTGCGGAGCAATGGAAGACCGTGGGGTTTATCGGAGAATTGAGTGAAAGAATGGATTCACTCAAAGCTAGGATGGTCTTTTCGGGTGGCCACAACTGTTGCTCAAAAGCTCCCCAAGTACTGGGAGCACCAGCTTGACATGATGGCATACCGAGCAGCGTTTGAAGTGCTTACGCATGGAGTGCCCGTTGAGTTGATGGTCAACATGGACCATACGACGATGCACCTTGTTCCGTCGGGGGGGAGCTGGACGTACGATAAGCGAGGCAAGAAGGAGATCGCAGTGACGGGAGTCGAAGACAAGCGTCAGATTACCATTTGCGTGAGCTCAGCTGCAGATGGAACAACGCTTCCTCCTTAGCTAATCTTCCAGGGAAAGAGCTCTCGCAACCTTCCAAGTGGCCCCATGGTGAGGGAGTTGCACCATGGCGAGGGTTGGCGGTTCAAGTACACACAAAATCATTGGAGCACGCTTGGCACCACAAAAGAGTGGGTGGAAGAAAACCTGCTTCCCTACTACAAGAAGGTAAGGCACATTCGAACCAATCAGCTTGCATCAGACTTTAATCATCTACCTGGCAATTCAAGTCTATTAGGTGCATTAGACTTGGATCAGACAAGTTGCATCAGATTTGAATCAAATAAGTTGCATCTTGAAGCTCAATTGAATCAGACAACTTATTACATCAGATTCAAGTTGAACCAGACAAGTTGAATCAAGCTTGGATCAGATTTGCATCAGACTTGAATCAGACTTGCATCAGACTCGTATCAAACTTGCAACAGATTCGAAGCGAACTTGCACTATAGACTGGAAGCGAAGTTGCATCAGATTGCAAGCGAACTTGCTTCAGATTGGAAGCAACCTTGCATCAAACTGGAAGCAAACTTGCATCAAACTGGAAGTAAATTTGCAGTCTGCTTAACATGAAAGTTTTCATTCGAAGTTTTCCCACCAAAGAACTTGGAAGAATGGCCAGCAGAGCTGTATCATTGGGGCGGTGGGACTGGGTTAAAAGCTCCCGAATGCCTGAGTGTGTTTCGAAAACTGGCAGCTAGAACAGCTAGAACAACTCTGACATCTGACATCTGACAAGAAAAAACTTTAAGAGCTCATTTTGTGTTTTTCACGACAAGTGTGCAAGGACATGAACCTGCCAGAGGGTCAGCGGATGATCCTTTTCATCGACTGCTGGTCCATGCACAAGAGCGAAGAATTTTGATGCTGGATGGTGGATGCGCACCCCTTCATCAAGCTCCTCTATGTTGCGGCGGGTTGCACTTCCAAAGGTCAGCCTGCCAACATCATCAAGCAGAAACCCCTCAAAGCGGGCATCAAGCGGGGCTTTGATCTCTACACGGCGGGACAAGTCGCGAAGCAGATTGCGGATGGTGTGCCGCCAAGCGAGGTGTAGCTGGACCTGAGGATGGGAACGCTGCGAGAAGAGATCGTTAAGTGGGCCAAGGACAGCTTCCACTCTCTCATGGGACGGTAGGACATGGTCCGCAAAGGGTGGAAAAAGTGTGGATTGTTGCATGCGTTCGACCCCAAATTCTAGAAGGAGGCTTTGAAATTGGTTGCTAATGGGACCATCGCCAAACCCGGGGCGATCGAGGTGATGTTTGGGGAAGATTCTGAGGGTATGCCAGCTGAGGAGGTCATTGAAGGTGTTCCAATGGAGGGAGCACCGGACACTTTGGTGGACAAGGTGTTAGGGCCGTGCCTTGAGGATTTGCCCATTGGCCAGTGGCTGACGAGTGGCGAGGCGGGCCCTTCTGGACTTGCTATGTAGTGAAGCATCCGAGAGTATGACTGATGCAGAGGTAGATGATGGTGCAAAGCGGGGCGGTATAAATAGCTTGGCCTAATGCCTTTACCTCATGTTGACAGGAAGTAACCTACAGACCCAATTTAGCCCCATGCCCATAGCTCAAATGGAAGAGCCTGAACAACTTGTTTCAGAGATCTGAGTTTGAATCTCAGTGGGCATTCAAAAACTCGACCTCAAAAAAACACAAGTTTTTTCTATACTTGAGTTAGCCGTCCAGATGAACTTAAACAACATTGATAGGTACGGTAATAGGTATTCGAATGAGGTACATCCTGTACATCATGTTTTCCTGATGGCAGCAAGCTCGATAATTACAGCTCGTTACAAACAAATTAACCCCATTGAGACATTCCCAAGCTGGTTCATCAGATTAGATACCGGAATAACGATCTCAACTTGACTGTGGCACATGAATGAAGCCGCCTCAAAAATTAAAGACATGCTTAATTAAGCTCATTTGTGAGCTCTTTGTCAGATTTGTTAGCTTTTTAACTTATTAGAGCGGTCTTTTGAGCCGTACTTGCATGGCATCAGAGGCTAGTAAGCTCAATGATCAGAATGCAAAAGCTCGAAGCACTTATGGAAGCAGTCAAAGGAGCTTATTTCGTGCAATCGAACCAGGTGGCTTCGGGCCGAGTCGGCTGAGCTTAGCAGCGCGACGACTGTCCGGCGTGGCCACACGGCGGCTCGCACGCTGCCGCGGGATGCGGCCGGGCCGTCGGCTAGCGTTTAAGTACCGAATTTCTCATTTTAGCGACCGAATTTATTGACATTTCAGCGGCCAGGGTCCGTATTTTTTGACCATTTCTGTAGACGGGTCAAATAATATCCTAAAATTTTTTGTCGACAGAATATTTATTTATTTTTTGCCGAAAGCAAATGTCGGTACACTATGATACACTCACAAAATTAAAGAGCACAAAATATTAAAAGCCCACAAAAGCAAACATTTATCAAACCCTAATGCCTATTTTAGACTAAGAGTCTGGGTCAAAAAAAAAACCTTGGGGGCAAATAATGGGAAATTTGAACATTTTAATTAATTGCTAAACATTGGTAAATGTAAGATCATATGGATTGTTCATGAAATGATACACTTTATTGTATTTTGAAATACCATTTTATTTTTTCACTTATTGAAGCATTAACATTTTTAACACTCATGATGTCATTTTTTTTTTTTCAAAATGTCTTTCATTGTTGTGTCAAAAACAATTGTTTTTTGGCTTTTAAAATCTTCCTCGAGTCTTTCGTATCATGATTTTCAATAATCTTTAATTCAAAAAAATATGTGACACAAAATCTTTTTAACCCTAGTGATTATATGTATTTACATATTTATGTATTTTTAATTTTGATTTAGATATTTAATATATTATTATTTTAAAATTAAATGATTTTTGAAATTATAATAAAATTTCATGTTAGTTTATTTGAAATTTTAATTTTCAATACAAATCAAAAGTTATCATCATGTTAAATTTAATGTTATCATTTTTTAGAATTAGTGATTTTTTTGTGACGAAAATTGGCCATTTTGTGGGGGGGAAAAAATGTCCACGAACATGGATAAAGAAAGTTTTGGAAAACTTTTCAATAAAATTATCACATCTTAAAAATTAATTCTTTTGTCTGTCTGTGACGGAGCTCGGGTCTATCACAGAAGGCCGACCGGGCCTGCCGTGGGGGGTGTCGGGCCGGGTCCGTCACAGAAGGTCGGCCGGCTCTTTGGTCCCTTGCACGGGTGGAACGAGCACGGCCGTTCTCTGGTTCCCAGCACGGGCGGAGCGTGGCCCAGAGGAGGAGCGCTGTGATGCTGCAAGCGAAAGAAGAGTAGGAGGAGGACAGAGGAGAGAAGAGAAAAACGTGGCCTGGAGGAGGAGCGCTGCGCTGCTACAGGCAAGAGAAAAGGAAGAGGAGGATAGAGGAGAGAAAAAAAGAAGAGAAGAGAAGAAAAGAGAAGAGAGATCTTGATTGGAGCTGATCAAGATCAGGATTCTTTTTTCTGTTGCGACTCTCTCGTGTTTTCAAACAAGAAATTCTCTCTCTGGTTTTCTCTCACTGGCGTTGCTGAGGAAACCAAATCGTGAAGCAAAAGCCTGGCGGAGGTGGTGGTGGTGGTGATTTTCGAAATGTGGGATCTCAATTTTGGGACCTAGATTTCACACAGTGGGCTTCACATATGATCCAGGAAGCACGCGACTTCATAGTGTCTAAAGGTCACGAGCACCCACTAGTTTTGAAGAAATAAAAAATGAATGGGTTTGCCAACATTTTTGGAGAAGTTGAGCAAATTTTCAGTTTTCTTAGTTTGAAATTGTCATATTTAGCTCGTATGTTTTATGGTTTGCTAACAAGTAATAGGATATCTAAATTTTCTACTTGTCTGTTTGTTTTGTAACCACATTTGGCCAAATCTATTTGTGGTTGGTCATCACTTTTGGTGTGACATGAAAAAATTGAAAAAAAAACATTGGTTGAAATTATAAATAATATCAAAATTAATCAATATCAAAATTATTATGGAATGCGTTATGGATATAAAGTGTGGTTTAATGGTTTTGAATACACCAAAACATGTTTCATTCATTTTTTTAAAAATGTTGAAATTTTAAAAAATTTAAACTTTCAATTGTGATGTGAAAGGTCAAGAATTTCAGTTAAAATTTATTTTCGAAACATAAATAATGTATTATTTAATAGGTCATTAAACTTTTAAAAATGAAATGAAAATGCATTTGAATGTGAATCATGATGCATTCTTAAAAATAACATGCACAAGAAAAATTCAAAGTTTTCAAAATCTTGTGTGTTAAATAATGATAATAGATTAAAAAACATGTGATTTTTGGTTAACCTACAATTGATTTAACCAAAATATTAAATCTTTGAATAATGTAAATTTTGAAATCAAAAGTTAAACTTTAAATATGTTTCAATTACATTAAAAATGAAAATTTATTATAATTTAAAAAATAATAATTGTTGTGATTAACTTGTACGGTTTTGAAAGTTTTGCCCATCTCAATCTAAACTTTCCTATTTATTAAATAATTGTTTAGGGGTTAGCTAGGAAACAATAGACAAACAATTGATCATGCCTGCCAATCAAATAGTCATTTAAAATTTAAATAGGAGACAATAGATGAACAATTAATGATTCTATCTACCCATCAAAAACCCATCTAAAAATTAACTAAGAGATAATAGATGAGCAAATGAAACCCTTAAGAAAGACTACATGAACATGTGATTCTAATTATGTCCCATCAAATTAAAATTAAGAGTTATCTAGAAAACAATATATATGAGTGGATTTGTGTATGCAAGGGTTTGTTGCCAAGGTTTGAATCATGAATGGCAATGGTAGTGCTAATGGTAACTTTGTTGCCATAATTGTTATTGCTCCCTTGTGCTCACTAGTTAGCACCACATAAAAAGAGGAGAGAGAAATATTCAGGTAAAGAGGGACAAAGAAGAAAAAATTGTATTGGGGGCACTCAAAAAATAAAATAATATTATAGGACCCATGTTTAGTTCCAATTTCAATAAGAAAGGATTGGTTGTAAGTCTAGTTAGATTTTGGGGGCATGATGGGGCATATGAAAGCAACCACTTTTTGGAAGGATGATGACGATAATAAAATTAACATCTAAAGGCAACAAAACAATGAAGGTGAAAAGGCTAATAGAAGGTGAATTTTGTGTAATTCATTTGAGGTTGTATTTTATGGTGGGTCTCTTTTTTTCTATACGTTTCTATCAACCCCATAAACAAATTTATCAACAATTTTTTTGTTATTATTTACAAATTAAGTACAATATATGGTTTTTGCCAAAAAAAAATTTTTTGGTCATGTTCTTAGTTTTTTTAATTTTTTGTCTTAATCTTAAGGAAATAGCAAATGAAAAACAATGAAAAAATAATCAAAGAATGTGTTGCAAATGTGAACATGTGACTATATAATGGCTAATTAATAACCAACCATATGTTTTCTACGGTTTTATTTTGAGAAAAGGATTGAGTCTACGGTGTTTTTTTATTATTGAAACTAGGTGTCCTTTTAATTAAATAATCCAAAAAATAAAAAACTAAAAATTTTTGGGCCCTTAATCTTTGCACAATAGTTTTCAAAAGTGTACAGGTTGTGTTAAACATAATAAAGTAGGGATGATGGTGTCCAAAGTTATGGCAAAATTAACATTTAACTATCCTTTGAAATAAAACTTATTTGTTTATGACAATTTTTTATCTTTTATCTTTTGTTTGCTTAGTTTTGTGTGGTTGGCTTTATAGGCTTAAGATTGTTGAGTTGAAAGAAGAAATATTTAGAAAACGAGGCTTATTTACAATTGTGTTCCTAGTAAACCTCTTTCCTCATGGGCATATAACGTCCCATGTCCCTTAGTTCATCATGTCTCATTAAACCTCGTAGTTCACATTGTCCATTTGTCCTTTCACACACCACCACAACTTCATTTTCCACCCCTTTTCTTATGCAAACCACACACCATTCACCAGCTCGCCATACCATTTTAACAAATCATGCACCACCCATTAGCTCCCTTTATTAACCTTCAACCTTTCATAAATGTGAAACCCCAACTTAACATTTTCATAATCTCCTTAAATAATGCACATGTAAGACCTTTTCCCCTTTCCACTCCATTAGCCCCTAATTTTTTTTACCCCACTTATGGGTGTCAATTTACCTTTTAAAGGTTAACAAGTCACCAACATCTTATTAGACAACTAATCCATCTAATCTAAACGTACATGACCATTTCAACCCAATACCTTCCTTCAGTTCCAATCCACCTGCATCAACTTAGGTTTGGGTTTCGACATTAAATGTCTTTAAGTCCTTCCATTTTGGCTTTCCTTGTCTTTGATTATATAATCACATTTCTATCATTTTATAATGTGATGTATAAGTGACATTTCATTTTTCAATTGATAAATTGGCAAATGACCCTTATGATGTGGCAACTTAACATTGGATCCTCTTGTTACCCCAATGGTGTTTTGTTTTGCCCTTTTGAGGGGAGGCCATTGGACATAGGGAAACAAAGATCCGACTCAAACACTTTCTAGCAGTAATTGGGAAAACTTACAAGATTTTTTTTTATGGGCCTAAGCTCTACAACAAGTTTAAACTTAGTGCTTCCTACACAAAATGCAATTTGGCAACATTTTTTTCCTACATCGACATCCTCCAAGACCACCTCAATTCTCATTATTTTACATTTCGAATCAAACGATGTTTTCTAATTTTTTTTGGAAAATTATGAACTAGACCAAGACCTTAAAGTTTCATTCAATTCCTTCAAGCTAACATTCTAATGCATGTTGAATTTATTTACAAGTGGTCTTTCTAGGATGGTTTTTAAACACCTCCGAAACTCCTTTCACTCAAAAGATGCTGTGAGTGGATTCCCATAAAGGTTTCAACTTTGTTTTCATATCGCACAAGGTCGCATTCCACATCGAATTGCATATATATTTGGTGCAACCCGTTTTTTAGCCATGACCAAACCTTCAAGTGGAGTTCATCCCATTGCAATTAGGGAAACATTATATTGACTCACAAAATGCATTTTATGTTTTCAATTTCGTGATGCCTTTGCAACTCATTCCCCCCACACCAATTTGAAATAACGACCAAAGGTGGATGTGAGACAATAATCCATAACATCAAATGCATTTTGGACCTTCACTTAGGTTGGGTTGTTTTCCATTTAGACGTTGCAAAAGCTTTCAATTCAATGTTAAGAAAGGTCATATTTCAAAAACTTCGTGTAATATGTGGGGACATTACACAACTTATTCCCTTTGTTCATGCATTTTATGCATTTGAATGTCCCCTATTTTATAGTCACTATAATCGCAATGGCGATGTCATGGTCATTCCATCTAACATGATAATTTGTTAAGGTGATCCTTTGGGAGGGGCATAATTTGCCTTAATTCATTACGTTTCATAATTAATTATTTCCTTTCTTATCTATTTCCATCCATTATATATGACGTTCACATCATTGGCCCTGCTTTTATTATATCCTTTGAACATTTTCATATTGAACTTCTTGCAATAGGTTTTTATATCCAACTTTTAAAATGTGTAGCATGGTCCCTTTGGCTTGTCATTTAATTTTGACACCCCATCCCAATTTAACATACCATTAAAAGGAATTAAAGTCTTAGGGGTTCCATTAAACACTTCATCATTCAAATCATCCTTCATCAAAGATACCTTATTAAAAGATGTTTAACATGTTAACCTTTTCCCTAGACTAGGTGATGTCTAGGTAGCCTTTGGAATTCCAATTCATTATTATGTGCAATGACCATTGTATCTATTACGTTGCATACCGCCCTTTTTCACTTTCATAAGTTCCCTTATTTCATTTGATTTTTTCTTCCTTCAAGTGTTTAGATGCCTTATGGGTCCAAGGTCCTTTGATGGCCCTAAAAGATTTTGAACCTATAAATAGGCCTTTTTCCCAATATTTCTTGGTGGCATCGAGTTCATATTAACATCCCCCATTGTCCTAACAACTATTTAGGGAATTAAACCCTTATAGCTTTAATCATAGTGACTAGATTCATGGTTGACCAACATCCCCTCCTTCTTGAAACCTTAGTGTGAAATAACAACACCTTTTTTTTTCTAGCAACATTCAAGGTAACATGTGATCTTTTTATTGCCTTTAGCACGGGTGTGTCTTCCTCCTTTTGAACAATTCATTGAACAACAAATGGTTCATCTTCAAGATTCCATTTTAGAACATTTACACCGTTGACACACCCCCAAGCTCTTTAATGGATTCAATTGTGAGTCCAAAAGTGAAAACAACAGAAAGAGAAAGAATTGGGGTGCGCTCCTTAGCTCATAACGCTTCAGAGGTAGAGGGGCGTGTTGGAGCTCTAGGATGGGGATTAGAAAGATTAACAAGCAAATCAATTACTCACATAGACTTGCACAAACAAAACAACAAGTTGGTTAGTGCGTAATTGGAGCACATTAATGCACGAACAAGCCACAGGCAAACATGGATTCACAAGATTCACCACGGCACGGATTTAAGGGAATCCACCACCTTCCCCCTTATAGTATACTATGTGCTTGGCCACGGGACTAGCACTCAAATGTCATTTTGTTTCAGGACTCCCAAGTGAGAGTTTTGAAATTCTCACTATTGGGACTTTCATGATTTTGGGGGCCCATAATTTTGTGTGCAGACTTACGATTGAGATGAGGTCTGAAGCAAAGTTGTAACCTTTGTCAAGATCTACCCAACAGTATGTGCCATGTCACCTAAATGCAAAGAAATTGGGGCGATTCTTATCTTTTAGTGGTTGGGAATCAAATTGACAAATTGACTCCTGACCCTTTTTTTGCCATAACTTGCATATTAAGTGTCCAAATGGGTTATACGAACCCATTTTTAAAATCTAAGTTCCAAAAACTTTCCAATGGGTTTTGACCCCTAAAATCACTTTTTGAAGGTTCGGGAGTCCATCGAAACTCCAACTCCCAAAGTGGAAGTTCACTTGAGAGTGTGAGGGTTCATTCCCTCACACTCTCCCACACTCCCGAGAACATGAAATGTGACTCCCAGGCTTCACATTTGGCCTACACCTTCACAAGCCCTTACCTTTGTCGTGAACCCAAGGTTAAGGTTGTAATAACCATCATACCTTTTTAAACATGTTTTTAACATAATACTTAAGGCCCATTATGCTTGAAATATATCATCTTCTAGGCCAAAGGTGATCGTTCAACTTATAATTTGATCAATTTTGCTAATCTTTTAATTATTTTCCCCAATTTTTTCCACAACCTTTCGGATGTAGTTCAAATTATCACATCTTTCAATTGCAAGCCTTTCTTGATGTGTGTGCACACATCCCATCAACCTTATGGGTATCCATTTTTTATGTTATGCCCATTGTAATAAACGCATGGGGACCCATGATGAAGTTTGTAACACTTTTGCCACCATTGAATGAGATGCTAACTTTCACATGGGATAATAACAACTACATGTGTTTCCCTTAGCCACTTTCAATTCCTCCTGCTCACAAAAGACGGAATCTGCACCTTAACTAATGTTGTCATAGTTGATTTAATGATTGCAAATCTATTTCTTCTATCTTGCACAATTTAAAGATTTGTTGTTTCTATCGCATCTCAAGCCAAAAAAAAAAGATATCGTAATCAACACCCCATTTATTAAATTTTTCCTTTAATAATTGAAGTATTTGGATGTTTACACAAAAAGTTCAATGTGTTTTTACATGAGTGTGCCAATGTTATTTGAAACTTAAAAATCTAAAAGGGCCTTCCCCTTTCTAATTAGATTACCTTTTTTCTTCAAAAACTTTCAATTACGTTGAAAAGGATGCAAACATCTTCCATTTTTATTTGGGCAGTAAAGATAGGCCTAATTACTTCACAACTTCCACCTCTTTAAGACACCTCCCTTTGCCACAGTTGACCACACACCCCCCATTGCCATAGTTAACCTATTACGAGTTGTTGATTGTTGAGATGGAGAATTTTTAACACTTAGTTTGTACTAACTTAAACACCTTTTAAATTATCCTTTAAAAAAAAATCTATGAACATTTTCCAAATATGTGATGTGTTTTATAAATAAAGCTTTAAAGGGTTTTGATGATATATACTTCTAAACCTGGTGTGTAAGACATGCTAGGTATTATCTACCATGTTGGATTCACCATGCAATGATAAAAAGAATAAAACTAAAAGAGTAGACTAACCTTAATGCCATCCAATTTACACAAAAAGGGGAAAATTTGACTTTGCATGTGACATAGCAATGCCAAAGGGGATAAATGTGTTGGGATATCTTAAATATTTTCATTATTTTGGGGGAAAATTCGACTTTGCATATGATATTGCATTGCCAAAGGGAGATAAATGTGTTGGAATATCTTAACCTAATGAATAAATATCTTCATTATTGGGGATCGAGTTAGGGTGGAATAAAGGAGGTTAGTCACCCTTGATATCAAAGGGTTAATCAGTGACCTCATGTTCAAAATTTTCCAAAACCATCAGGCAGCATAAGCATTCCCAAAATGCCAAAAAACTTTCAAACATTGGGATTTTTCCAAAAGTGACAAAAAATTTCTGGGCAGAAATGAAAGAAGAAACTTTCAACCTTGACAATTTCCCTTGGCAGACTAAAATTTCAAAAAACTGCCCAAAAATTCAAAACTGTGTTTTTTGGGGGAGCATTCCTGGAGAAAAATTCTCCCTCCAAATCTGTCCAACAGTTTCTAACCCTTAATGTTGGGTTATAAGGTTTAGGGTTTAGGGTATTTTCAAAGGAAGAGGGGGTAGGGTTTTCCTTAAACCCTAACTTAATTTGCGGGGTCTCCGTAAGCAAGAGTTTATGTCTCTCGCTTGCTTCGCTGCATCTACCACTCCCACTCAATTCAATGATCCTCCCACGGGATACATTACAAATAGTCTCCGAGTTTTTGATAAATTCGGGGAATTCCTGAAGAATTGTTGCTCCCCAAAAAGAAATCTGCACAATCTTGTGCAATTTTTTTTCACAATCGGATTTCCTTCCTCCATCACAGCTCGTATCTCTGGAGTGAGTCTTCTTGGAGCTGTTGCAGAGTTGCTCCAGGTTTTGGAATTGTCGTCGTTGTTGTCGTCAATTTGAACCCAATTTGAGAAAAATGGTTTCGGTATCGAAATGCTCCATGCAGAAGAAGTAGAAGAAGAAGAACTAGGAGTGGGTTTGGGGAAAAAATGGAGAAATTGCTTGGCTGCACTCAGAGATGCAGCGGAGGAGTCGGTGAGCAGCAGAGGAGGAGGAGGCTCATACGACTCCGACAACCTCTCTCTGTTTGTGAGCGATCTCTCCGACATTTGCAAGGAATTGGTAGGGTCTTCAGAAGAACATACGTCTTTCGCTGTTGCAATTCTGTTCGATGAAGAGATTGGCGTTTTCAGTATTCTGGAATGCATCATGCGAATCCGCGACAAGAATGTTGCAAAAGCCCGTGAAGACTGTTTGAAATTCGTTGAAGCTTTTGTCAAGCAAATTGGAGGACGTGCTCTTCCCCATGCAGCATTTCTGAAGGTGAGTGAGTGAATGAAATGAGTTTCTTCTTCTTCTTTTGCTCTTTTTGTTTTTGTTTTAGGGTGTAGGGTTCTGAAGACGAAGAATTCTTGGTGCTTTTGTTTATTAACAGCGTGGCTGATGGGTGGGTGGGTGGCTGTCTGTCTCTGTCTAATATGCCTTCTTGCTTGCCAGGAGCATTGTCTGAGAATTTTCCAGAGAGATGATGTCAAAGGTGTTCAAGCAGCAGCATTGAAGCCCCTTACTGTGCTGCTGGAATGGAGCATTTCGCACTCACAGCAGCCTCCCAACTTCCTGGTGGATTGGGGACTTGCCAATGTGCTGATTGTCGAGTTTCGGCAAGCAAAATCACATGGAACATGTGCTTGAAAACAGTTCTCACCCTTTTTTCCTGCTTTCAAGATCTATGTACATGTGATGTTGATGATGTAGGTTCCCATCAGTCCTCTTGCTATGGTGAATCAATCAATCAATTCGTTAGAATCAGATCTACTCTTGTATTCCTTGTGGTGAGTTTTTCTCATCATCATCAAAGGTAACATCTGCTGCTTTTTCAGCCTCTTCATCGCAGTAACTTCATCAGTATCTTCTTCTTCTTCTTCTTCCTCCTCCTCTTTTGTGTCTTCCTCTTTGTGTAAAGTGATTGTGCTCCATTTTGGAAGAAGAAGGTGGAGAACAGAAGACAACACCCTGATGATTCCTTTATAGTTTGCCATTGTTATGATGAGCTGAGCCCAAGTTGAATACCTGGAAGAAAGTGGGTGGTTTTTTCTTAAACCCTTTTGTGTGCATGTGGTGGTGGGGGGGATCTTGTAGTGAGATCGCACATTATTGTGTTGCTTGGATACTTGGTTGCGAGTTTCAAGACTGCATTCAGTGAGGACCAGGTGAACCAACTCTTGCAGCTTTGTCTGAACACACTGGAAGCACAGTTACAACAACCCTCACACACGCTCCCAGGAGCCATGAAGTGTCTTGACTCGCTGCTCACTTGGTTTACTGATGAACTTCCTGCAGGAGGTAACAATATGTGCAATTGGCAATCGGTAGTTTTTTTTTCTTTTGGGGGGACATGATCACAGTTTTCCCTAGTGCATAGGGTGGTGGGGTTGTTCTGTTGGGAAGCTGTCTCTTCATTTGGACCATGCACAGATAGATGGATATCTGAGAAGAAATGATGGGCTTCAACAACTTGCAGGTTCTGTAGTGAATTCATGGAGGTGCTTTGAATATATTGAGCAAGTATTGTGGCCTCGTGAAGACCTAAAGAGATATGAGGCATTGAGAGGTACATCCTTGCACACTGTTGGAATTTCCCACTATACTATTTGCCTTTTGGAGTTGCATGCAAGAGAAGTGATAGAGATTTTTCTCATCTTTTAAGTAACTGCAAATTTGGACTCTCAAGCTGTGTGCATTTTAAGTTGCTTTTGTTTTGGAACTGGTACTAACCTGTCTTCTCCTGAGCAGTTACACTGAGGTTGTTGTCAAGGCATATGAACCTGTTCACTCTTAGATTTCTTGAAGAAGGCCCAAGGAACCTAAAATGGCTACAAAGCTACTGGTACTCAGTTCCTTTGATCCTTTTTTGTAAGTGCTGGAACTAGTTTGTTGTAAAGGAGACAACAACCACCTGAGAAGAATGAAGTTCTAATAAAAGGAAGACCTTTGTCTTCACACGTTGGTCGTTGACTTGGCATGTTGCTGCAGCACCCACACAAATGCAGTTCTGAGGGATGCAGCTCTTCCAGCTTATGATCGGTTTCTTGTTCATGTAAAAAGTCTGAAGCCATGATGCTTTGCTGAATCTGGGTTTCAAATGTTTGTTTTGACCACATGGGCAGGATTCCCTAACCTTGGATATGCCATCTGTTTGAGGAAGGGCTTGACTGTTTCTTCATTTCCGTGCCTGTGAGCTTTGGAAACTCAATGGGACTTGTGTGTTATGATGTTGGTCACTGCAGGGAGCCAGGGCTCTTGTATCTGATAAGAGATCAGCAAGTTTATACAGTAAGTGGCTATGAAGTTGAATTGTCAAAACAGGAAGTGCAAAGTCTGTAGCTCATGGTAGTTGGTTCAGTTTCAACTTCAGCAACACAGTAGAGATACCATTTGAATTGACATCATTTTTTGGTATTTGTATGCAGTGTTTTATACGTGATGCATTAGAAGTTTTGAACTCTCAAGGTGCGGATCCAATGGGATCAACTACTTGGCAAATCCAGTGACCACACATGTGCATAGCGCGGAGCAACATAACCAAGATGTGAACTTGCTGGGTTTGGTGTCCGCAAGAAAGACGGAAGAATCCATCGAGATTCTGAAACTGATGAGCTCCACTTTCCTAGTAATTTCTTTTTGTTTTGGTAGGTTTCTAAATCATTTTTCATTTCAATCAAACTTTAATTTGTTTCACTTTTTTTTTTGGTCACTGTTTTTGTTCACCATGATATATTCTGATTTTCAATGAAGTTACATGGAATTGGGAAGGGTGGTAGTTTTTTTCCATTCCCAAAAAACAAGCAAAAAAATTATGTACTAAAAAAGCTCCATAAATGTTGTTGAAAAACAACATAAATTGGAAGGAATATTTATTCAAACACCATGATGTTATAAAAACCTATGCATGCTTTCCCGGTTATTTTCAAACCCGAAATGAAAATTGCAAAAAACTTAGTGATAAGAGTAATTCACATGTAGAAATCTTTGAGTTTCACAATACCAAAACACACACTTGGGTGGCAACGTTCACGATTAGCCTAAATCTTTAACCAACACTTAAGTGCACAAATTTGTCAATTTGACTAGACAAGATCCAATTCTAGAATGCAAGAGGTATAGGCTAATATATAGAATACTAGAAAATTTACATGTGAAAATATAACAAATGTTCAAGTTGCTAATAGACAACTACATGTGTTTGCAAAGCTCTTCAAAATTCAACTATTGTTGTAACTAGAATGATTATTTATTATTAAAACATGTGTTTGAAACAAGTTACCTGATGAAATGAAATTCATGTATTTGATTTCACAAACAGAAGATCACAATTTAGACGAAAACAAAGACATGTGCAAATTACAAGCTATTGTGATTGCAAAGGTTAAATAGAAGACTTTGTTTAACATCTTAGATCACCAACTCACACAAACTAGTTCATAAATTTACCACGATACCTCAGATCATTGGTAAAATTGGGGATGTAACCTAGGATGTGCATTTGCACATAATCCTTCTGTTTTCTTTAGAGTGAAACTAAAGGTTTCAGACATGTCAAGCTTCATGGGTTCTTGTTGCAAATTTACGGGGAGGGTCCAATCAAGACTTTGAAGAAGATTTGTTAAAACGATTTGAGCAAACAAGATTCCCAATGGACATCTTGGACATGCACGTCGTCCAGTCCCAAATGGCAAGAGTTCAAAGTTGTGGCTATGCACATCAATTTCAGGATGTTGCATGAAACGATCAGGATCAAATTCCAACAGTTTTTCCCAGTTATTAGGATCACGCCCTCTCGCCCATAAATTCACGATCAATCGAGTATTAGAAGGTAAGTTGTAACCTTCAACTTGGAAAGGTTGAATCGAGCGATGAGCAACCATAATTGGAGCAGGAGGATGGATGTGAAAGGTTTCTTTTAGTATAGCTTGAAGGTAAGGGAGATGCTGAAGATCTGATTCAGTAACTAAACGATTGGTACCCACTATAGTGACCAACTCCTCTGTGCACGTTTGATAATGTCAGGATGTCGAAAGAGTTCTGCCATCACCCATTCCAATTTGACATAGGACGTGTCTGGAAAAAGCACAAAAAAATTGAAATAACAAAATGTAAGCAAAATATGAGAACTGTGATAACTAGTGATGGTAGTAGATTGGTACCGCGCCCCGCTGCCAACATGTCCTGGTACACAACACACATGTATGTCACTTGTTTTGTTAAGGAATTTAGGTGTACATCTACAATAACAATATTGAGGCTGAATCACAAAAATTGTTGCAACATGTTTACTTTTGAACCCATGAAATGAAATGTAATTCTTGAAAAAACACATAAGATTCATGCTTTTTTATCAATCTAGTCTGATAATATCCACTCACAGTTATAATAGCTTGGATTGTGTCATCCTAAAGGTGTCCAGTCCCATCTTCTTGAGGCATAGTCAATAACACATCCACAAAGTCTTTAACCGTACAATTGTCCACAACATTTGCATTTCTCCTATGTTCATCAATGATTTGTTGGATAAATGTTGATAATTTGGTGTGCAGTGCTTGTAAGGAAGCATCAATCCCTTGAAGCTTGGTCACCCACTTTAAGTAAGGGATGTAATCAGCAATAATGAAAACACCATACCAATGAAACATTTCATCGACTGTTTTATTTTAAGGACCCATTTTACGTTTTGCAGCAGCTCATTCCAGGTGTAGAAGGTGCTACAGACTACTGCCAAAGATCTAGATGGTGAGAAAAGCATGATTTCTTTATTATTCGAATAAGCGATCACAAACTTTAGGCACGGTTTACACTAGGAGTCAGGGCCAATGTTCAACCCAAATCAAGCATTCCTATTGATGCAAAAGTTGAAATGAGCCCCCAAAGGCTTTACTTAGGAGTCAAGGCAGAAATTTTAAAAAATGCAATTTGCAATTGGGAGGCCAATTTGCAACCCTTGGGGGCCCATATTAAGATCATGACGATCAATGTTGTAGCATTTTTCAGTAACTTGGGGCTAAACAACAAGCCAAAAATGCTGAAACTTGGCCCCCAAGTTTTTTTCAGCCCTGAATCCTAGTGTAATGTGGGGCTTGGAGTATGTGCGATACATGAGTAATTCAGTGGTCACAGGTGTCAGAGTGGGATGACCACCATGTTGGGGCTATGATCATCTATTTTAAGACGACCAAGTTAAAATCTAAGATGATGAATAACTTGTGATGAGAGCCTATTCTGAAAGAAAAACACTGTAAATAAAAATCAGGGATGGGAACCCATCCATCAAAAGTACAAGGCAAATGAGAATGCAAGTAAACACAATCCAAAGAAAAAACAAAAGCATAAAAGTCATATCTCTGGAGATGTCCACACTTGCTTTAAAACGAATTGTGGAAATTACGCATTCTCACTCTTTGATCGTGCAGAATTATTTGCAAAATGGTATAGGTGTTGTTCGAATTTAGTCCTGTTGACTAGCACTTTTACTGAAAGTAGGTATTTAATAGTAGCATTGTTGCAAGTATTCTTCAAAGCGTGAGTTCTTTGCTTTTAAATTCTAGGTTTTTTCTTGGGAGTTGGTTATAGTTGTTGTCTGGGAAAGTTTGATGTGACCTACCATGTAGCTATATTATTCTTGTGCACAATGTATCCTCCATGGACTATGAAGGAGGTTTTTTGTTTGGAGGCTGGAGTTTGTGGATACTGGTTAGAGTGAACCAAATTCACTATTCTAGCATGCTCTCAAGATTGTGGAACTTTTTTTTCATGTTTTTCAAAATTTCAAAAACAAGGATTTTAAGGGTGAAAACCCATTTACATTAGTAGATTTTGAAAGAAAAATCTCCAAAATAAATAAATTTTCACCATAAAAAAAAACTCAATTTGCAATGTGTTATAACATAATTTGTAATAGAATCATTAGAATTTCTCCTTCAAAATGAATCACCTAGTGTTAAAAGTTCTTTTCAAATCTACCTTCTACCTGCTTTTTGGAAAATTGTCAAAGATCATGAACTATTTACTTCATGATCCTTTCATGCAAAATTAATCAACAAGAAGCCATGTGAACAGCACGACTAGTTGGGATTCATGTGATCACCTTGCAATCAAACTTCAATTTGTTTCTCTTTTTTTTTGGTTAATGTTTTTGTTCACCATGATATATTCTAATTTTCAATGAAGTTACATGGAATTGGGAGGGGTGGTATTTTTTTTTCCACTCCCAAAAAATAAGCAAAAAAATAATGTACTAAAAAGGTTCCATTAATGTTGTGGAAAAACAACATAAATTGAAAAGAATATCTGTTCAAACACCATGATGTTATAAAAACCAATGCATGCTTTCCTAGTTATTTTGAAACCCAAAATGAAAATTGCAAAAAACTTAGAGATAAAAGTAATTCACATGTAATTTTTTTTGAAATTCCAAATACCAAAACACACACACTTGGGCAAGGTTCACAACTAGCTTAAATCTTTAACCAACATCACTAATAGAAATTGGCCAAAATGTAACCACTTTATTTGCGACTACATGCAACTATTAATTATTTGCAATTACATTTGGACATTTTTGCAACTATTTCTCCTATTGGTCATATTTGCGACTACACTGCAACTAGTTTGCAACTATTATGGTGTTCATCTTTTCATGTGAACAACATTTAGTTTGGTTTTCATGCAAGAAGACAATTTATGTCCAATTAGTTGCAAATGTGACCAATTTAGTTGTAACCCTATGAATATACAAAGGTGTATTTTGTGAATTCTAAAGAATATAATTAGATGTATTAATATATATAAATGTACATTTTGAATGTATATGAACAACCATATTACATGTGTATTCAAGTAATATTATTAACATAAATGGCCTCCATATAATGGTTACACTAATTAATGTATATTTTGATTGTATTAAAATTTTATGTAAAAGATTTCCTAAATATATTATGCCAATATTACAAGTTTATCCAAACCATTTTATTATACTTCTTAAAATGATCACAAATGACATAATAATATATAATAAAAAATAGTTAACCTTGGTTAGCTATAAATTACAATGTTTAATGTTATAAGTAATCAATTATACATATTACTATATTATAATAATTATTGTAAAATATTAATATATAGTTTCATGTTTTATATTTCAAATTTATAATTAATATTTATGAATTATTAATTCATCTATTATTATAATCAATTATTGTCATAAAATTATTTTTAGTTTTATATTTAAAAATAATTATTGTAGTAGTTAGAGTGGAAATCTAATAAATTAATACACAAATGCAAGCATTATTTTCGAAGGAAAAATACTCATGTTATAAATATAAAATATTTATTGTATTAATTCATATATAGCTATAATGAGTGAAGTAATAATATAAATAAAATAGTAAACATTGGCTACCAACTAGTTACAATAATAATTGAATAAATGTTTTTTACTATTGAGTATTTACATTTATATTCATTATGAATTATAAAAATAAAAATAATAATGGGAATAATTATAATAAAATAGTTAACCTAGTCTAGGTTTTAATAATATTATTAGGTTTTTGGAAATTACTATTCAATTTTTATAATCATTAATTATTAATAATTAATTACTGAATATTTCAGCTATTATATTAATTTATTTGGTTATGAAATAATAATTAATATATTAATCATAATATATTTATGATTATTATTATCAATAATTAGTTAGTTGAATAATTTATAAAGGGAATTAATTAATTTCTAATTTAGCTCTTAGGTAATTATTTAATTAATTAGCTTATTAATTTATTTGTCTATATTTTATTCATTAAATAATTAGTGATTTTATTAGTTAATTAGTTAGCTAATTACTTAGTGAGTTGTCATTTACATACTAAAAACTTTGCAACTAAAAAATGTTCGGTTGCAAATGTTTTGCAACTAAAAATTTTATCCCATATATTTTGGCTTTCATTCTCATTTTGAAAAGTATATAAACAAAGTGTTTTGTTTTTATGTTTTCATATTTTAAAACATGGACATATGGGATGAGCCAATGAAGACAAATTAAGACCAATTTAAAAAAAGAAAATCATGTATTTACACCTAACTACATGCTTCCCTAACTTACTTACTTACTTTACTACCTACCTACCTAGCTAAGTAGGTATTTGACCTAAGTAGGTAAATAGGCCCTATCTAGATAGTTATTTAGCCTAGATGGGTAGGTAGAGATATAAGTAGGTAGGTACTTAGTTCAACCTACATACTTAAATATTGATTTAAATTGAATTTGGAGAAAAACGAATATGCCACTTGACAAGATTTTACTACACCACATGTCACAATCTAAACCATCCAAACATATAAACTAAACATCTTGGATTATTTGAAAATAATAAAAAATCATTTTTAATTTATGAGAGTTGGGACATGTTGCAACACATAACTTGTTCCCATTGTTCACCAAAAAAATCACATCATAGTTGCAAGCGACAATATATATATGACAAGTCAAAAGATGAAAATGTCTTTTTCTTTCATCAAATTTTTTTTGTTTGCAACTAGTGTCAATGCAACTTCTTCAACCCAACTATTATAATTTTTACTGCAAATATCGCTTGCAACTAAAAATAAATTGTACAGACTAGTTGCAAAATGGTCTTTTTTCACAAATGCATTTAAGTGCACAAATTTGTGAATTTAACTTGACAAGATCCAATTTTAGAATGCAACAAGTATAGGCTTATAAATAGATACTAAAAATTTACATGTGAAAATATAACAAACATTCAACTTGCTAATGGACAATTACAAGAATCAAGCAAAGCTCTTCAAGATTCAAATTTTGTAGTAACTAGAATGATTATTTATTACTGAAACATGTGTTTGAAATGCATTACATGATGAAATCAAATTCATGTATTTCACTTCACAAACAGAAGATCACAATTTGGTCGAAAACAAAGACATTAAACAGAAGACTTTTTTTAAAATCTTGACCACCAATTCACACAAACTAGTTCATAAATTTACCACGGTACCTCAGATCAATGGTAAAAGTGGGGATGTAACCTAGGCTGTGCCTTTGCACATAATCCTTGCGTTTTCTTCACAGTTAGACCAAACGTTTCAGACATGTCAAGCTTCATGGGTTCTTCTTGCAAATTTGGGGGGAGGGTCCAATCAAAACTTTGAAGAAGATTTGCTAAACCAATTTGAGCAAACAAGATTCCCAATGGACGTCCTGGACATGCACGTCGTCCAGTCCCAAATGGCAAGAGTTCAAAGTTACGGCCATGCACATCAATTTCAGGATGTTGCATAAAACGGTCAGGATCAAATTCCAACGGATTTTCCCAGATATTAGGATCACGCCCTATCGCCCATAAATTCACGAACAATTGAGTATTAGTAGGTAAGTTGTAACCTTCAACTTGGCAAGGTTGAATCGAGCGATGAGGAGTCATAAGTGGAGCAGGAGGATGGATGCGAAAGGTTTCTTTTAGTATAGCTTGAAGGTAAGGGAGATGCTGAAGATCTGATTCAGTAACTAAACGATTAGTACCCACTATAGTGTCCAACTCCTTTTGTGCACGTTGCATAATGTCAGGATGTCGCAAAAGTTCTGCCATCACCCATTCCAATGTGACATAGGATGTGTCTGGAAAGAACACAAAAAAATTGAAATATGTTAATTTGAATTCAATCATTACAACAATTGTTCCTTAACATTTATACTCATAGAAAAAATCCAAATATTTAGAGAAGATAAATAACCAAAATATAAGAAATGTGATAACTAATGATGGTAGTAGTTTGGTACCTAGCCCCGCTGCCAACATGTCCTGGTACACAACACATATGTCTGTCACTTGTTTTGTTAAGGAAATTTAGGTTTACATCCACCATAACCATATTGAGGCTGAATCACAAAAATTGTTGCAACATGTTTACTTTTGAACCCATGAAATGACATGTAATTATTGTGAAAACACATAATACTCATTCTTTTTTATCAAACGGGTCTAATAATATCCACTCACAGTTATAATAGCTTGAATTGTCGCATCCGAAAGGTGTCCAGTCCCATCTTCTTGAGGCATAGTCAATAATACATCCACAAAGTCTTTAATTGTATCATTGTCAACATTTGGATTTCTCCTATGTTCATCAATGATTTGTTGGATAAATGTTGATAATTTGGTGTAGAGTGCTTGTAAGGAAGCATCAATCCCTTGAAGCTTGGTCACCCACTTTAAGTAAGGGATGTAATCAGCAATAATGAAAACACCATACCAATGAAACATTTCATCGACTGTTTCTTTGAACCACCGTGTTTCTCTTTCGTTTGTTCCCACTCCGCAACACCTAGTTCAAGAAAGAATGCACAAATGGATCATTCACTACCATGCACATGTGAAAAATAAGGAAAACAACATACATAGGTGTTCATCACAAAAGTTGTATGGTGATAATGTGTGAGCTAGCCATTTGAAAGGTTAAAACGAGAAATGTCTTACCTATGTATATTTTCACAAAAAACAAAGATCATCTAGAATGACTCTAGTTTGATCATATCATTATTATGCTTCTAATTCCGAACTTTGATCAATGATTTTTTCAACATTGAAACTATTAAAACTTTGTATGAAGATACACACCTTTTCCTAAACAACATTTGGGTGATATTATTGGTGGAGAGTGATGCCAATTTGAAGTTGAGATCTATCACTTTGTCGTCTTGGGCCTCCACATAAATGTCTTTGATCATTGCATGAATTTCTGTTGTTCTCATGGGTTGGAACAATTCCAATCGTTTTGTCGTAAATAATTCATTCACACAAATCCTTCGAACATGTCGCAAAGTAGAACCTGAAATTACTCCCATGCTTAAATTGTTGGTCATTATATTGAAAGCAAGTGAAGCAGGACGAGCTTGAAACGCATGATCTTGGGTTTTGAGAAACTCCTTGGCTAGTGCAGGCGAAGATGCCACCACAGTATCGGTGGAACCAAGTCGAAGATACACAAGTGGCCCATACTGTTCAGCAAAACGGGCTAATGCTATGTGTGGAAACTCTCCTAACATGAACAAATTACCCACAACAGGCCACGGCCATGGACCTGGAGGCAGCTTCTGAGACTTCCTAAAACCAAACCTCTGGAGAACAACAACCAAAAGTATCAACAATAATAAAGGAGTTATAAGGAGCCCCAAATTATCTTGCAACCTTCCTTCTAATTGCAATAGGTGAAACATAGACATCACTCCCATAGTTGCTCTTGCTAAAGGCTGTTGTTCAACACTTAGAACTGCAGGAGCTCTCTTGTATTAAAGTACATATGTGGAAGTGGTGAGCACTGAGCAAACTGTAAATGAGATTGAACTTCAATGTAATGTTATCCTCACAAGTGTACTATGCCAGCATTTAAGACCCTACTCCGTGATTTATCGTTAAATTCATGGGGAATACTGAAGGTCGGTTGCATTGGGAAAGACATCGATGGCCTGCAACTTACTACTTCGTCTTTATTCGGGGATGATGGTGTCGTCACATTTACGTCGAGGCTACTAGTTAAAGGTTTTAAAAGAGTTCTCTGCAAACACGTGAAAGGTACTGTCAACTCTGATTTGACTGCATGGGAAAGACTGGCATCTTTTCTTTGTCTTCCCTCCCTGTGTAAAGATAGGGAGATGCTAAATACTAACTAGTTGGTCCCTCCTGGGACCTGGAGTGGAGATAAGCCTAACACCGGCTTTTATTGACTATGTCCGTCTCTCTCTCAAGCAGAGTAGTACTGCTCCTGCAGCACTAACCTGCTTTTATTGACTATGTCCGTCTCTCTCTCAAGCAGAGTAGTACTGCTCCTGCAGCACTAACCTGCTTTTATTGACTATGTCTGTCTCTCTCTCAAGCAGAGTAGTACTGCTCCTGCAGCACTAACCTGCTTTTATTGACTATGTCCGTCTCTTTCTCAAGGAGAGTAGTACTGGTCCTGCAGTACTAACCTAAACGTTGTCAGCTTGGGTCACTAGAGAGAGTCGACACAGACAGTGGATGGTGATAGTACACTCTTCCTTTGCAATATTACCTAGTTTATTACCTATTAACAAGAGGTGAGGACTTTGAAAATTTCAGCCTGTTGTTTAAATAGCTATAATGAGTGAATTAATAATATAAATAAAATAGTAAACATTGGCTACCAACTAATTACTATAATAATTGAATAAATGTTTTTTTACTATTGAGTATTTACATTTATATTTACTATGAATTATAAAAATAAAAATAATAATGGGAATAACTGATATAAAACAGTTAACCTAGTCTAGGTTTTAATAATATTATTAGATTTTTAGAAATTACTATTCAATTTTTATAATCATTAATTATTAATAATTAGTTACTGAATATTTCAGCTGTTATATTAATTTATTTGGTTATGAAATAATAATTAATATATTAATCATAATATTAAAGAACTTTTAAAAGAGTTCTCTGCAAACACGTCAAAGGTACTGTCAACTCTGATTGGCTGCATGGGAAAGACTGCCATCTTTTCTTTGTCTTCCCTCCCTGTGTAAAGATAGGGAGATGCTAAATACTAAATACTCCCCACGCCCATCTAAGTCTGTCCAGTGCTTGTTTTTCTAGCCTTTTGAACATGTTTGTTTTTCAGTGCTGCAGAAAACCACGCAGCATGGTTCTACATGTTGTTTTAATTCTGCAAAAGAAATGAGCAATGTTGTTTTATTTTAAGGACCCATTTTACGTTTTGCAGCAGCTCATTCCAGGTGTAGAAGGTGCTACAGACCACTGCCAAACATCCAGATGCTGAGAAAAACATGATTTCTTTATTATTCGAATAAGCGATCACAAACTTTAGGCGCGGTTTACACTAGGAGTCAGGGCCGACATTCAACCCAAATCAAGCATTCCTATTGATGCAAAAGTTGAAATGAGCCCCCAAAGGCTTTACTTAGGAGTTAAGGCAGAATTTTTTTTTAAAATGCAATTTGCAATTGGGAGGCCAATTTGCAACCCTTGGGGGCCAATATTGATATCCTGACGATCAATGTCCTGAAAATTTCTAGCATTTATGAGTAACTTGGGGCTAAACAACAAGCCAAAAATGCTGAAACTTGGCCCCCAAGTTTTTTTCAGCCCTGAATCCTAGTGTAAAGTGGGACTTAGAGTATGTGTGATACATGAGTAATTCAGTGGTCACAGGTGTCAGAGTGGGATGACCACCCTGTTGCGGTATGATCATCTACTTTAAGACGACCGAGTTAAAATCTAAGATGATGAATAACTTGTGATGAGAGCCTATTCTGAAAGAAAAACACTGTAAATAAAAATCAGGGATAGGAACCCATCCATCAAAAGTACAAGGCAAATGAGAACACAAGTAAACACAATCCAAAGAAAAAACAAAAGCAAACAATAAACAAAAAAAAGTCAGTTAAAACCCTATGCAAAGAGTGCTCATGGCTAAAAAATGACAATCAAAGGATAACAAAGAAGACCCAACACGAATTTTTTTTGTTTGTATTGAAATTTAGAAGATATTATGTCAAGAAAATCTATCCAGAACTTCGTTTAAGCATTAGTCAACTTGGACATTATCTCTAGATTGGGTAACATTTTAGGTAAGACACTAATTGACAACCCTCAACAACCACTGTTGGTCACAAAGAGCAGCCAAGAGTGCTCAGCCCTGTGAGGAACCACCTGGTTCTCTTGCAAGGTTTGATTGATTGACCCTAATTCTAGAATACATAAAAAGCCATAGTACCTTGGCAGCTTGGGCATAAATTATATTGTTTTCAGAAATGCTGAAATTTTCAGAAACAAAAAATTTCACAGACCCAATACCAAATTTTGTGAAAGAAAGTGAAGAATCTTTTTTGAAATATTTTGGAATGTTGTAGTTTTCAAAATGAATTCTTCAAAATAAATTAATTAGTTGACAGGCATGTGCTGAAGCTGCCCCTTGTACTACAAATTCCAAACCACATACTTAGAAATTTTCTTTTTACATGTATTACAATTATTAGTCATCTTCAGATTTCCAAGGGCACATATGCAATACTTTTTTGTTGGGGCTCTCCTTATGTAATAAGCATCAGATTATGCATCACCATTGCACCAATGACACAAAATCTGATCGAGAGATTCTACTTCATGAGTTGACCATGATAGGTAAGTGGTTTCCAAATGAGTGTACCAGCACAAATTGATGTGTACACTTACGTCAATGGAGATGTGGAGATGCCCTTTTTTGACATGACAACATGGTAATGTCATGTGGGGCATGAAGCTTATGGTCGAGAGTGAGGGCATTGCCAAAATAAAGGCATATGAGGTGTGAACCAAGGGCATTCCCAATTTCCAATTTCGGTAATTCTCCTGTCCACAAGCTTTACACAGCATAAAAATCAATGCAACCTTTAGAGAGCAGGGGCTTTAGGATTTTTGTAAACCCAGCATGAAAACATTGTGCAGTAGAACATGCCTTTAATTACACTACAAGAATTCTAAGAGGTTTTTATGTAACATTTAATATCAATAATAAAGAACATTGTGCATTGGAAAAGAGGCAATGTCTTTTTGGTCAATTTTGTGACATGACCCCTAACACAATGTATTCATTGGGACTTTAAAGTTGTTTTTTCTCATGACAACTTATTCATAACTTCAGTAGGGTTGTTGTGAAAATGGTTGAACATTAAGTCCTCCTAGTGTTTTCTAAGTCTAAAATCTTCGGCATTACAGGCCATAATTTCCCTCCCACATCTTTTTTCATCTTATCATTTTCCCTTTGGCCAGTACATTATGTTCTTTCACACCTCTCTCCTTTTTTCTCAAAACTTACCGTGCCTTCCACAGGGTACTCCCATCCAAGAGTCTGTTGGGCATATCTTTTCCTCATCTGGGTCTCTATGCAAACCTCCTCAGCTCAAACTTTGTTTTGGTAATTCACCTCATCTTAAAGCTTTACCCTACACTCGTAATTGTGATTCAAGAGTCTAGACAATGAATTAGATCGATCAAGCAATCATTATTATGACTATGTACTATATACCTACCCAATAGGGGATTTGGAAAATTACTATCGTTAGAATTTAGCAAACCGTTAGTTTACTGGAATCGAGAGTGCATTTAGCTTTATTTTGGGCAAACCACAATTCCAATAAAGCCTGCAACCTTCAGGCTTTTACTGCAGTTGAGATCAGCTCAGCTTCATATGGGCCATTACATGACGCCCACAACATGGGCTTTAAGAGAGTCAATCCCGCACTTAGCTCTGTTCTCACATGGGCCACAGCTTTGCCTCACATGGGCCATTTGTACGAAAGGCCCATATTGCACACTATTAAATTATTATTATTGTTGAATTTTGTAAATTGTGAAGTACCTCTTGAGAACCTAGATTACCTCTAAAGGACTTGCTGAAGCACTGCACCTTGAAAGAATCTGTTTAGAAGAAAGGATGAATCATAGGTTGCATAGTGTACCATTGTCTGCTATAAAACATTAAAAGATCAACATGGCTAATTATTTGGTTTAAGACACAAGACCAAGTTCTAAGCATGTGGGTTGATTTTTTGTCAAATCAGTATTATGAATTTGGGATATGGGATTTTATTTTTTTAAACTGCACAAATAAAAAGTTCAATGCAAAGAAAAGAACAGCACAACCTAGAAGGGGAGCACAACACAAATTCAACCCAAACAGTCAGCTAATAAAACCTTTATGAGGTTCATCATAGTACCACTTGACAAATCTACCAATTGTGGAACAAATAACATTGTCCCGACCCCAAAGCTTATCAAAGGACTCAAGGAGGGCCTGCTGAGCAGCCATGTGTCTCTTAATAGCGCCTAAACAATTATACCAAGAAGCCCTACCATAAAACAAGCAAACCATTCCAAATGCACATTTGGACCTTTTCCATCTACCATCCTTTCCTCCTAAAGATTGTGTCATTCCTCTCAATCCAAATAACCCACAAAGTGATGCCCAGAAGTAAGGACCATAGGCCTTCGACTTTGTGGAACCGTCTCGACAGCCTATCAGCAAACAAGCCATGCTTCCAATTCATTAGAGCAGCATGTTGCACACAATTCAGCCCGAACAGCAAACCATTCAAGATGACATGGGTAAATTCCCACACTTTTTGCCCATATCCACAATTCTAGAACCTATGCAGTATGGATTCCTCAACATCACCACATAGCACACATCCATGATCTGTCTCGTTGTTTGCTTTGGCCCTCCACATGTTAACAGCCATAACTTTGTTCCATATGGCCCATATAAAGCTAGCTTCTTTCTTACTACAATATCTATGCCAAATGTTGTTCCATCTAACTCTACAGGACACACTCCGGCAGCCGTCCCAAGACTGTGAAACATGTAAGACATGGGTTGCTCATTCAAGACGTGTTGCACTTGTTGGAGTAGTAATCGCAGCTTTCGTATACCCGCAGTCCAGGCCGCTTGAGTTCATCTTCATCAAAGCATGCACATCGTGTTCCTGGAGGTCCTTTTCTTGGCAATTCTGCAACTCTCTCCACTATACGGGGATAGTGACCTGAGTTGCACCACACCTGAACATGAATCATAACCAAAAAAGTTGTAAGAACAGGCAATAACATAGAATGGACCAACAGTTGGGGAACAAAACTTAGGGCTTTCCATTACGGCTTTGACTCTGGTGGATTCAGGATGCAACTTGGAAAAATATTTCATAGAAGGTCAAGACAAGAATTTGGGGAATCAGGATTGAGATGATCGTGGTAGGGGAGTTCTGTTAAAGCAAACAATGGCTCATCAGAGTTTGAGGAGTCAATTGGTTCTAGTCATACCTCCCCGCCTTTGTCTTGAGACCAGCGTGAATTGCAGTTGGGAAATTGGTCTTCATCTGCCTTCTGTTGTTCAGCAAGTTTGTTTGCTTGTGCTATCTTCTTCGCCACTCGGTTGAGCTCCTTTGTGGGGTTCCCATCCTCATCATAAAACCTTCCTACAAGCTTCCCAACGTAGCTGATTCAACCCCACAGATGAGATTCCTCCTGATAGACAGGGATAGACAAAGTTGGGAGAAGAAATCACCAACAGGTTACTGAATAATAAAAACAGCAAAAGATGGTACTGCCGCCAGAAAAGCATAAATAAGACTTGAAAGGAAAATAAACAGGTCAAGGCTAACCAAAAAAACTATCAGAGAAAGATAACTCAAATCACAAACCACAATCCCAAGAACTTTGGTTGTGGGGACCTGAAAGGTCAATCAACTCACTTATAAGTCTTTGAAAAAAAAAATCGCCAATCCTCAATGCTCTTGATCTGGAAACAGCAAGACCTGAGTTAAGGCAAGCTACATGCATTTTGTAACATTGCTTTAGTCAGACCTTTCTTTCAGTGGGTTGATAAGGCAAATTGTCTACAAGTTCTCAGCAGTTTATGACAGAGCAATTAGATTCAGGCACACCCTTTAGATGCTCTGTTACAGGGCACATATAGGTTGATAACAAGCCAGAGAGAGACCATGAGAGCTCACCTCTGATGCAGTGAGTCCTTTCAAGGAATCAGACAATCCAGCACCTGCAGAATCAAGGCCATTGAATCCCACAAATTTTCAGACAGGCGACATGTCCAACATGTCTCACAGCTGAGAAGACATAACAAAATTCCAGACAACCAAACACATCACGGTGTTGCTTCTGAACTACCCAAATCTCATGGTATGTTAACTGATGGTATCAATGCACTGAAGTTGTAGCAGTAATATAGGTGACTTTGGATCATCGTTATTGACTTACCAGTAAAGTTTCCAGATACAAATGCCCGTGAAGCATCCCTGCTACAGTAAGATGACAAGACCTCTCTTCAGTTTTCTGTTCTGAAAATAAAATCACAAAGCTTTTTCAGCAGGTTTGACTGGATTGTGCTATCAAGCAGCACTATTATGCATTGAGCACATCTTTCTCCTTTCCCCTCATTTTCACCATTAACTGACTCAGAATTAGCTACACGTCCAGTAAAATTCTGCTTTACATTAGGATTAGGTCCTCCTTCTGCTCAGCCACAGACATGCTACCAGTGTTGCATTGTGAAAGAGGTAGTGCTAGGGTTTTACCAACAAATCAATAAACTTGCCAAAACACACTCAAGACAGTATCTCACACTCACAGATTCTCAATTGACCAATTCAGCTTTCTTTCTTGTCAGAAAAGTTATCTAGAATCAGTCAAGCAATTATCTCTATACCTTAAGCACATGTACAAATAGGTATACATTGGAAACACAATGGAAGCAGAGACGTTAGGTTTAGGGTTTAGGAATCAAGATAAGAGAGTCAAGAGAATCTGAGAGAGAGGGAGAGCGAGAGAGAGAACTGCACCTTCCAAGAAAATGATGGTAACTGCCATGGGGTCCATAATGCACATGGCCTTTACTTACATCAAAAACACTTCTGGCCTTGCCAAGATGCCCACAAAGAAGATCAGTCCAAACATCGTCCATAACATTTCCTGGAAATCAATTTGAGATCGAATTTTTCAGGGGAAAACCACCCGTAGCACTTCATTAACAGCTGGAAATGACATTCATGGAGAAAGATTGAAATGAAAGAATGAAAAAGAAAGAAATGATACCCTAAAATGCTCAGAAGAAGTGGTAGCTTAGGGTTGGATCCATTGTATCTGGCTAGCTCCAGGGGAGTCCAAATTCTCTGAGAACACAAAACAGACACAGTCTTCTGTTTGTACATAGCGGTTTTGCTTAGGCACAAAACCCGAAAATTTCCCCAAGAGAGCTGACATCGAGAGACATCGTTAACAGCATTACAGTATGGAGGTTGAAGATTTTCGAAGGCAAGGAATCTCTGATACATACAGGTTTCATGGGACCCGGTGGCGTCGCAAGGTAAAGGATAATGGATGCCAGTACGACGGCCACTCCAATTCCCAAACACGCAGGCTGCAATCTGCCCAACTGTTCATCATCGGTCGCGGCATTTTCCGAGTTCTTGCTCTTCTTCTGCTTCTCAGCGGACGGCTGCTCAGGCTTGTCGACACGAGCTTTGGCCCTTGCACGTAAGCTGGGATTCTCCTTGACCTCCGCCGTTACGCTCTCTGTCATTGCCGTCTCCTTGACTTTCTCCAGCTGCCCAGATTGCTACTCCGGTGTGCTCGATCATCCTGTGAGCATGTCTCTTCCTCTGCAGCTTTCTTTGGAACCCTAACGCTAATCTGTCTTTCGATGTTGTGAACCGGGTGTGAGAGGGCGGGTATCGATCGGTGTGGGTCGGGTATCACTTAAAAAAGGATACCAGCTGAGTAGTACCATGGCAGCTTGCCACTTCACTCGCCCTTGGACTACTTGGAAGTCAATAAGGAAAACATGGAAAGTAAGTTTTTGAAACGTTAGGTTGTTGGTCCTATGAATGAGACCTTAGTTGAGCACCTTAGTTGGGCTTAGGGTCAAAATGCAACTTTTGAAATTCACCATAAAGATTTTTCAAAGTTACACTTTGATCGCATATGGTTTGCACATTTTGGATGTGTTAGTGAATTCTATACTTTGTCACACATTTTGTGAATGAAGTTTTATTTCATAACATGGTATATATCGATCATTTTTTTCTCATGGGAGATCCTTAGGTTGCTTTGAGCATTTTGTTTTGATGTGTAGCTTCTTCACCGTCTTATTTCACATGTATAGTACTTTTTTTTTCTCTTTCCTATCTTTTTTTGACAAGTTTTGACAAGAGAGTTATACAAGTATGTGAGGACATTATGGGTCTAGTATTTTGCGATGAGTTATGATAAGAAAACAAGTATGTGAAAACATTGTGGGTCCAAAATCATGGGAATCTTTTCAGGCCCCTTAGTGAGGCATCAAATTCAACTACCAATATACTTTGGTGATATAGGCTTTTTTTTTATGGAAGATAATGCCCCATTTGCTTTTCTAGTGAGTTAGGCTTTAGTGGGTTTGTATTTATGTTTTAGGTTTTATTTTTTCGATAGGTTTTGGAAGAACATGTTTATCCGGTTGGGGGTGGGCGTGGGGGGGGGGGGGGGGGGGGCACCTGCTCTAGTCATGTTTACATGCAACACGAAATGGCTTTCCTCTTGCAACTAGGGAATTGCATCGTTCTTTTGAAAATCTAATAATTACCAACACCCCAAGTCTAAATACATCTTTCATGGACATTCATAACAACACATCCTTTAGGTTTATTTTGGAAGATGACTTCATTTTCTTAACATGCAAAGCCTACATTCATTTTTGTTTGAGCAAAGGGGTAGAGCTATGGTTGGTTGTTAAATCATTTATTTGTTGGTTTTGCATTGCACACTTTACTTTCAATTCAACTTTACGTTTTCATCTTGGTTTGATTCGGTCCTCGACATCTAGTATTTTCACATGTGAATATGTACACAGGTTGAATGCATCTAGCACACACTTAGCTCGTTACCCGTTTGAAGGTTAGTGGATAGTCACACATGATGCCATTCAAAATGTCATGTATGCCTTCACTCAAAAAAGGGAGCATGTTTTATGGAAAGAATGGTGGTATGCCTTTAGGTCATGAGTTTCATTATGAACCAATCTTTACACAACCCGAAAAGACTAAGTTTCATTGTTGATGTGGTGATTATTGACACGAGATGAAAGACAATAACTTCAAGTGTGATTAATCAACCAAGTGCAACTACGAAACTTGATATCATTATTAAAATCCGCAAGTATACAAGGTTTTATAAGAGACACCACTTTATTCCAATGGCCATGGAGGTGCATGACGTACCTAAATGTGATATAGATTGTTTCATTAGGGAATGTGCCTGTCTTTTCCATAAGAAGCAATCAAGAAATTATTTATTTTTATCTTTTTGCATTCAATTTTTAGACAACATGTTAGTATTGCTTTTTAATGTCCTTTAGCATCTACTACAAAAAAGAAAGATTGTATTTGTGAATGATGTTTAGTGGAGGTAGGCCTGAGGCCTCAAAATGTAATCTGAATTTTCAGGGCGCCACGTGGCATCATTTTAAGATACGGGAATTGTGAAATGCTGTCATCCAAGCGACCATGTTTCCATGCCTCCATTTGGAAGATATTACAGAAAAAATTTAGTCACTTTAGATTGTGGACTATTGGTGGGGAATGGTGTCTCCTCCTCCACCAACCACCCCCACCTTTTGGGATGATTTGTTTTGGTTCCTGTAATCGGTAAAATATCTTTTGTGTTGTCAAATATCAAACAGAGTTGGAACTTTTGCACCTTCTTTACTCAGAACATTGCAGCCAGCAACATTCAGCCAATTAGGAGACATCCGTTTGGGATCCTTTTGTCATGATTTGTGGGAACAAGGCGCACTTTACACCAGGAGTCAGGGCTGAAAAACTTGGAGGCAACTTCAAGCATTTTTTGGCTTTTTGTCCGACCCCAAGGGTTGCAAATTGGCTTCCCAAATTTTATGGTACTCGTTTTTTCACCCTTGGGGTCAATACAAGGCCATAACGTTCGGCATTTACTAGTTACTTGGGGCAGATTGAAAATATTCTTTTGTGTTTCAGCCTTGACTCCTAGTTTAAAGTCCTTGGGGCTGATTTCAGCTTTTGCACCAATAGGAATGCTTGATTTGAGTTGCACATTGGCCTTGACTCCTAGTGTAAATTGGGCATAATATCTCTAGAAATTAAATTTGAAGGCACCTTCCTCTGACTTTGAAATAGAAACTATACCCTGACTCAGAGGAAAAAGATTCTAGGGTGCCCTAAAAGTTGAAAGCAACATCCCCCTCTCCTTAGAATTGCTGGATGGTTTTTATATTATCACAATTTTGTATCCTCAGTCTAAGTTTTGCGTTGTTTTCTTTGGCCTTGTCATGTTTTGCACCCTTAACCTCCCACATTAGGGCCACGTAACCTGTCACTAACATGTGCCATTGGGTGTTCAAGCATGTTACATACCCCTAGCACCCCTAACATGCCCAAAACACGTATGACATGGACCCAAATCATGTCAATAAATGTGAAGGTGAAAAAAAATGAGGCAAAGGGCAGACTTGAGGAAAAAAGAATTTCAGCAAGTACTCTCCTACTGACTGCATTAACAATTATGGGCATACTTAATTTTAGGGGTAATACCTCATACGAGCTGCAATGTTTTCTGTGACTAACTCTGACACTGTTTGAATTCAAAATCAAAAAAGGAATGGTTATGTGGTTTGTAAATTGTTACTATTTAGTAGCCTCAATTTTTAGATATGTTATGAAGCATAGGAGTAGGGACCCAGGACATGAAAAGTCCAACAACTTGTCAACTCTAATATAATGTAGGAGAGTGAAATTGGTACTTATGCTGCAGGCCTGTAGCCACCACACCCAAGCCTGCAACTCATGAGAAAAAAGTATTATGCTCAGCCCCATCAGAAAGCTAGAACCGCCAAGGACCATTTAAATGTGAAACTGAATATTTTTTGTCTATTTCCCATAAAATTGGGGCATCCCCACCCAACTTGCCAAAGAAACAAAAACCCAAGTTGGTTCCACAGAATCATCAGAAAAACTATTTCTGGCGCAACCCCACCCAACTTGTCAAAAAATCAAAAAACAAAGTCAATTCCACAGAATCATCAGAAAAACTATTTTTGGCACATCCCCACCCAACTTGCCAAAAAAATAAAAAACAAAAGTTGATTCCACAAAATCATCAGAAAAACTATTTCTGTGGTACATAACAGCCTCAGATAGGTTTCCTAGTTAAAATTGAGGACGTCCTACAGTATGTAATTTCCCATTCCCTTCTGAAGTGAGATCTTACACGTAAATTCCCTGGGGTAAGAGCACAAGGTGATCTGAAACATCAGATCACCTCATTTGTTTCAAAAGGGGAACACAAATAAGATGCCTTCCACCCAGGACCACAGGCTTCACCTTTGGTTCACAGGGTGAAAGGCAGTGGCAAGTTGCCTTCTCATGTACATTATGTGTCTACATTATGAATTCAAGAGAACCTGCAGGTACAGAATTTTAGAAGCTCAAGAATTAATGTTGCAAGAAAATCAGATAAGCAATGGGGACTCAGAAAGGTTACAATTTATAATGCCCAAAACTTTTCATGATACCAACTGTAGGTGCTGGTTTTCACCCAAGGGATCCCTATTCCTTTCATGCTCTTAGTGTTCTATCTTTCATCCCATGACACCATTTTGGTGACAATTTAAAAGTCTGATGTTTCAACATTTCAATGACTCCAGCCGATGATCTATGAACTCTAAAACCCAACATTTCAAATGAAATAACTTTTAGGAGTCCTCTAGTTATATGATTGGTTATGAATAGTGTGTAGGCAAATCACCTATAGAACTTCTGACATCTTATGTACCTGAGTGGGGGCGACCTTGTAAAATAGTTATAATCTAGGTTGGGATGCTGACTGTGGGTAAGTTTGCACTTGAGAAGTGTGAGTTCCTTAGAGCTCCTAGTCTTTAAAAAAAAATCATCATCAGTAGATAAATGTGTATATATCCAGTGTCATAACCTTATAACCTCCAGGGCTTTGGTGGGCATTCTCATCAATGTTCAGCATTGGTCATCACACAACAAACCAAATCCATGGGGTAAGGTAGTGCAAATATAAATCCAATACAAATCCAGATCTCAAGGAGTGTGTGTGAACCAGTGTCAACCGGTTTTTGAAAAATCACCTGGTTATCAATCAGGGTCTGGGTCCAAGTGTCAGGTAACCTACCTGCTGATTCTACTTTTCTGCTATACCTGACCAAGACCCTACCCGGCCTCATCTCAATGTTTTAGATACCCTGGAAATACCCTATTGGCAGGGTATCAGTTTCATAAAATCCAATACCCTACCTATACCATGATGGGGACCTCTCATGCCTACCTAGGTAGGTTCAATATTTTCCATTCAATTTTTTCATCCTTTTTCTCATCCCAAAACTTTCATCAAGTTGGAGTTTCATTTTATCATTTGTCCTAAACCTAAAACCTTAAAGTAAAACTCCATCTCTCATCATCTGTCACTCTCAATTTCTGCATTCAGCTGGCTTTTCTACTATCTTTAAAACAGATTCCTTCTCTTTCAGCTTGCTTCAATAGTCATCTATAACTTTTGGTTGTGATCTCCGTTGAATGCTTTGGTGAAGGTTGGTGGAAATCTTACTTTAGTGAAAGAAGATTGGTGAATTTTTTTCTTTTTAAAAAGAATCCAAGAAATTTACCTTTTGATAACTGACCTAGGCACTATGTTGGCTGGTTTTCAATTGGGTCTTGCAAAAATCGACCCTTATGCATACCAGCCAGTTCTTAGCCATAAAATTCACAAAAAGAATTTGACCCTTAATATTATTTCAGCAAGTTGATACCAGGCGAGTATCTAAATTTTAATTTTTTTTAAATTTGATACCCTGTGTGTAAATGAAAATAAATAAATAATAATAACCAACCCGCTGGATATTGAAAAAAAATCAATAACCGACCAACAACACTGGTGGGAACCCAGGCTGCACAATTTTTGTTGAGGAAATGTGTCTGCCCCTCCACACAAGCACCACTTGGGCTGATTCCTGTAGTCAGTTACCTATGTAGCTATTCTAATCTCCAACATAAAAAATATGATATAGGGTTGAACTTTTTGCACCTTCTATAGGCCGAATACCACCCGTCCAGCAACATTAAGCCAACGAGAAGACAGTATTCAAGGAGAGTGATAAGGAAGACATTGTTATGTTTTGTCCTGCTATAATATGTTTAGACTCCTAGACATGAATTTTCAAAGCTCTAAATTTTAAACTAAAAAAAATTCTCAATTCTTGGGAGAATGAACCCTACTTCATACTCCATGCCCCCCAAGTCATGTGTCACATGCTCTACTTGACAAGCACATTTGGTGGAGGCCCACAAAGTTCTTGTTTTGGTGGATGCATGGACACCACTCTCCACGCAATTGGGGAAAATATGTGAAATTTCCACCCAAGGCCTCAATCTAGTGGGTAATATTCTTCTAAATTGTGGGCATCAAAGCAACCTCACCAAGTCACCAAGCCTTTGTACATGCCAGAAATTACGGACTATCACAGTACCTTGGCAGCTTCAACACTAAATATATTATTTCTAGAGATACTGAAACTTTCAAAAACACTTTTTTCCACGAAGAGCAATTTTTTTTTGTTAAGGAAAGTAAAGCATCTTTTGAAATATTTATTTTCAACATGGAATCTTCAAAATTAATAAATTATTCAAAAGACATACATTGAAGCTGCCCTAATATTATTGCAATAGCTCGCACTACATTAATGTACAAAACTGGTTCTTGTCCTCAAAAAACGACAAGAATGCAATCTTCATGAGCCTTTTTTGGGTCAAGTTCAGTGTGGCCCACTTTATGGCAAACATGCGAAAAGTGGTGGGACTTACAGTTGTATTTTCATCAAATTTTATGAGGACACCTTTTGCTGAACATATTTTATTTTACTTTTGGGAAAAAACAAACACAACACTTCATTGCAAGGAAATAAAGCAGCAAGCCAATGCAAGAGGTAAAGCAAGAAACAACAAACATGAAACAATTACCTATTGACCTACCTCCGTTTCATTATTGAGTTTAATTCACTGTTTATTTTTGTAATTTCATTGGATTCTGTAATGCATTTAATATTTAAATTAATAAAATTATAAAATTATAAAATTCTTTATCCAAAGACTTTGGTTTCAAGTGGTCCATTTTGTTAGTAATATTGTAATTCAAAGTATAATTATTTCAATTCCTTTTCATGGACTACCTTTTTATGTCTAATAATTACTCCCCTCTTTTCCCCTGGCCATGACCTACATCCACATGAAAACACAATGTCCATGTTAAATACTAAAATCAAAATTCTAATGAAGATGATTCATTGGAGTTGGTTTAGGTAGGATAACTTTACATTCCATTACTTGGACAATTTCAAACTTAAATTTTTTAGCCCATTCCTGAATAAATAGCCACCAAAAGATGTATTTTTGGATTTGTGTCTATTTTAAGGTTTTTTTTTTCAACAGCATATTCACAAACATATTTTCAATATTTTCTTCATTGATTTGCATCTCATTTTTCTTCGATTCAATTTTAATTCAATTTAATGGAGTCTTAATTTAATTGTCAATTTAATTTAGTTGAATTGGAATTCAATTCAAATTTCATTCATATGTATTTGAATTCAATTAATTTGATTCAAAATGCATTTAATGTCATTCAAATGGGACTTAATTTCCACAAAATACATTTTTGTTCATCAATCGATTAGTTGATTGTCACTAGTAATGCACAACAATGCAAAGGCCAAGTTGAAATTGACATAACTAATGATGAACCATTGCAAACCATATGGGAACATATGAGGGAAATAAGAAGGGGGGATGGGGGGTGGGGAGATTATTAAATTGATAAACCTCAATCTCCCTTACCATTATTCTTATCCCTTTCTCACATTTTCAAGGTGAAGGTTAAATTTAAATTTAAATATTTATTAACTATTAAAGTACATTCCATAAATCCAAAGGTTTTCTCCTTGGCCACAATGTTCTAGTTTGTTTCAAAAATTCAAAAGTAATGATTTGAGTCTCAATTGGGCTACAAATTCAAATATATTCATTAAAATGACATCTATTTTTTTAATTTCTGTAATATCATCACTTAATTTAATTCTTTTTTAATTTCATAATATTAAAAATGTAATATTTTCATGTAGGTCATAAATTCAAATGCAATATACTTTCATAATGAAATAAATTTAGTAATGGAGTTATTTCAAATGTAAAGACATGACATTAATTACACATGTTTATGTCAACATTTTTCAATTTAATTTTTTAAAATTATAGTATTGTAATAATGTATTTCCTTTTCAAAATTCATTTCATTTCATGTGTGAAGTACACAATTATAAGTTGATTATAAAATTCATAAGTACATTTACTTAATAAGTAAAAGCAGCATATACATTATACCACATATGACCAAAAAAAGTAGCACATTTCGTTGACAATGCCATATAAGTTAGCAAAGATAGCATGCTTTATTCATAATAGTCATATATGGTGATAGATCACCATTTGTATCATATTTTGGTGATTGAATTTAGTCATGATATTCGCACTATGATTTTGATGTATCTTCCATGGTCCACATGTCACCCATAATGTTTATTTTGACTCAAACAAAGCTTGAACTTAATCAAATTGAACATTGCTCTTTTTTAGTTAAAATAAATTAAAATAGTCATGTTATTCAACTAGCAAAGATTCTAGAATCACCTTAATCACAATCTTGTAGCAAAAAAACCATGCTTTTGTTATGGTGATTAGAGGAAAAAATATCTTGCTTTGTTCCATCATATTCACCAAAACAATGTGATCTTTGTTTTGTGCTTTCAAACCAACTCTAAATTGTTTTGCAATTTCATCTATTGGCAAGTTCATGGTTTGAATATTGTCCACCTTGGTGTTTGGCGTCTTGAAACCAATAATTCAAAAGCTTCCATATCTTGGCCTTTCACAAAAATAAAGGTCGATCATCTTTCCAAATCACTTTCACTTTGGTGTTTCATTATCACACCTATGTCATTTGTAAATATAACCAAGGCCCCTTACAATCCCATTCCCACCACCTTGTTCATACATTGTGCATCAAAAAGGGAAACTCAATAGAATCCCTTTCAACATCTGGCCTTCCACCTACACATATGAATGTGTATTTCAAAAACTTCTAATGAAGTATGGAGATTTGGAAAAGTTGCTAAATTGATATGACTTTGAGGCTTAAATTTGAATCCTTTGGCATAGTAACATTTACAACTTGTGCCTCTTCCAAAAAAATATCACAGCCTTATCAACATTGTCAACAACACGTTTAATAGAATGTTGTAGGCGATCCATCTCCTTGTCCTTAAATTATGTTTCTCACCCACCATGATGTACACAAATTATTAGCTACAAATTTCAATAAATAAAAAAATACAAATAAATTTCATTTTTTCTATTCAAATATAGGACATATTCACAAAATGCTGAAAATTTAACTTTATTAAATGTTTGAATAGACTTGACAACTAGTGCAAAAAAACACACATATGTGAAATTGATCAAATGAATGTATAATGATTTTGATATATTTTTCATCATGTAACAAAATAGAAATAATTGTTTAACAAAATGTAGAACAAAATGAGGTCATGAATTTTCAACACATTTCCTCATGTTGAAGCATTTGCAATTTCCATGTTTCCCAATGTTTGTTTTGAATGATCCATATATGTTGCTTCACTTAATATGAGTGGAACTTTTTGACCATGTGTATGTACCTATATGAGACTTATAATGCACAAGGATTTGATAGGTTAGTGAATACGATTTTCAAATTAATGTTATGAAGTTTTAAATAGTTGTGATAAACACATCTGAAATAATATGAAATCGAATGCATTCCTACATGAATCTTTGGGGTTGTAAGAACATAAATAATGTAACCAAACTTGGGTCTTTCTTGGAACTAGTTTTACATATGTCATTACAATCCACAACTAATGTGAACAAATGTGAACAAATTAGCACAATCTTTAAACAAAACCATTTTATAACATATTAAAACATGGGCTAACTCACCAATTACTCCTTGCATTAGACATTATTAAAAATGTTACACATCATATCCTCAATGCAACTTGAACCGCAATGCTTGCCAATACAATATCCAACTAGGTATCTAATTATTTGACTAGAATACAAATTAATTACAAAAGACATTTCAAGTTTAGTCAATAAGCCAAGGCATCTTTGACCACTACAGTGGGATATAACGAAGAAGATGTAGAATCCATCATCACACTACTTTTAAATATCCAAATAAATAAATTATGCCCATAAAAAAGAAATGATATACAAATCACATTTGTAATGAAATTACTATTTTGCCACTATGGAAGAATTGCATCTTAAGGTGGTTGTTCTCGAGGTGTTTTGAAATTTCTTTTTAAAAGGAAAAAAAAATAATCAAGTAAGGAGTTGCACCTTCCAAAAGTGGCATAGATTATTTGAAAGGGCATTTTCATTGATGACTGTATCACCAAGTTCAAGAGGAAAGGTTGGTGATGAACTAATTTGAAATGTGACTTAATCTCAAATCCTCAAAGGTCCTTAATATGTTGAACTTACAAAGTACTCACATCATATCATAATCAAGTAATTGAAGTTAAGGTAAAAAATATGAACTTGTACATGTGACTTCTCCTTGTTCACAACACACTTTAATCTCATTTGAATCCAAAGGAGCTTCAAAGTATTCAAATAAGTCCAATAATGATTGTGTGTATTTCAAAGGAATTGGGACACCTTTAGATGTTAAGTTGTGTAATATGCTTTGGAGGCCTTTGAAAATTTTCCATAACCAACCTTCATTATCCACAAATGTTTCTTGAAACCCTAAATGAAGTTTCATTGTGGGCTTTAAGTTGATAGAATATGTTCTTAAGTATGGAACTACACCATAAAACATTATGCCACATACATTGATTGAGTCTTTCACATGCTTGTCCATCTTTATTTTGACAAGACATTTTGCAAAGCAACTATCCAAGCCTGAAAGAAAGGTGAGACATAATCACCGTAATGCATGGTTATTATCCTCAACCCACTTGGACTTGTTAAATTGTGTAATAACAAAAGGAATATTTCTATACCATGTGAGCATTAAAGCATTCTTTCACATCGTATCTTTCATAAGCAAAGGCCTTGGAAAATTGGAGGTTTTAAAACCCAAGAGTTTGGATTAACTGATTGTTTTCACCCCCACCCCCCATTTTCTACCATAAGGGGTGGATTTTTTGGGGTTTGAGCTAACAAATTGGGTTCACTCCTTTTTTGAAATGTCTAGCTAGATCTTCTATACTAGTCCAATCAATTTGTAACCATATACATTGCGTTTGCACAAGCACTGCAAGGGTATACTTACCTATCAATGGCAACATGACCCAATTGTAGAATTACTGCTTCTTTGTAGTTGTATTAAGGAAACTTGATTGACTACCCATGTAAGGAAATTGAATTTTGAAGATTTGTGCACTGGTACTAAGGTCTTTCAATAGCCATTCTTTGGGACAACACACCTTTTGATGCCCTTTCTACACCCATGTTTCCCAAGGCATATGATACAGCGATGCAATAGAAATCTGTGAGGTCACTGAAGAACACAATATGTTTGTGACGCTCTTGTCACCTTCTAGTGGCCATAGATTTTTTATATGAAAATATCTAAATGAAAACACAAACCTTTACCAAATCAAGTCATGAACTCAATTCATCTTCCCAAGGATCCGTTATTATACCTTCACAAAGGCCAAAATTCACAAAGGCCAAAAATCCCAAACGGTAGAAAACAACAAGAGCTAATCTTGGCCATGTAGGAGTAGGGTCACATATTGAGCACTGGTGGATGCTCTAAACCGGCAAGAAAGCAGGAAGAAGGCTTGTTGAGAGAGTACAGTAGTCTCCTGCTTAAGTACGCAAGTTGAACCTGTGCGGTTTGTGCGTACTTAGCCGGTAGGTGCGTACTTTAGATTCATGACATCTTACTTATATAAAGAAATGGTGTCCACGTGCTTGATGCAGTAATTCAGGATTGGCTGGAGCTCCCCCCCCCCCCCCTTTCCCTTGAGGGCCCCAGCCAAAGTAAGCGGATTGTGGGATGGTCAACATGGTGGGAACCGGGGAAAGCTGAAAAATATCCTCCTCTAAATCCCCCGGCCCCCAAACTTAAAAGGAAAAAATGCAAGGCACATTCAGTGTGTGCTTGGGCCTTCCCATTGGCTGCATGAAATTTCTCCTCCCAAAAAAGTTTATCACCATTTTGGCCTGAACTTTACCCCTCACAAGTCCAACTTTTTTTTATTCAATTTGATTGGCCCCGGCAAAAAAAAATTGAAACTATGAAGGCTCACAAAAATTGAAGATTCTATGGACAGATGGAGTGCCTCGCCCTTTGGCCCACCGATATATGTGAGAAGGGGAGGACTTTGAGCAAAACATATGGGATTAAAGCAAGGTGTGATTGGGAACACCCATGGGGAACACATTGCGAACCTGTTGGAACAAAGGAAAAATGAAAAAAATCTTCCTCTTCCCCCCCCCCCCCCCCCCCTCTAGCCCCCAAAACTTAAAAGAAAACCCATGGGGAACACATTGGGAACCTGTTGGAACAAAGGGAAAATGAAAAAAATCTTCCTCTTCCCCCCCCACCCCCCCTCCCCCCCAAAACTTAAAAGAAAAAAACAAGACACCTTGAGTGCAGGCTGAGCCTTCCCATTGGCTGCATGAAACTTCTATTCCCAAAACATTTTGGCACCGTTTTCAACCTTGACTAATACCTCCATTATAAACTGGGGGTATTTATTATTTATTCAATTAGGAGGTTGCACACAATCCTTTTTCTTCTGATCATTTTGCTTGCAAAATGGGTCTACAGACTAGTGTTCAACTAATAAATCTTGAACCCTAAATTTTTTGCCAAAAAATGCGTACTTAACTGGGATGCGTACTTTAACGAGTGCGTACTTAAGTGGGAGACCACTGTAGACCCTTAATAGACAATAATCTAGTCTCGATCTCTCTCTCACATCTGTGCTCGTGTGACGACATTAAATCAGGTGAAACCAATTAAGGCTTGTTTTAGCTCGACTACTTTAGAATTGGTAAATGCAACAAATTTGGCCAAAAAAGCCTTTTATTTCAAAATATCCGGCCTCTAATGCTAAAGAGCAGGCCCGCTAATGCCCATTCCAACTTCTAGCATGCCCATAGGCTCGCCCTAACAAGCTTGACTGTGGACTTGCTCAGAGCTGTAAATGGCCCTAGCCAGCCAGCTCTCTATTCCAAAAAGTGTTGGAGGAACAATATAGTCCTATGAGCTGGTCTGGAGGTGCCTGCCAGTTACTGGTTACAGTTGTGGTTAGGTTGTGAGCATTTGTGACCTGTTTCTAACTGTAAGATCCATAGGTTCTTTTGTGCCTTATTTTGCTTTGAATCTCAAGCAGTGTTTTGCAGCAGCATGGGTCATCAAGCTGGACTGCAGAATTGATACCAAGAGAAATTTGTCACAGAACATATTGTCTATGCACTTTTAGCTTACACATGCCTTTTCCATGCCACAAGAGTTTTGTGCTTCCTGAAACTTTTGTCAATTCTGCTTCATGATTTGAGGCTAACATGCACACCTCATGATTTTCTGGGGTAGTAATGCCTTGACTGGCAAGGTTTCATTGATTTCCAGAACATCTTGTGCTTAGAGAGTATGCATTCTATCAATTCAAGTCAGACTAACCTGTGGTAACGAATTCTGCAGAATGTAGACCCAGCTGAGACCTCATTTGGAATGGCAGTTGTTTTTCAAGAGACTTTTGTAGGGGCCATAAGTTCAATTACTATGCTGGCCCCAGAACCCTTTTCAACTTCACTGCTAGGATTGGATTTGTGGTTGAATATTTCCCAGGTTATGAGTCGAAGGCAATCAAACCTCAACACTCTGGCCAATCAAACAGCCTTTGAGGAGTGACTCTTTAGGGGAGTCTGTTTGATGAAATTACAGGTCAATGATTCCGGAATTCAGAAAAGGACAGTACTTATGACAGTTCCACTGCAATTTCCATCATATGATTGTATGCAGACAACCATCCTGTACACAAATAGTCTTCCTGATGGAACTTTCATAACTACCTGTTCATTTCAAAATTGGAAACTGTGGAAGGTCATTTAAACTGCACTTCCCTGTATCATCAGCCAACTATGTACCTGCTATATCCACTCACATCAATATTCACTCTTTTGCCCACTCTTTCTGGGCAATCCAATTATATAATCTCCAAGTCATGTGTCACACCAGATAACAATGAGCAGGGCACAGTTAGCCAAGATTTCCACCATAATTTCCCATAATTTCCCTCAATGGCAGGCAAAGTAGTTCAGGTTTTCACATAGTTTGGCACTACAATCAACCATTGATGGACATTTGACCAACTGTACATAAACATTGTCACACATCAACAAAGAAGCTATTGAAGCAAACAGTAGATCATGCATCAACCCATCGCATATACAATGCAAGAGATGGCAAGGATGCTCATCACACCCCACCCTAAAATCCTTTTGTCCAGATCACTTCATCCCTGTTGCACAAATTACCAATAACTCATATCACTACAATCTGCATTCCATGAACCATTGAATATTATCACCTTGTGCTCATAACTCCCCCCTTGACACCTTCATTTCTATTCCAAGGGGCAAACTACCCAAATTCCTGCCTTGCCAGAATACAGCACCTGAATAATATACTGCTTGGGCAAGAGGCCCGGTAGACTTCAATGGACACCATTGCCCATGAAGTCCGGGATATGTATTTCATGGTGGCTTCATGAATAGTCTTAACACTTTGCACACTTAGGTGGCCTGACATCCACATTTGATTAGTGGCTAATCTACATGTGGAATTTACTCTACCATGTGCAACAGTTGGGTACTATGAAGCACAGGATTACAAGCTATAGGAGCCCCCTCTTAATGCCCCCATCTTCACGCCAACAGCTGCTACTGTACACATCACCACAAAAAACTGGACAGCACATCATGCTGAAGTATCTCAGTTGAAGTTCCCAACTGAAAATCACTTTGGCATTTCAGATAGATGGACAGTCAAAATTCAGTAGAAGAAATTTCTTG